>JAWWEV010000134.1:979045-993915 GCA_035583235.1 Hafferia zeledoni
GGCCAGAACTTCCCTTCAGGCAGTTCCAGACAGTGCTGAGGTCACCTCTGAGCCTCCTCTTCTCCAGGCTAAACAGCTGCCTCAGCTCCCTCAGCCTCTCCCCACAGCACTTGTGCTCCAGTCCCTTCATTCTGCTCTCTTAGGGCTGAAAATCCACCAGGATTTCACTCCCACTGGACAAACACCCGGGATCAGATGCCCAGGCAGGACAAAAGCACTTTGTTACTTTGCGTGGACAAAGATGAGTTTGGCAGCTCTTACCCATTGTAGCATTACAAGGAAATATTCCCCCAAATGCTACTGGATGGGACCAAACACCATGGAAGAGGGGTGGGAAGAGCTGCCCTTAGCCCAGAGAATTCCAAAGAGGTTTACCATGTCTGGGCTGGTCCTTGCTGATGGTGTAGGTGATCTGGGAGTCGCGGGCGCCGGGCAGCTCTGCGTGCAGGATGGTCCTGGAGATCTGGAGCATGCCCCCCTGGGGCACCCACACCAGGGAATTGGCCACCAGCCTGGGGCTCCTGTGTCCCTGCAGGCAGGGGGACAGCAGGGAAAGGCTTACTGGAATGTCAGGGAAAAGCAGCAGGAGTCTCCTGGAATTTCTTATGCATCCCACCCTGGGTGTCTGCTCCAAAAGCAGGTTGTGCACCCTTCACCTGTATCCCTCAGACCCAACTCTCAGCCTGCAGAACTGACCCTGTCCTCTGATTCCTCATTTCCTGTTGCTGACCCTAAACCTTCCTGACCTGAGTCTCCCTCCATACTTTTGTCTTTTATCACCATCCTCATTCTCTCTGAGCATCCACCAAAATCTTTTGCTACTTGGTGTGCTTTCCAACCTCCAGATTATTCCCATGGCTTTTTTCCCCTCTATTTGAGTATTCATCCCTTATTAATTCAAGCTACCCTGAGATTAGCTCAGTCAGATAAAACTTGGCTGTAATAATGCCAAGGCCCTGGGTTCAATCCCCTGTGTGGGCCATGGACTGAAGAGCTGGACTCGATGATCCTTGTGGGTCCCTTCCAACTCAGAATAGTCTGGGATTCTGTGAAATGTGGATGTCGGGACTGGATGCAGGAGTGTTTTCAGAGCTTTAACTTGCCTGCCAGGGCTCCTATGCCAGCACATACCTGGGGAGCAATGCTGATGAGGAACAGCACGTTCTGGAAGTGGTGCCCGTCGCTCACTTGCAGGAGCAGAGCGTCGTCGCGGGAGGCAGAGCCGTCGTGAGCGTATCGCAGCCGCCCCCCAGCCAGGTCCCCCAGGGGGAAGGAGTGCACAGGAGAGTTCCCAGGGGCTCTCAGCAGCTGCCCATGCCGTGGAGGCTCCACAACCATGAGCACAACGTCCTGAGGATTGTCACTGTCCCTCACCCCCAGCAGCTCCTCTGTTATCCTGCCCATCTCCCCCCTGCCAACCAGGAGGGGCTCGTTCCTGAACACAGACGGGGCCTGGAACACAAAAGCAGCTCTGAGGTGGTTGCTAAAGTTTGGAGATTGGGTCAGGATTGAGGCCTGGAATGAGAAGTTTGGGGTTAAGGAAACCAGCTGGCTTCACCCCTGGAAATCTCCTACTTCTGAGCAGCAGAAAATCACTCTCCACACCTTCTCCCCCAGCAGGCAGACCTAAGAATATTTAGCATTTAGACTGAATTAGTCACATTAAAAGAAGATTCTCAGGCCACAGCAAGCTTAGGAAAGGAAAAAACTTAGGATATTTATATAGAAAGCATTTGACTCCATCTGATCTTTGTTAGGCTTTTTGAGATGACAGTACAGCTTGGTATCATCAGCACCAGCAGCTACTTAATTCCTAAGATCACCCACAGCCTTACTCAGCCTACACCAAAGATCAGCTAGAAGCTGGTTTCAATTAGTCCTTTATTCTCTGTTGTGAAGGAAGTTTCAAGCTGCAGTGTCTATTGATCCCAATAAACATCCTTTGCCATTGGGAGGGAGATCCCACAGAGACCAAGTCAAAGCCCTGGGGATGCTGATGCTGCCACATCACCTGGGCACGACTCCTGAGGGCCATTAGGGATCGACAGGCACAATCCCTGCCATTAAACCTCACTCCTGCATTCTGGGGCAGCCACTGCAGCTCCCACTGAGGGGAACAACCTGCTGGGGCAAACAGGAGCTCAGTCTGAGCAGAGATGGCAGTGCCAGCCACAATCAATACACACACGGCAGGATCACACCTCACAGTTTGTCTCACACTGAAGGACAAACTAGAACACTGCTCATTACCAGCAGTTGTGGGAGGGACTAATATGGAATATAAATTGCTCATGGTGGGGATGGAGGCTGAGCCAGGCTTGCAGGCAGGAAGAAGTCAGCACTAAAAGAGTTCTTTTAAAGCCATTTAATGCCTCTTTGAGGATGTAAATGGGCCTTAAGAGTAGCAGACTCTCTTTTGCACCTTGAGGTCTCTATTTGACAAAATAAGCCAAGTAACAACAACATCTGATGGAGCTTTCCACTCTGAGAAAAGCTCAGAGCAAGCTGAAAAGGCTCCTTGGAAACCTGGACCCTGTTAAGGTGCCTGTACCACCTCTGGGGTCAGGCTCCCCCACAAATACCATTCCACGGCCTTTAAATACCCAAAATACAAGACAGGGACACTTGGCAGTGCCATGAGCATTTGAGACACACTTTAAACAGCTCCTGCTGATTTAATTCCCAGCTGGGCTAGAACAGAGCATTGAGCTTGAGTGTCAAAGCATCCCTGCCATCGGGATCAATCCTGGCTCAATTACCCTGCACGAAGAGGCTGCACTGGAGCATCCACAGATCCAAGGGGTAATTGGAGCAGCAGGGACTCCTTAGCCCTCCCTGATAATTTTTCTATGATTGCACAGCTGCAACTCCCTGCACAAGCAAAATGAGACAGGCCAACTTCTTCAGGCAGTTCCCCAAGTCCCTTCTTCCATTGCTGCCCCCCCTAAGGGAGAGCTGAGTCTAATCTGCCTGACCTGGAATTCCAGCTCCTTTGTTATCCCTGCAAGAAACCTGGGCTCCAAATGGTACAAAATCTGGGGCTGTTTCCAAGCTTTGTTACGTTACCTGTGTTGAAAATGCTTGAATGTTGATCACTGCAGTGTGGGAGAAGGATTGTTCATCACTGACCTTCAAGGAAAACTCTCCTTTCCTAAAACAGCCCCCCAGAAGTCAAAATACAGGATAACATAAATTAATGAAGTGCTTTTGCAGGATTCTATAATGAGAAACATATTATATATTCAGTAAAAATGACTGGCTCAATGACAGAAGCTTTAAACTCAAGTTCTTTCAATTCTGTTTTTATAGTATTTTTTTCCTGAGGATTCACAACAGTCACAACATGTAATGAAATACCTTTAGCTATGTAATAACACACCCTCATTTCCCTTTAATTAATGTTATCCACGTAGGATGGCATCTCCAAGACTAAGTGCCAATTCTAAATGTCAGCTCAAGAAAAATGTCACTGATCTGGCCTTGGAACAGAAGCTCCCACTTGCCAGGACTTTTCCTTCCCATTTACTTTTCAGTGATGCCACCCAAAAACAAGCCTTGAAGTTTTAAGTATGAATAATAAATAAAGCAACATTTAGTACTAAAGTAACTTTGTTTCTCAAGACAAGACTCTGACATTTCAAAGTCACTTCCAGGCAGACAAAAACAAAGCAGGATACAGCAACACATGCCTGGAATCCAGGGAACACCAGCCAGCCCTTGGCATCAGGACACCTGGAAGTCTCCTCACACTGGAGGCAAATGATGCCAGAGAGCTTAGTGGTGGCACCCCTGAGCATCTTCCTAACCAGAATTTGTTGTAAGGATCAGGCTAACAGAGCAGTTTTAACCCCCAGCAGCACATCCTAAAGATGGTACAGATTCCTGCACCCACAAAGCACAGCAGGTTTGTTGTCACAGTGGCCTCTTATCCCATAAACTGGGAAGTTTTGCACCATCAGTTACACCATGAGAGAGAATTAAGGGGTGAGCTTTCCCCAGAGGAAAGCTTCCAAGGGAGGAGGGAATACCTGTGCCAACTGTTTCTAAGGCAAGAGCTGAGAGCACAGCCTCACCTGGCTCTGTCTGCGCTGTGCACAAAGCGCACCCTCCTCTCCTGCACATCCCTGCAGCTGAAGCGGTCGCCGGGGCGCAGGGGCCGCTCCTGCCCGCCCCGCACCAGCACCAGCCTGCCGTTGGAGGGCACGCTGCCCACGAGGAGCAGGAGCTGCCCCGGGGCACTGCCCGCATCGCACACCCGCAGCGCCAGCGGCTCCACCCCGCCGATCCCCACGGAGAGGGCGCTGCTCGCACGGAGCCTCCGGGGATGCTCCCTGGCTGCAAGGAAACAAGGGAGAACGACACTGATGGAGTTATCACGGGTGGTGTGGGCATCCTGCCTGGCAGCACCACTGCTGTGGGAGCACAGCAGACCTTTACAATGCCCTACTCATCCCTGACCCAGGTGGAAAAACAGGATCTTCAGGAACTGCAATCCATCCCAAACCCCACCATGTCTGTGGCAAATCACTTCCCATCTTGATTTCCCCCCCCCACAAAACAACATACTCTGGCTTGCACTGCAGACAGATTTCATAGAATCACAGAATCATACAATCAGTTGGGTTGGAAGAGACCTCTGAGATGATCAAGTCCAACCCTTGATCCAATCCCACTTTGATTACCAGATCATGGCACTCAGTGCCATGTCCAGTCTCACCTTAAAAACCTCCAGGGATGGGGAATCCACCACCTCTCTGGGCAGCCCATTGTAATGCCTGACCACTCTCTCTGTAAAGAACTTCTTCCTGATATCCAACCTAAACCTCCCCTGGTAGAGTTTAAGCCCGGGCCCTCTTGTCCTACTGTTGGTTGTAACTCTTCATTTAGAATAAGGAGAGAATAAGTAACAAGTACAGTTGATTTAGGAGGGGATTTCCCCCAAGATATTTTATCATTTGCTTTACACTGATGATAAATGATGCTGCTGGAAAGATGTGCCTCCACACCTAGCCAGGTAACTTCAGGTAGGAAACCACATACCTGCACATCTTAGGAAACCAAAAAGCTGGAGAAAAACAGCTGCTGACTTCCCACAGGAAAAGACACAAAACAGATTTCCAAAAATGAACTGAATGAACACTTCTTCTGGCTTCAGAATCTGCTGGACACCTGCCAGCTCAGCCCCTTTCTCCTGACAGACACTCACCTTCTTCACACTGCCTGGTCCGTGCATTGCCAGAGAAACCCTGGCCACAGGCAGAAACACAGATGTGGTTCTTCAGAAACGTGGTGCTGTCACACAGGTGGCACAGGCTGTCACTGTCACACTCCAGGCACCCAGGAGGACAAGCTGAAGCAGATGGAAAGCACAACCCCACTGAGACACTGCAAAACCACTGCAGCCACTGGTGCACAGAACAGAAACACTGCTACTTGTCTTACCCACCTGACAGAAATAGCCAAAAAAGGGGGAAAGAGTTGAGATAAGAGCTGCCTTATTTGACCACGGCCACCACATCACACTTACCTGTGCACTTGTGCTTGGCATGGTCTGCATAATACCTGTCCCCACACTTGGGCACACAGTGAGCGCCCAGGAGGAAGAAGGGGGCTTGGCACATGCTGCACTCGTCTGCTCGGTGGCACTGAAGGCAGTGCTGCTCACACCCTAAAAAAAAGCCACATGCAAAGGGTTCAGCTCCACACCATGTTGAGGACAAGCAGGGGCACATGTCAGAGCCCAGCAGAACTCACTCTGGCACGTGTCTGCCTCCTGGTAGAAAGCTGCAGGGCACTGCTCCACACAAGCCCCTTGGTGGAGGACGAGGCCCTCCATGCACTGCAGGCAGTCGGTGCTCTGGGGCCCTTTGCAGGCATTGCAGCTCCAGTCACACTCTGCAAGGAAGCAAAAGCCACTGCAGGGCAGCCCTTTCTGGGGTGCTCGCCCTGCACAAGGGGCACACTGGGGCAAAATCAGTCCCAGGAGAGAAGAACACAGTAAAACCTGTTAAAACACTAAAAAAAGAGAAAGCAAGGTTTGTACTGAGTGGATTTACCCCTGAAGGAGCAGTGCTCCTTCTTTGGCAACGTGGAGTTTGTGGCTCATTACCAATTACTCATCCAGCTCATGCTTTCAAAGGACTCTGACTGAAACAAGATGATATCTCTGTCCCTCACAGCCTAAAAGTCCCTCTGGAAAGTCCACTGGCTGGGAACACAGCAGATCCAGCTGGGATCAGACCTGCCTTCACTTCCCTTGTACTATCCCCACTCCAGCCTTCAGCAGAGTCCCAACCACTCCCATGTGCCCAAGGACTCCTCAGGCTGCCACCACCTTTTCCTCACTTCATTCCACTATGGAACACCCTGCTGGGGAGTCCTGCAAATCCTTCAAGCCACGTGTGTGTGAAATGATTCCAACCTGCTGCTGCTGCAGCCACGCAGTGATGCAGGATTTCACAAGACAGAGGGAGGCAGGTAAGCACAGGAGGCCTGACAGACAGACACCCTCCAAGAGCCTTCTCCTGGCAAGCTTGCTCTTCCCTCAGCTGACCCGTGACTAAATGAATTGCTGGGCCTGACCCCTGCAAACTTTGCTGGCTCAGTTACCACATCACTTACAGCAGAGCAATTTGCAGCAATCTTCTTCCACTGAACAGGCTCAAGTATGTGACAGCCCAAAAAGAGAGGAAAGCTGCAACACCCTGCAAGGAACCTGCCACTGAACAATTCCCCCCCTTTCAAAGCAGCCACCTGCCACCTAATGGATTCCTAGGCAAGGCACTGCAACTCTTCAGTCTTAATCTTTTCTCTTTGGAAAGCAACAATGTGTTTTTCACCTCTGCAAGTCTTGCTGGAGAAATCCAGGTAATACTGCTGAGCACAGCTCTCCTCCTGGCACTCTCCAAAGAGCAGCACTTTGGCTGGATCCCTGCAGGACGTGCAGCTGGAGGCCGAGTCGCAGCTCCAGCACTGGCTGCTGCAGGCTGGGGGAACACAAACACAGCCAGGGTCATTCCCGAGGCACCAGCCAACTGCACAGGGAAAAATTCTGCTATCCTGCAGCCCTGCTCCTCCTCTTGGCCTCTCTGAGAGACACCTGCAAAGGTTTGGGAGTTTGGGCTTGTCATGTTCGTTTTTACAGCCTCCAAAATATGAAGAGCCTCTCTCTGTTTGGAGTATCTTTTTTCTACTGCTTCTTACTCTGCTCTGGACAGGTGAAGGTAAAACTTTGATCCTGAGTCCAAATTCCCAAAGAAGAGCTTTGCCTGTTCCTGGTTTTCTTACTTCCTTTAATCAATCTGTGTTTCATACAATTTCTTTTACCCAGAAACACAGAAATTTGGAGAGCAGAGCAAACTGGAGCAAAGCTTGGTGGGACCAAAGGCCCATTTAGCTTCACTTAACATTTCCACCTTTTTTATCTGCACACAGTGTGAAATTCTGGAGCTGCAGGGAGCAACAAAGATGCCAGGAAAAAAAAATAACTCAGGGATTGACTGAATCTCAGACCAAAGTCCAGAGGCTGAGAATATTTCAACTCATCTCTTTGATGTCCAGGAACCAAACTTGTCAGGAGGCTGCACTAACAGTCCAGGTGCTAAATACTGACATGTTAATTCAACACACAGTTCTATGACCAAAAAACCCTCAAAGACCAAAGTAAAGGGGAAAATACCCACGTTGCTGTCATTGAGGCAAGAACCCAGTGATCTTCAAAAGAGTTAATTGTTTTAGCTCATCTAAAAAATGTTACAGAAGGTCTGTGTTTTCCTGAGGTACAAATGATTGCCAGCAAAATGTGCACCTGAGCAATCCAGTAGCTGTTTGTAAGTGCCAGTCTCATTCCACATCACTTAAGAATACATGAAAAAAAAAAAATCACTCTTTCTAAGTGCTACAAAGAACTAACCAACAAAAATACTGTAAAACATTCCAGATGAGGTCTAAATCCATGGAAATTGGGTTACCCAGGGAGGCATGCCAGAACAGTAAGCAAAAACTGTATCTGAAAGCAACCCTGCCTGCTTGTTTTATCAGCACGACTCCCTATCTGCATTTTTAAACCCATGAAGGACTTGTTAAGCTTTGTGCTGTTCCTGGGCCAGGATGTTGTTGAGTTTAAAAATACCTCCCAGAGTGCAAAGGTGTACTCAGCATCTCCCTGAACTTCACTCCAACCCCGAGTTCCTCAAAAGTGCAATGAGACCAAAATAAACGTGGAGGAGAGACCCAATTTTCTCAGCCTCACAGCCAAGCTCTGATTAAACAGCTTTCATTGCCTCCAAGTGGCAGCTTCCCAGCAGCCTGGGACAGTTTAGATCTCCATGGCTTATCAGCAGCACTTGAAAAGGCACAAGTGACACTTGGAATGACAAAAATCCAACGCACTTGGCTTTGAGCCTCCTGCTCCAAGGATTACAAACACTTCTCAAAAAGCCATTTGCAGTAAGGAGATTAGAGAGGCTGAATTTGCTTGCAAAAAAATCTATTTGCATTTGAGCCCCTGAACCAAATTCAGAGAGGGTGAAGGTCTCAGGAAAACTCCACATCTACCTTGATATCAGTCCTGAGGTCTCAGGAAAATTCCACATCTCCCTCGATATCAGTCCTGAGGCAGCAGCTCTCAACAGGAAAGGTTTCATTAGAAAAGGGCAGGTTAATTTGTTAATTAGGAAGGGAGACATTGTGGTGCATCTGGCAATAAGAGAACCCACACTGCAGGGGAAAACAGGGAATATTTTGAAGAGCTTGTGGGAAACTAGCCAGGACAGTGAGAATCCTTTTTTTTTTCATTCCTATTTTTTAATTACTTTCCTTTTTTCATTATTATTGAGTAGCCTTTTTTTTCCCCCTGCCAACAGAATAATGGTAAAAAGTCTTCCAGCCATTTCCTTGAACTTATGTAAGGTGTCTCTATTTCTGCTGATCAGATGGAAATAATAGTTCCAGGAGAACCATCTGTTTCACCAAAAGGCAGGGAAGGCTGACAACCACATTGGTTTCCTCCTAAAGGACCTCATCAGTGAAAAAATTGGGGCTGGATAGGAAGACACTGATACCTTTGCTCAGTGCAACAGAGTTGTTTTATCATAAATCAGGAGCACTTAAATCAGGGTAATGCAGGACTTCACCCATCTGAGGGTTCACTCATTTTTAGGTGTGTGTATCACAGTGGGACAAATCAAGCAGGGCTTTTCCCTGATTTTTATGTCTCTGGGCCACCATCATTTTGGAACAGCAAGCCCAGTAATTATCCAGGAGCCACCCAGGGCCAGAGTGAACACAGAATAATAAAGGAAAAGAGAAGCCCCAAGAGACTCACAAAGGATCACAGGATAAAACATAACTGGACTCACCAGCAGATCAATTCCACCAGACCATAAGGAGGCAACAATATCAGCAGCTCAGCTCAGCTCTGCCAGGGCTGTGCCTACCAAGCTGTACCTTGTTTCTACTGAGGTTTCCCATGTGGAAACATGCACATAAATGCTCCAGCACAGCTCTCATAGCATGTACTGGCAAGTGGTGCAGTGGGGAAGGGGTTTGCCTTAGTAAAGGCTAATCAAAACTGGCCTCAACTTGTCAACTTTTCCCAAAGCCCAGAGTCCACCCCGCACAAACTCTCCCGCAGATTTTCCCAGTGCGACCCAAACCCTCTTGTCTTTGGGGTCAAGAACAAAGCTGCAACTGTTTCCAAGCCTCAGCCCTGCTGCAGGCTCTGCTCCCTGATGAGGCAGCTCATCACCTCTGTCAGCTCACATCGGGGCTTCAGGCACTTGAGATCCCTCCTTTCCAGGCAGCAGGAGCAGCGAGCAGAGGGACAAGCAAAGGCATGTGGGGAGAGGAAGCAGGAGGAGTGGCTGGGAGGGGCACTCACGTCTGCAGGTGCCACGGGGGTCCCTGTAGTGCCCGGGGGCACAGCCTGGGGCACAGGAGCCACGCTGGGACAGGACCAGGCTGCTGGGGCAGGAGGAGCAGGCCAAGGGGCCCTCGCCGGTGCAGGTTCCACACGAGGGGTGACACCCTGCAGGGACAGCAAGAACAAGGAAAAGCAGGGCTTGGGATGGTTTCACAAGGCTCAGAGTGCTGATGTCCAGCTCTGTCCAAGTCCCAGCCCTTGGCGAGGCTCGGTGATCCTTCCTGAAGACTCACATCCAATGGCACAGCTGCTGCCTGACCCAAAAACCAACACAGACACCAGACCCTCCAGGCACCCCCTCCCTGCTTCCCTCATGACTTTGCAGCCTCACCTCTTGTGCTCCTTCCTCTGACTGAAGAGATTTAAAATGCCACAGTGCACGAGGCCAAGGCACCCTATTAATTTCTCCCAAGAGGGTAAATACAGAATTATTAGTCTGTTTTCTTTCTTGACAGGCCTTTACCTAAAGATCGATGCCATTATTACAGCTATCAGGTCAAATTAATCACGAGTGAGGGTGGGCAGAGGAATCAGAGAAGAGACTGCACTGAGCTGTGCTGGGGATCTTAAAAGCCAACCCAGAATGTCACACGAGCTCTGACACAGCCTGAATAATGCAAAACTCCTTTGAAATGAAACCTTTAAGCCAAAAGGAAGAAATGTTATCCCAAGGTTTAAATTTCCAGGAAGGCAACATCTGTCTCTCAGGGGGCCTTTCCAATTAAGTGACACAGAGAATATTTCATGGAGCTCCGAGATCTCATTTGTCAAAAGCACGTGAATAAACACACAGCTGTCGGAATGCTGCAGAGCAGCTTTGAAATATTACCCATCAGTTGTTAGACTGGAGGAGGAAATGCCACTTCCTGCAAAGGGAACATCTGTATCTTAATTCTTAATGCACTGGATTTCTTGTCTTGATTACTTTGTCTGAAACTGCAATGCCCTTTGCTCAGCTTTGGGCTTAACCACGTCTCTGTCAGCCACAGAACAAGAAAAGCAGCCTACTTGCTTCTTCTGAGCGTCCAGGGAATAGAAAGCAGCTCAGACAATGACTGGAACACGAAACCACAGCACCAACAGAAAGTGGAGGAGCTGCAGGGATGGGTTATAAAACAAAACGTGCCACCGGTGCAGCTTCCCCCACGCAGCTGAGGGAAATTGGCTTTTTGTTTTTGAAGCTGCTACAAACAATCACCTCTTGGGCCATTACTGGAGCAAGACAATCCCCAGTGAGAGACTTCGGCTGATGTTCCATCTCAGGGTGCAAAATACCCTGAGAAATTCCTACCGGTGTCCTGCCAGCGGGACAAAGCCTCCCCATTAAACAGGAGCCACTTCATGGAACATCTCTGAATTAAGGAACAATCAAATCCAACAGAATAGAACAAAACTCTTCCTTTTATTCAGTGCTGGGAACATGGGGGATAATTCCACCAAAGATGTTCAACTAGACTTTTGTTTTTCAGGTTTATATACTTAGTTACAACTGAAAACCCCTCCCCAGAGTTAAGGAGAACATTTTGGGTGACTTTTAACAGCTCTAATGGTCTGCTCTCATCTCTGCAGCTTTGTATTTCCTTTTAACTAAACAATGTTAGAGCTTCAAGCTTCTAACCTAGACAGGTTTTCTGATTTATTTCTTACTGCTCAGCTTCTAATCTAAACAAGGTTTTGGTTTATTTCTTAAAGTTCAGCTTACAGCTCCAGGGTTAAATTCCTCTTTGCCTAAAGCTCTGCACGGTTAGGAGAACTGACAGACTTGGCTACAAGCTAAAAAATTAATATAAAATACAAAGTTAGTACAGGTCTGATTAAAAATTAGTAAAGACCACTATGGTTATATGGAGAAGGGATGGCACCCATTTTCCTGAGGGGTCCCTGTGTCACCTCCCAGGGGTGCAGGTGGTCCCTTGTGGCCCCCCAGGGCAGTGCAGGGGGCACTTACCAGTAAAGACCACTATGGTTTTATGGAGAAGGGATGGCACCCATTTTCCTGAGGGGTCCCTGCACCCTCTCCCAGGGGTGCAGGTGGTCCCTTGTTGCCCCCCAGGACAGTGCAGGGGGTACTCACTGGTAAAGACCACTATGGTTTTATGGAGAACTGATGGCACCCATTTTATTTTGATGAGAAGGGATGGCATCTCTTTTCCTGAGGGGTCCCTGCACCCTCTCCCAGGGGTGCAGGTGGTCCCTTGCAGCGCCCAAGGGCACTGCAGGGGGTAAAGACCATTATGGTTCGATGGAGAAGGGATGGCATCTATTTAATTTTCCTGAGGGGTCCCTGTGTCACCTCCCAGGGGTGCAGGTGGTCCCTTGCAGCCCCCAAGGGCACTGCAGGGGGTACTCACTGGTAAAGACCACTATGGTTCGATGGAGAAGGGATGGCACCTATTTTATTTTCCTGAGGGGTCCCTGTACCCTCTCCCAAGGGTGCAGGTGGTGCCTCACAGCCCCCCAGGGCAGGGGGTACTCACCGGTAAAGACCATTATGGTTTTATGGAGAAGGGCTGGCACCCATTTTCCTGAGGGGTCCCTGTGTCACCTCCCAGGGGTGCAGGTGGTTCCTCACAGCCCCAGGGCAGGGCAGGGCAGGGCAGGGCAGGGCAGGGGGTACTCACGTTGGCAGGCGCCGCGCCGTGCGAAGTGCCCCGCGGGGCAGTCGGGCACGCAGCGATCCCCCAGCAGCAGGTGCCGCGTGTTCTGGCACTCCAGGCACACGCTGCCCGTGTCCCGCAGGTTGGCCACGCACCGGTGGCACGAAGGGTGGCAGTCTGAGGGGAGCAGGGAACAACAGGCAACTGTGAGCACGGAGGGAGCTCAAGGCAAACAACAGAGACGGAATTTTCAGAGCCCCGTCCTGCTGTCTGGGGAGCAGGGGCCAAACACACGGCAGTTCCAGATGTCTGTGGGAGAAGGGACCAGAAATTCCCACGGCCAAGGAGGATTCCTTTCCTCTTGTCTCATCCCCATAGAATCACAGAATCATAGAATGGATTGGGTTGGAAAAGACCTCCGAGATCATCAAGTCCAACCCTTGGGCCAACTCCAGTCCCTTTACCAGATCATGGCACTCAGTGCCACGGCCAAGCTCACCTGAAAAACCTCCAGGGATGGGGAATTCACCCTCTTGTCTTCCCAAGACATCATCCCATTCCTGCTTCCCAGGGCACATCTCATTCCTGCTTCCCAGGGCACCATCCCATTCCTGCTTCCCAGGGCATCATCCCATTCCTGCTTCCCAGGGCACTATTTCTCCTTCCCAGGGCACATCCCATTCCTGCTTCCCAGGGCACCATCCCAGCCAAGGGCACCATCCCATTCCTGCTTCCCAGGGCACATCCCAGCTCTGTTTCCCAGGGTATCATCCCATTCCTCCTTCCCAGGGCACATCCCAGCCCTGATTCCCAGGGCACATCCCAGCCCAGGGCACCATCCCATTCCTGCTTCCCCTGGCACTGCCCCATTCCTGTTTCCCAGGGCACCATGCCAGGCTGGCAGCAATTCCAAGTGCAATGGGCACCCTGGGGCAGCTCCCACTCTTTCCCTTCATGGCTCTGAACCACCTGATCTCCTCCTGCAGCCCCGAAGGGAGGGAGAGGAACCATCAGGCAGGAGAGAACTGGAAGAAGGTTCAATCCTGGGGCAAAGATGGGATGGAAGTGGCTCATGGTGACAGTGCCAAGGAAAAGCAGGGAAAAGGGACCTGGGCTGTGTCTTTTCAGATGGAATTATAAAGGGGAATGAGGAGAGTTGAGGGAATCACCAGTGTTTTGGTTCACTGGCTCCTGGGGATGGGAAAGGAAAAGCCATTTCAGGTTGAATGAAGTGCTGCATTTGCCCTGAAATGGAACATTTAATTTTATTTTGTGTTACGAAATAAAAACGACAGAAAATATTTTGGGAACCAATTTTTTTTTTTTACACATCCTGAATTTAAAGAGGGAGTTGAGGTCAGTGAGAATGAGCAGGAGAATCCTGGGGGTTTGACAGGGGGTTTTCCTCACCCCAGGTCCAAACTCACCCACATCCTGGAGGTTACAGACTCAGCAGAGATGAGGGAACAGCTCTTGGAACAAGCAATGAGGCTTTTCAAGCCTTTTATCATTGGGATATAATGAAATATTGCCCAGTCTGACAAATCAGAGCCTCCCATGGACATCTGGAGCAGGTCACAAACCCAGCACTGAACTTCCAAAGGCTCCTAAATGCTTTTCCACGTCATTAAATCAGGTGATTAATTTGAATTGAGGGGATATCACGGAATGTAAATGTGTTTTGGGAGCTCCTCCCCTGCCTCAGCTCCCCCCCCCCCAACAGAGTTTCACACCCCCCTGAGCTCCTGCAGGGTCACCTGAGCAACCTCTGCTCCCTTCAATCCCTTCCTGCTGCATCCCCAGCTCTCTCCCCCACGCTTAATGAGATGGAATGTTTATTAAAAACTCTGTTGACCGATTTACTGAGCTTTTAATTAAGCTGTCACGTCGAAACGGAGCTGCCCCTTGGGAGGTGAACACACATTTTATGGTCATTTAGTTTTTGCTTCGGATTTCCACATTTACTTCTGGCAGGCTCAGGATTATTGAGATTCAGGGATTCTTGCCCGTTTGTTGGTGATTACAAGGCATAAATCATTAAGCTTAATAAGGCTGGAAGGAAATTGCAGAGTTGGATGGTTCTGTGGCTTTTGGGTTTGTCTTTACATGGGTTTTTTTTTGTACAAATACGCTTGGACTGGGGTTGGAGTCAACTGGGAGGTGGAATGTGGGGAATGTCAGAACCTGAGCTGAGGGTTGGTGCTTTCTAGGGGCAATTTTAGCCTCCATTAGGATAGAGAATCACAGAATCATAGAATGGATTGGGTTGGAAAAGACCTCTGGGATCATCAAGTCCAACCCTTGGGCCAACTCCAGTCCCTTTACCAGATCATGGCACTCAGTGCCACGGC
>JAWWEV010000134.1:1015269-1034912 GCA_035583235.1 Hafferia zeledoni
CACCCCCAGCTCCCTCAGCCTCTCCCCACAGCACTTGTGCTCCAGTCCCTTCTCCAGCCTCATTGCTCTTCTCTGGAACAGTGGCCAAGGGCAGCCCTGGCACGCTGTGGGTTTGCCATGCATGGAAACCTCTGGGTGAGACACCACAGGTGGGGTGGGTAGAAAATAGACAACAAGCATCTTCAAAAGTGCTCATCTGTCAGAGCAATGACAAGTCCATTTTTGGTGTATTTAATCCAAGGTTCTTAATGATTCCCTTCTCTTCAACTTCAGAGGAAAGTTCCTTGAGAATATTAATAATGGCCTCCTGTGGCAGGAAAGATTAGGATCAGTGGGATACAGAGGCAGAAAGCCACACGTGGCCCCAGCTCTGTAGCTTCTACTTTACAGGATTAAAATCATACATCTTTATCTCTGTGAAATGTGCAGGAACTCATGAGTAGGGATATTAAATATTAAAGAGAAATGATTGATTGTACTGCACAAAGGAGAGCAGGGAAACCTGGAATTCTGCAGCAGATGCCCACTAGAGTTTCTGTAAATTGCAAAAGCAATCTGCAGGCAGTATCAGCGGATTATTTTTCTGCTACACTTGCAAACAATATCCTTCTCAGACCTGGAGAGAGAGAGGCAATTCCTGCAGACCTTTAGGAGCAGAACTCACTGCTCAGTGCTCCAGAGCACCAGGATACTCACGGCTTTGGTATGTCCTTTGTACACACAGTAACCACGAGGTGAGTGACATTCAGGGCAGCACTTCCCATCCACCTGAATTAACTCTTCACCCTGCAAAGAGAGGAAGGGCTGCAGCAATTCAAACGGAACCAACACCTCCCCAAACCCCGTGGAATGCAGGGGCAGAACAGCTCTTGCCCTGGAATGCCATCTCCAGTATCTAATTTCACCTTATCTTCTCTCTATCCCACTTCATCTCTGTAGGTATAGCTTGAAAAATGTGCTTAGTGAATATTGCAGCTGCAGAACAAACCTCAGAGCAGGCTGTGGAATTCAGAGATAAAGCCATTACTTCATCCCTAAACCCCACAGAGAAAGGCACCCCCTGCTCCTTTTACTGTGGATCACCAGGATTTTACTGGCCCACTGTCAAGATTTCAAGGCATAGAAGCTTACCTTGACTTGCAATGTTCTGCTTTTTTTCCCCCAAGAGAATTTCAAAGCACATGCTCTATTTATCCCAGATGGAAAAAGCCTGTTCTTTGTCACAACCCCACGGATTCCACTTAAATAACTTCAGTTTGAAGATAAGAATTTAGCAGCAGGAGAAAGGAATAAAGTGCCCCAATTCAGCACAATTCTTTGTGCCCAAGTGGAGGCTGAATATTTAGAAAAGAGGGAGAGACTTTGTCCCTAGGGAACGAGGACACAGCTCAAAAGAAACAGCTTCAAATTCCAAGATTACCAAGCAGCTTTCTTTGATTTATGCCAACTGGGTGGCTGTTCCAGCAGGAACAGCTTTCCAGGAGAGTTTTCCCTGTGCCACACTGGCACACTCAATTTTGGCATGGGAATTAGGTTCCCCAAGGGAGAACACCTAAGCTCTGGCACCTCCAGTGCATTCCCGAGGAGGAGAAGAGAGGAGAAAACACCTGGTTCTTGGTTCCCAAAGACCACACACAGACTAAACCTCTCTCTGCTGCTCCTGCACATTTCTGCTCCTCAATCATTGCTCCAGAACGCCGCTGGCAGTGGTTGGATCTGTCACCACCCCACTGTAAAACCTCCCCCAGCCCCATCCCTGCCCACACCCCCACCCACATCCACAAACACACAGTGTAGGGAAACTGAGAGCAACTAACCATGGAACAACACCAAAACAATGCAACCACACTGCTCTGCCAAGACTGCAAAAAGGAGAGGCTGTGGGGGATAACCTGTGCCTTGGCTGCACAGAGATTGATCTCATTCCAGGTGGGGAACACGTACTCCTGGCTCATAACCTGCTGAAAATGGCTTTTTGAGGACTGGGTCAGAATCACCACAGACTCTTTGCTGGACATGTTTGTTTGAAAGGGTTTGGAGCTAAATCTCTCCCATAGCCTCCTTTCATGTCGAGCTGTCCAGGATTTGCAGTTCATATCTGTGGCCTCATTACACTTTCAATAGGATGATGTGACCAGAAAACAAACGGTGCCTTAATAAAGAGATGAATCCAAATGCTCCTGGCTTCCCACCAGCTCTGATTTATAGAGGCAGGTGCCTGAAAAACAGACTTGCAACTCCAGAAGGAAAAAGAAAAGCAAAGAGAAAATAAGGCATTTGCTTTTTGAGGAAATATTTGCTTGCAATTAATTAATGCACACCTTGTACTGTTGAGGTAAACTGAACATGACTTGAGGAGTTTTGAACTCCACACGCTCCCATCTCCAGCTGTTGTTCTGGAAAACATGCCCGGCTTTCCTGAGTACTGGCTTTTTGTTGTCAGTACCCAAGGTGTGAGCATGAATATTAACCACCCCTCGCCACTGAGCCATGACAGCACCATCATCATTAGTGGAAATGACCCAATTCACAGCCAGGAGCAGGCAGGAACCTCAGCCCGACAGCTGCAAGGGCACAGGGTTTATGGCAAACACCACTTCCCAGCCAGCAGAATCTCTGTGGTTTTATATCCCTGCGGTTTGAGGGCAGGTGATCAGCAGCAGGGGTGACTCGGGGTCACACCTTGTGCTTTTTGGCTATTTCAAAGGCACAGTCTCAGATGAACTTAGTCCTTGGAACACTCTGCATCATCTGGGGCTCCAGGTGTGGATTCTCACTGTTCTGAACACTCATTAAAACAACTTAACCCAGTCCAACTGTCCTGGCCAGGTCTGGGGTGGATTTCAGACACACCACAGGGGTGCTGCTGCTTTAGCACACAGGCAGAGTCACCAGAAAAACATCACCACAGAGACAGAAAACCCAGAAGGCCACAATCCCTTCCCTTTCCTCACTCACACTGTAGAGCAGTAGATATAAAACAGGTAAGAGCCTACCAATTAAAACAGATCACAGAAGCACAGAATGGTTTAGGTGGGAAGGGACCTCAAAGATCATCCCATCCCACCCCCTGCCATGGGCAGGGACAACTCCCACCAGCCCAGGCTGCTCCAAGCCCTGTCCAACCTGGCCTTGGACACTTCCAGGGGTGGGGCAGCCACAGCTGCTCTGCCCAACCTGTGCCAGGGCCTGCCCACCCTCCCAGCCAAGGATTTGTTCCCAATATCCAATCTAAATCTGCCCTCTGTCAGTCTGAAGCCATCCCTTGTGTCCTGTCACTCCAGGCCCTTGTAAATAGTCTCTCTCCATCTCCCTTGTGGGCTCCTTTCAGGTCCTGGAAGGTCACAATTAGGTCACCCCAAAGCTTCTCCTCCCCAGGCTGAACAACCCCAGTTCTCCCACATTTTGCAGTGACAACACTCAAGTCTCATCCCCCTGCAAAAATAGGCAATTCAAAACGTATTTGTACAGGTGTGAGTGAAGCATCCAACCCTATCTAATGCATTTTGCACAGCCACTACAGAGCAAATGTAATAACCTGGCTGGGGGATATGAGATTTGGAGTAACCAGCACTGGGAACAAAATACCTTGCCAGCTTCACTTCCACACCAGGAATGGCATGGGAAAAAAGGAGAAAAGTAAAACATTGATTTCCATACCCAAATACCTCAGTGTAGCACAGAGAATGAAGAGATGAAAGGAACTTTGCTTAGGCTTTTATGCTGAGCCCTGCACCACAGCCAGCCAGGAGTCACTCTGGGAACTGCCTGGTTACCTGCACCAATGGAACAGTCTGAAGAGTCACTAAACTTTAGGAATTAACTAGTCTTTAATGACTAAATTAGATTACTTTCTTTTTTCCTACCACAGATTCTTACTGTCACTTTGGTCTGTAAAAGATTGATTATACACAAAATGGTTCTTTTCAGGGACAGTTCTATTTATTAGGCTGTCACCATATGATTTGCATGATGCCTTCATCTCAAAAGCATGAGTTAATAAAACTCTGAAACACTGACATCTGTTTTCCTAAAACCAGGAAACTGAAATATTGTCCTGTGGATACAAAGACCCTTTGGGAATATCTGATCTCACAAGGCAGTCTGAAAGAAACTTGACAAGAATGAGAGACAAGTAATTAATTAATTTTTCCAATACCAAGCAAAGCCACCTATTGTCCTCTGAAATTGCTCCTGGTGAATTCACTGAATCCTCTGGGTGCCTGAGCCTGCACTACAGCACAGCATGGGGGGGAATCCAAGCTGAACCTGTCACAGATTCACTCTGCTTTGCCTCACACCGTGCAAAGCTGCACGGAAAACCCCAAGGCCTCCCTCCTTCCCTGGGAAATGCCCTCCAGGCACTTCCACCACACAAGCCCTGAGAGAAGGGCCAGTTCCTGGAGGGTTTGAAGTGGAGAAAAAATTAACAGGGAGGGGAAACCAAGAATCTTAAGGCTGGAGAGACGCATGTGGGAAGAAGCACAACCTTTCTCACCTTGGCACAGCGCAGGGTGGCACACTGTGCCCTGTGGCAGGTGACCTGCCCTCGCTGGCACGCGCAGAAGTCGCAGCGGGAGCTGTTCCACACGTCCCCGTGGTGCCTGACGGTGCCACCGTGCCAGCAGCTGCCCTGGGAGGGCACACACTCCTCACAGCACCTCCCAGGGCGCTGCACCGGGCTCTGCCCCTGCAGGAGAGCAGCAGGCAGTGAGCAGGGCTGTGTGAGCACACAGGGGGGCACCGAAGGGGCAGAGGGGTGGGGGTTCACTACCTGCTCACAGGTAACAGGCCCACAGGTCTCCCTCAGGCATCTCACTTCTCCTCTGTCACAGGCACAGGCAGTGCAGGCATTTTCTTTCCACTGTTCCCCATGCTGCTCATAAAGGACATGGAGACAGCTGTTAAACACTCTTGGAAAAGAGCCAAATTCCTTCTGGAAACCTGCTTATGGAATATGATGGCTCCTTCTGCATGTCTGTATCAGATAACAAACTTTGCTTTAAAAATGCTTATCTCTACATCACCAGCCAACAGGAAGAAGAGGGATGAGGTCTAGAGGACATTGTGGTGTGTATTTCTCATTAATTGCCAACTAGTGGCATTGGGGAGGCCTTAACTGCTGTTATTAGCAAAAAAATAATCATTAACAGAAAATCCTCATTAAATAATGCATTACATTAATTCCAGATGATACAATGAAAGCTATAAATACTGTGACCACCAGTGCTTTCTGCTTTCCTCCTCCAAAAGAGTGGGAAGAAAATAAAGTGCCTTATGTGCTTCACCTTGCAGAATTCCCTTCTGCTGGCCAGCAAATTCTCATCTAGTCCTGATTTCTTTCATCCCTCCTGGCCTTCCAGGAAGGAAAAAAGCCATGGTGGGACTATCAGTGCTGGCAGGAAGTCAGATGTTGGGGAGAAGGGAAAGGGACAAGTGCCAAAAACTGTGAGCCATAACTGCCTTTTGGTGTGGTTTGTCACAAGTCACCTGGAATGCTCTTCCTGAGACCGAGCAGGGCTTTGGAGCACATTCTGGGCAGCACTTCCCAGGAGACAGAGCCACAACTTCATCCTGAACAGAGATAAGGGAAATAAGAGCATAACAGTGCTTGGAATCCCAGGCATTTCGTATCCCTGGAATAACCCACTGTCACTCCAGGCTTGGCTTTGGCCCCAAAAGCAGCACGAGATCAGTGTCCAAGGCTGGAAAGGTGTTTCCTTCACCTCATTTTCTGGGCCTACCTGGATGGCAGCTGAGGTTTGAATGCATGGACAGATGCAGATTACCACACACACACAAGATGAAGTGCTTCTACTCAGGCACACAAATAGACAGAGGAAAAAATATACACAAAGCTATGCAGGGAAGAACAATAAAGTAGGAGATGGATGAGAGGAGTTTTTCTTCCTGGTATTGCCACATTTTGAGGTTTTGAATGTGTGATTTACATTCACCACCTCTGAGGCATCTGCACTGTTTTAGTTAAATCCATCCATCCTGTCTGAGCAGGTGTTAAATTATGCTTAAAAACTGGATTTTCCTAATTTAAATTTTTTTAAGACTGATTTAAATCATGCTGGGATAGACTGGGGTTCTCATCAGTGTAACACTTCCTGCAGACCTCAATCCCATCCATCCAAAATGTGTCTGTAACTCCACTGCTACAAATCTGCATATACCCAACAAGTGGGAAGAGCACAGGCACATCAGGATGACCAGCAGGTTGACTGGGGGACTGGAATTAGTGTGGAAAAGCCACAGGATCATCTCCTCTTTGTTAGCCAAACCCTTGAGAGTGGAAGACTTTTGTACAGATTTCCCTGCAGAGTTAGAAGAACCCTTTTGTGGATTTTGGTGGGATATGTAGTGGACACTCAGGTGTTATAGGAAATTTTGGAGTTCCTCTCCCTCAGTGCCTAAGGGAGAGCACAGTTATCTGAAAGATGGAAGTTTAATCCTTTATCTGAAAGATGGAAGTTTAACCCTGGAAGAATTTACATCTTGGCTTTTGACAGGGAGTGGAGAAATGAAGGAAGGGACAGAGATAAAGACAAAATGCTTGGTGTGACTGAAACAGAACAGGCTCCTGCACATCCTGCTTACTGTCCCTTCTGCTGGGAAACATCCTTGGTAGGAAACACCTGGAAGAGCACCAGGATCAGCCTTCTGCTGCATTAACTGGGATGCTCTCAGAACACACCACAGCAACAACCCAGTGTTCCTGTTCCCACAGATGAAGCCCTAATGAGTAGCTGTTAAACATCAGTGCAAAGGCTCACCTGGGGTGGGAAAGGAGGAATCCAAAGCTGGCATAAATCTGTTTTAACGGAGAGTACTTAGCAAATTAATACTAATTGAGTATCTCAGGACAAAGCCAAACACAATTAGCATGCACACAAACAGGTGGCCATTCCTTCTATCCAAAACCAGTGTTAACTGCCCAAACATCTGGTCCAGTAACAGAAATCTGGGAAAGGAGCAACAGGAAAAAAAAAAAAAAAAGGATTTCCAGGGATGATGCTGTAAAGGAGTACACTAAGGGGCCCAAAAAAATAAAATGAAAAGGATTTAAAGAGCACAGTCACACCCTTCAGCACTGTCAATACAATAACAAGAATTCCACAAACAGTGATTTGCCCAGTCTGGAGTGCTGTGTGAGGTTTGCTGCCCTTTCCAACCCTGTGTTTACACTGCATAGGATCCCACAGGGTTTTGGCTGGATTGATCCCTGCACAAATGCTAAAATATATCATCCTATGTCCACAGGAAAGAAACAGAAATGTCCCAGTTCTCCCAAATGGACTAAACCCAACTTCTCTTCCTGGTTTTGTTGGTTTCTCAACACAAGCACACGGCAGGAACAGTGCTCTGAGACTTTTCTTTCAGCTGAAGTTGCCTTGCTTTTATCAACTTTTGAAGTCAAAACAGGAATTTCATCCAGATCTGAACGCTCTCAACTATAGTTCTTGTAAAAAAAAAAAAAAAAGTTTAAACAAGGCCCACAAATCAAACTTTTCAGCTGCAAACCAAACACTGAAATGCACAAAGAAAAACTCCATGAAAAATCTTGTGTTTTCATTCCTTGGTGCAAGGGAAATAAAGACGTTTCCTGATCAAGCCTTGATAATTTTTTTAGTATCAAACAGAAAGCTGACCCTGAGCTCAGCTGGTTAAAACTTGGCTGTAATAATGCCAAGGTCATGGGTTCAATCCCCTGTGTGGGCCCTTGACTGAAGAGTTGGACTCGATGATCCTTGTGGGTCCCTTCCAGCTCAGAATGGTCTGTGATTGTGTGAGTCTGATTCTTTGGCCAGAATTTGTGCTTAACTACCCAGCAAAGGGATGATGAAAGCAAAATGGTGGGCAAAGAAGGTATGATGGAAGAGCTTCACCATCTCCCCACACCACTGATGGAACATCCCTTTTCCAAACAGCCACTGGTCACCCAGAAGCTCTGCAGGGGAGGGTGCTGAGGGGTGTCCCAGGGCTGGGGTCCTGACCTGGCTGCACAGCAGGGCTGGCAGGGAGTTGTGGAGCACTAAGTGGTGCCATCCCTGCAGACACACTTTGCAGGGGAGGGTGCTGAGGGCTGTCCCAGGGCTGGGGTCCTGACCTGGCTGCACAGCAGGGCTGGCAGGGAGTTGTGGAGCACTGAGTGGTGCCATCCCTGCAGACACACTTTGTGGGTGTGAGAAGTATGAGTGTGATTCGTGCCAGTAAAATGAATGGGTTATTGGAGCTCCTGTAGTGACATGAGAAGAAACATATGGCCAGCCAATTAAACAAAAATTCCAACTTATACCCTCATGGAGATATAAACAGGATGGTGTTAAATCACTTTATCTCCTATGACTTTGTCAAAGATCACATGAACACAAAGGCTGAAGAGTTAAACTTTCCCACATCTAAGGGAAGCAGAATTTATGGTGGGGTTATCACCAAAGTTGTAAAAGTAACTTAGCTACAGTGGTATATGTTAAACTGCTTAACAATGTACTTAGAATGCTTATGCATGATCTAATGAATATGTATGTAGAGACTAAACAAACGTTAGAGTTACACAGTGCTCGGGGTGCGATGGCAAGACTTGCCTGGGTCACACCCAGCATGCTGGAATTGCTCTCGTCATATAATAAATTCTAATTAAAAACCTATGACATTGAGATTACATTTCTCACACAGGGGAAGGGAGGGTGCTGAGGGGTGTCCCAGGGCTGGGGGGCCTGACCTGGCTGCACAGCAGGGGCTGGCAGGAAGCTGTGGAGCACTGAGTGGTGCCATCCCTGCAGACACATCTGGAGCAGCGACCCAGGTGCCAGCTCTGCCCGTCCTGGAACACGCGGCCATCAAAGGAACAAGGCTCTAAGAGACAGGAAAACAGGGGGGAATTTTATTTTCCAATGCCCTTTAGTCTCCTCCCACCAGACATAATTAAAGCATAAATTCTGGTTTGTCAAAGCAGGTGAAGGCAGTAACAATTCTGCCAGTTTCCAAGGGGTTTAGACTGGCTAATTAAATGCTCTGGGTGCTCTTGTCCTGCTGGACTTCCATGAGAATTTTTGGAACTTGCAGTCCAAGTGCACGGGAAATACCTGCATTTTTTCCCCCAGATTTTTTCAATCTCCAAAATAAGGACATGCAGGGCAGATCTGCCCACTGCTTAAAGCTTATCCCTCCTGTGGGTGAAGCCATTAAAAATGTCACCATGGCAGCAGGACAGAAAGGGTGTGCAGAGACACACTGGCGTCTTCCCAATGAACATTATAACAGCTTCCTAGATTTGGGACCGCAAGGAGGTTTCTAGCTTGGATCAGAGGAGCAGACAGTGCCCATACTCACCCCCTGGGCCCACACAGGTGGGGCAGCAGGAGCCCTGGGCAGTGTGTTGCTGCTGCTCTGGTGCACAGGTGAGGGCTGGGCAGGTCCTGGGGGTGCAGCTCACCTTCCCGTGGGCACAGGAGCACCAGGCACATCCCGAGCTGGCCCACTGCATGCCATGCTGCAGCACAGGAGACACAGTGAGAGCAGGAACAGAGCTCCTCTCCCTCCCCAAGCCTCCCTGCAGCAGTGCTGCCCTCCCAGTGCAACTCCCAGACAGCTCCTGTAAGGCCAACAAAACATTTACACACCTCTCTTCTTCAGAGAAACATTCAACATAGGCCCCAACACGCAGCAGGGCACAAGGTGGGCAGGTGAGCCCACCCACCCCACATACCTGACACACTTGGCAGCGAGTCACACCTAATTAGGTTTGCTTACTCATTACTGCAGGAACAAACACCCCCACCCCGAGGCACAGGGAGGAAAACCTGGCCCCAAGAAGCAACAAGTCGGTGTGCTGCAACACTTTCCAACCAAGAGAGAATGTTCATTTTCACAGAGGTGCAATGTTGAATTAGGCAGGCAGTGAAAAAGCCCTTTCCAGACAGAGGATATGGATTTTCCTCACTAGGGCCAGAGTTGCCAGCTGGATGCTTGCAGAAGGGAGGGCAGCTCCTGAAACATGCCAGGAGCTGGCTGATAAAAGTTCTTCTTTCAGGAAGTCTGTGCTGACCATCAGGATGAGTCTTTGCACTGACAAAAAGTTGCTTTAGGACCCCCTGGCAGTGCAATAGGACTGGAGGTACCAACATGTCCATATCCTTGTGGGGGTGCCCACCCAAAGAATGGGCCCACAGAGAGCCAAAGACAAAAGGAAGAGAGCACAGGAAAATGCAGCAAGAGCACAAACAAGAAGAAAAAGAATGTAAAATGGTGTAACATAGTATCACCCAAATCACAGGCACAAAGAGGGAGAAGAGGATGGATGTGCTACCCCTGCCATTCCAGTTTTTTTCTGGCTCAGAGCAGATTCATGCTGGTCATGCCTCATGCTGGAACAGAGGGTGACAACATCCATCTCAGGTGCAGAGTGCACAGCCCAGACATGCAAATGTCTCTGGGAATTTTAGCATATTTCTGGAGGTCTGGGCCTGCCTTGCCTCTTGTCCAACAGAGAAGTTTGTAAGAGCCCAGACACAGGACTGGGTTTGCTGTGCAGCCACTGTGCTACATTTGCCTAATGCCTGACATGATTCATTAACTGCTACCCACCAATCTTTATTTTTTTCTTATCTGCAGACACTTATTCTGATTGTTTTGGCCTTTCAGCCCCCTCTGGGTTAAACCACATCCTGGAACCTGCCTCTTGAATAATTCAGCCTCACAAAGCACAGAGCCCAGGTCACACAGCAGCCATCAATCTCTGGAGCAGAGATGGCTGCTCAGAGAAAAGTCCACTGTGCTCTGGTCCCCTCCTAACGCTGCAGAACTGTCTCAGTCACCCACAGAAACAGCAAAGGGAAGGAACAGGTGGGAAAGTGTCCCCCCCTTAGCCACGCTGGACACAGTGACACATTCCCTTCCTGCAAGCTGACCAAGCTCCTGTTAAATTCCATTATCTGAGAGTGGCAGAACAGTAAGCTGTCCTTGCCCTGCTCAGCATCCTTCACTGACTGAGCCAGCCAGAGCTGCAGATGGGTAAGGACTGGCCCTGCAGAGGAAGAGGAGGGAGCACTCACGCTGTGGGTCTGTCCCTCGTGCTGGCAGAATCCTTCCTGTCCAGAGGCACACTCGGGGCAGCACCTGTTGGGGGCTATTTGGAGCACTTCTCCCTAAGAACAGACAAGAATCAACACCTGACATCAAACAGAGACTTATCATGAAGGTGAAGCACCCTGTGCTCTCAGTTTAGAAAGGAAAGGTCTCCAGTTAAATATATAACACATCCCATTGCTGAGAGGTGACACTATCACTTTGGGTACTTGACATCTTACCCTCAAAACAATGGCAGGGTATTTATACCCCCAACAGCACAACCAGAAAACCCCCAGCCAGACCAGTTTGCAATAGAAAACACTTGTTCAATACAAACCCCACAAACAATACAATTCACTGACAGATCTCTGAGAGGGACAGAAGTAGTTTTGTCAATAGTTTTCTACAGGCACAGGATGGATCTCAGTGGTTAAAATTTGGTTGTAATAACGTCAAGGTCATGGGTTCAATCCCTGTATGGGCCATTGACTTAAGAGTTGGACTCGATGATCATTGTGGGTCCCTTCCAACTCAGAATAGTCTGGGATTGTGATTCTGATTCTGTGATTTCACCACACCACAAGTGCAGAATGAAGGTAGCACCACCAACTGCACTTGTTTGGTTTCATCTCCTGGTTCAGGCTACAAAACTGATGGTGGTTGATTTTCCACCTGCTGAAAACATCCCTTAAGCACAGCAGTAGGTCTCACACACAAAGGTTTAGATCATTGAGACTGCCTGGGTTTGTTTATGCCTTGTTGCTGTAACAAGATCAGTAATATTTGCATACATTTCACAATAAGTAGGTAAGAAATAAACCATGGGGAGGGATGGGGATTTAGCCCTGAGGGAGGGATGACCACATTTTTTTTCCTGCTGAGATCCTTGGCGATCCTTTTCAAAGTTTAAGTGACCAGATGTTTATGGAACACTGAAACTTTTTGTCTGGAAGACTGCCCTGTCAAGGAGTCACACAGACTCACTGCACACTATAAATCTATTTCCCTTTATAAGCTTTAAAGTTTTCATTTATCTAATTTTGATCATCTTACCCAGCACACTCATTATTAGGTGTGCCATGACAGCACTCTTTTTTATTTCTCTCCTCTTCAGCACAAAAATTCCTAATATTTCAGTCTTGCTCAAACCAATACACACTGGCAATAACAGGGAAAACCAGTAAGAATCAAAACCATTTCCTCATTAGTGCTGTCATATTGGAAAACATTTTAACCTGCTCCACAAAGCCACATAATTACAGTGGCAGTGCTTCTTTAAAACACTCATTTTCATTGTCATTTATGCATCCTGCCCCAGTAATCCAGATGTCAATGCAAGACCAACTCCATGGCCAATTAATGAAGGCCCAGACAAAGACAAACGGAGACAACGAGAGCTCAACGAGCACCACGAGGAAGAAGAAGCTGCAGACAAACAAGCCCAGCTCTGTTGTTGCTCAGCAGAGTGGAAAGTGTCCATCTGCATCTTTGAGGGAGGCTCAGCTCCACCTTCAAACGAAGGGGGACTGCAAGCTGGGCTCCTGCTGGGAGGCTGGACCCCAGTTCAGAGCCTTCCTCTGGGATCAAGCTGTTCCAACACCAGGCCTCTGGCTGGAGAGGGGCCAAGGAGACAAAGGCTTCCCACACCACGAGGAGGAGTGAAAGGGCCTGTGCCTGACCCTGGGCAGCCACACACACTTGTTGCAGAGTCCTCCCTTACCTTCTGGAAGTCACACTGAGGGGCTTTGCAGACTGTGGGCTCACAGGTGACAACACTGCTCTGACAATGGCAGTCCTGGCAGGAATCCGGCTTCCACTCCGTGCCATTCTGCAAAGAAAACCAGAAATGGAAATGAAACCCACAGGGCACAAGTGTGTGCTGCCTTACTCACCAGCAAGGGGCTCAAACAGCTGAGTACAGAGTGGAACAGGGCAGCCCTCTCTGCCACAGCTCAGCAGGCCCAGCTTTGGCACCGCTCACTCAACACCTTCAAACGCAGCTGAAAGACAAGGCCGTGCACGGCAAATAATCAGCTCCAACAGCGGGATAATCCCGAGGGCACAACCTCCAGGAATCTCAAGGTGATCACAGAATCACAGACTATTCTGAGCTGGAAGGGACCCACAAGGATCATCGAGTCCAACTCTTCAGTCAAGAGGGGATTGAACCCATGACCTTGGCATTATTACAGCCAAGTTTGAACCAACTGAGCTGAGCATCTCTGGGCAGCTTCCCTGGCTCAGCCTGTGCACTCTGCACTGCTGGATGAACACAGGCTGTGCTGAGGCAGCAGGGCCTGCTCCTGGACACACAGCCAGGCATGAACAGGGCACATTTATTCCAAAATGTCATCAGGGACACTCTGGCCAAGCAGAGAGTCGGAATAGGTGTCACCACCACTCGCTCAGTGCACCCAGCTGGAACACCCACTGCTAATTCCCAAGGGTTTTCACCAGCCATGCCTGACCCCCTGCCAGCCCCTCCATGCTGAGGTCAGGATCCCACACTGCCACCCAAGCAAACAGGCAGAGGAGGATCAGTTTGTCATGTGCAAAACTCTTTTCCATCAGACAATCCCTGTGTGAACACCGGGCTAAGCTCACACCCCACGGACAGCCCCTGTCCGAGCCACTGAGCCTCATTTGTGAGGGATTTGAACACAGACCAGACACTGCCACTCATTTACACAATGTAGTGATTTACCCCAGTAAGGCAATTTGCTCACAGTGTAAAGTACGACTTGGGCAAATTAAGACATGGAAAGATGATTAACAGTTGACTACTACGAGCTCATTTGGAACCAACTACTGAAACTGTTAAGCATAATGATAAAATACTGAAATGTGCCTTAAAGGCCCATTAAGCCACTTAATGAGAGGAAAAAAACCCTGAAAACCCTGGCCACTTGCTCGGGCACTTCTGCACAAGCTGTTGGTGCTGGACCAAGAGTGTCAATCTGCAACACCCAGAAGAAATATTGCTAAAAAATCCTTGTGTCTCTTCCCTGCTTTACAAAAGCATTTCTTCCCCACCAAGCTGTGCTCCTCTCCCGTGGAAAAGGTTCCAAACTCTCTGGCAGCATCAGAAATTTAGGGAGGTTCTCTGCTGATGGAATGATGGTGGCAATGCTGACCTCACAGCCCTTTGGGATAAGACACCAAGAGGGCAAAGAGGGGTGGCAATTCCTGCTCTGGAATTCAGCTGCTCTCTGCTGGCTTACACAGGGCTGTGGAACAGAAACCTTGACATCGCCCCTGCCAGCAGATTTATGGTACAGTTAGAGAAGGAATTCAAGTTAAGTCATGTGTGTGCCAAGCCTTAGCTAAAACACACACTGGAGTTAATTCATCCCACTGGCTGTAGCAGCAGTCTGTGTTTTACCACTGGCAGCTCCCTGCAGGGAAACCAGGAGTGGGAAAGGAAGGGGCAGATTTAGTGCCTCGTCTCTGGGCTCTCCTAAACCTTCTCCCACAGCCAGTCTCACTAAAAATAAAACCAAAAATCATTTCTACAGTGGGATAACAGACACAGGACTCACACGGTACGAGGTCAGCACAGAGCCATCCTTACCCACATTCTGAGACTTAAGTGCTCAGTTTTCTGGTAAGAAAAACCTCTCTTTTAGTCTTCTCCCTGTGGGCTCAGATCACCTGCTCCTGAATCCACAGGGTAGCCCTGGAAGCATCCACACACATCAGTGAATTCCCTTTGCCAGGCACCAGATCAAACCCAACAGGTCTCTGCAGACTTTTCAAAATTCAGAACCCAGTTAATAGCCAGGAAACTACTACCTGATTTTTTGGGGTATGAGAGTCTCCCACACAGCTCCTGGGGCTCAGTGTGCAGGTCTTTGGACAGTTCAACACGTACCTTAAGATTCCTTGCCACAGACCCAGACTCCAGGCTGGACAGGGTGGATCCCACCCACCTGTCCTGCATCTTGGCTGTGTTAGTCCTCACCCAGCACTTACAAGGACACTTTAAAGCTGTTTTCTAAACATAAGGCAAGACTTGTCAGCAGACACAGAAAGAACAGCTGGAAATCCACCTGACTCCTCCCTCCAGGGCCCTGCACCTCAGTGGACAAATTACCTGCTGCCATTTAAGTGCTGAATTCCGATCCTGTTGAGAGTGTATTTTCATCAATAACAATTCAAGGGGCTTTTTCCTTACGAGTACTAATAGAATTAACAGTATAAATAATGAAATACTGTGCACTTTGAAGACAGAAAGCACTCCTTAAAAGCCAAATAGTGCCATTATAATTTATTAATTCTTCGGATTTCCCTACATCAAAAGAAAAAATGATACCTCATTCCACTGAGTATTAAAACACCGAGATGAGGATTTAGAAAAGTCAGGAGAGCTGAGCATTAAGAAAACGGTGTGAAAAGGAGGCAAGAACAGAACCAGCAGTAAAAAGCAAAGGGTTGAAGCAGAGAACAAGCTAAAGAGACAAAGAGCAGAGCAGCAGGGAAGGAGTCCAGAGCAGCTGTGAGAGCTCATGTCTGGCTGCTGTCACACTGACACATCAACCAGAGCACAGAAACACCCAAATCTTCACTGTCTCTCATCATTTCAGACAGCTGCACCTGTTCCTCCTCTACCTCAGCAAACAAACCAACCCACCCAACAAATCAAAAATAGCCAGAGCCTGCTATTAATATGCAAACCCCCTCAGTAGATTAATCAGGTGCTGCCTGAAATGGGGTGTCACCGTGCCAGCCAACAGTCTGAGTGCTGTTCTGGTGCAGTGACTGGGGAAATCAGAAGCACACAGCAGCTGCTTTGTGCCCCCTTTCTGGCTTCCTGAAAATATCCATCAGTCCCTGCAATGTCACAGGGTGCTGGGACACTTCATGGTGGCCAGGAGCCAAGCTGCAAATCTGCACTGCCATGCCAGACCCCAGGGTTGTTGCTTATCATGCACCCCACTAATTACCTCCCTGCTTTGATGAGGAGCCAGTTAAACCTGCAGCTCAAGAGACAAGGAGCTGCTGGGGAGGGTCCAGTGGAGGCCACAAAGATGGTGAGGGGTCTGGAGCATCTCTCCTATGAGGAGAGATTGTGGGAGGTGGGCCTGGTTAGGGTGGAGAAGAGAAGATTGAGGGGGGATCTCACCAACCCATCTCCAACAGGATGATGCCAGACTTCTCCATGGTGCCCAGCAATAGGATGAGAAAAATGGCCATAAATACAAGAAGCTCTGCCTCGACATCAGGGAAGAACTTCTTTCCATGAGGGTGGCAGAGCACTGGAAGAGCTGCCCAGAGACCCTGAGATTCGCTCAGTTGGTTAAAACTTGGTTGGAATAATGCCAAGGTCATGGGTTCAATCCCCTGTGTGGGCCACTGACTGAAGAGTTGGACTCGATGATCCCTGTGGGTCCCTTCCAACTCAGAATAGTCTGGGATTCTGTGAGGGCACAGAGTCTCCCTCTTGGAACACATTCCAAACCCACCTGGATGTGTCCCTGTGCCACCTGCCCCAGGTGCCCCTGCCTTGGCAGGGGGGTTGAACCAGGTGATCCCCAGAGCTCCCCTGCACCCCGGCTGTGCTGGGATGGGGCGATGAACTCTGGGGACAGGGAGGCCGGGCTGGGCTCCCCTCCCAATCCCCTCCCTGTGCTCGGGCGAGGCGGGGAGCGGGGCCGGGCGAGGCGGGGAGCGGGGCCGGGCGAGGCGGGGAGCGGGTGTCCCGGAGCAGGAATGCCAGGCTGCTTCGTGGCCCTGGCAGGCAGAGCCCAGAGCAATTACACGGTGGTAACAATTACCAGCATCACCCCGGGGCTGCCAAGCGAGGAGCCCTGGCAGCATTTCCCACTCCCACTGCAGGCCCCTGGCACTGGCAGGCACTTGGCAGGACAAACCCGAGGTGGGGCAGCGCTCCAGGGCTGTGGGACAGCCAGGAACGGCGCTGGGAGGAGAGGAAAGCAGTTCAGAGACACCCCAAGGTGTCCCTTCAGGCTGGGCTCGATGGATCTTGGGCAATGGGCAGCTGTTCCCGTGGCAGAGCAGGATTTCAGATCTGATTTGGGCTGGAATAGAATAGAAACTCCCCGACAAAGGGCTTTGAATGGGCTTATTCCAGCACAACATATTCCAGCCTCACAAATCAAATGGAAAGGCAGCTTCCCTTAGTGGAAAGTTTTGGCCCTACACTCCTAGGAGAGAAGAGAGCAATTAAAGCAGAGAGCAGGGTTTGATTAACAACCCAGTACCAGGAACACGCTGTTTCAGGAACTGGGAGCTCGTCTTGCCATCCTTCCAACCAAGGAATTAAACAGTTACACCGACTAAAACAAAGTCCTGTTTTCACAGTTCACTCATCTGCTGGTTTTCTGCATCTTCTAATTGTCAAGTCTTCCACCAGTTGTATCAGCCTTGTAAAAATCAGGAGTCTAAAAATAACATCTCCCAGTAGTCCTAAGCTATTGCAGGGATGGGAAGACTATTCCAAGCTATTTTTCCAACACTGAGGTGCTGCTGTAACATTTATCCTAGAAAAGAGCCCAAAAGAATCAAATGCACTGAGCACACAGGGTAGAGAAATTAAAACCATGCTTTAAAATCATTGGTTCTAATCAGGATTTATATCAGCACACAGGACTCTTTGTTCAGACCACCAGGTTCCATTTCTGGGGAGCAGTTCCTTCAGGAAGGTTCCTGCCTTTTGGTTGGCACACTCCAGCAATGCTCCTTAGCATCCAGAAAAAACACTTTGGGGTTCCCCTGCTGGTTTTTCCCCCCTTTTACTCAAATATTTCCTAATGTGCCACCTGGCAAAGTGCAAACATCCTCCCCAAAAATGACTTCAGAAAGGATATCGAACCCTGAATGGATATCAAACTTTTATCCCATTCCTAACAAAAACCCCCCATGAGACCATGAAAATCATTGCAGCTCAGCCAGAATCTCCTCCAGTACCAGCCACAAGCCCTCAGAAGCACCACCCTGGGTGAAACACAACTTTAATTCTGCTTCTTGAAGGCAACAATCCACTCCAGAGCAATTTTGCAAGCCACTTCAGCAAACAGAAAGGTAACTCCAATTCCAGGCTGGATATTGAGGAGGTATCCTTGCCAAGCAAGGAATTACACACCCTCCCCAAGCCTTCTGTTGTCACTGTGGATCCAAGCACAGTCATCTCCCAGAAAGTACAACCCTTTGTGTCCTTATCTTCCATCTCAGCTCCCTGTGCAGCAAATTAATAAAGTGGTTCTCTCTTTCCTTAAAAAGGGAAAGGGGAGCCCTGCACAGCCATTAATCTTGGTGCACAAAGACTACAGTACTGACCAAAAATGATGAGGAAATGCCCGGAGAACAAGGAATTTTGCCGACTGTCCTCATTTCCTCTGTTTCAGGAGTCTCTGATTTCCAACACAAAGCCAGGGAGGTGTCAGGAGTTGCTCTGAAAGGAATCCCCATCCGTACCTTGCCCACCTCTCACTTTGCTCCCTTTACAACAGTTTTTTTTTCCACAGAAAAACCAATCTTACAAAATACCACTGTCCAGAAGAGAAGCAAGCTGAGGGCCAGAGGGCACCGCAACCTCTACAGCTCCTGCACGTGAATTCTTCTCTCTCCCCCTTCTCAGTGGAAGGGAATAAATCTCTGGTAAAAGCCTGGGAACGGTTTCTATGGCAAGCCCATAATGGGGACAGCAGAAGGAAGGGAAAGTGAGAGCACACGCATAAACACTTATTTAGACTCTTGAAAACAGACTGGGTGCTTCTTAAATCTCTCCAGTGCTCATCATTTAGCAAAGGGACAGTTTTACATCAAGGCACTTGGCTCCCTCACTGTGGTGCTGCCTCCATCTCCACAAGCTGCTCCAGGAAATATTGAGCAGAGGCAAAGCATATGCAGCCCTTAAGGTGAGGCTGAGGAAGAAAATGTGTCTTCCCTCCACCCTCAGGCAGTAAGAACGGGCTGAATATTACAGAAAACAACCCCTGAGGATGTGCTATTGTTAACCATTTGAATTCTGCTCCCTTAATAAGCCGAAGGGAGTGGCTGCCAGTTGGTTCCTCAAAGCACATCCCTGGGGTGTGTGAAGCCCCAGGCAGCAGTGCCTGCTCTCACCCAGCCACAGGAGGAGCAGAGTTTTCCTCCCAGCCCTCTCTGTGCTGCTGGGGATGTTTGCCAGCCTGGAGTTTGCTCACTCACACGCTGGGAGCTGATTCCTGTCATGCTGTTCACGCCTGGTTAGAAATAATTGCTGCCTCATTACGAATTTAATAACGACACCGTCATACCGTGGGATCCTTCCCTGCATTCTGCCTTTACTTCTTAAGGAAACACATTAATTGTCACAAAGCCCAGGCATTTTCAATTATTTTTTTCCCCTCAAAGAAGGAAATCCCATCTTCCAAGATCTTGCTCAGGTAGTTTTCACAGGGCTTAAGAAACATCTCACAGTGCTTTTAACGCTGGGTCCTGCAGGATCTGAGAATCATGGAATGGATTGGGTTGGAAAAGACCTCTGAGATCATCAAGTCCAACCCCTGGTCCAACTCCAGTCCCTTTACCAGATCATGGCACTCAGTGCCACGGCCAAGCTC
>JAWWEV010000134.1:1034947-1053351 GCA_035583235.1 Hafferia zeledoni
GCCTGGGAGAAGAGACCAACCCCCACCTGGCCAGAACTTCCCTTCAGGGAGTTCCAGACAGTGCTGAGGTCACCTCTACACCTGATAAGGCTTTTGGATTTCCTTCATCTATTTTGAGGAAGTCTGGGGAGAATCCCACACCTGGGGGCTGCCTGTACCCTGAAGGATTCACAGCTCCCCTGAAGAATAAAGAGGTTTAGGAACCAAAGAAACACTCCTGAGGGAAGTGCTCTCTGTCCTCAATGGGCTAGGAGTGGAAAGTCCAGGATGGAGAGGGAGCAGAGGTTCCCCCATCTCATTTCTAAGAACACCACAGCAAAGCACAAAGGAACATTCCCAGAACCACAAGCACTTTGAGCAGCTCGAACCACAAGCCTTGTTTCAGTGCAACCACCTCTCCTGAAGACCTTGGTGATGGGAACCCCCAGCAGCAAGGCCTTGGTGCTTCCAATACTTCCATCTGTCTACTTGTTACTCCCCATGCTTTTTAAAGTCAGCAGCACATAAATTAAATAAAGCACAACCTGATAGCAAAAAAAAAAAAAAAAAAGAGGGAATTTAGAAAAATATTCTGGGGAATTTAGAAAAACATTCTGCTGTACTTTTCCTTCCTCTCCCTTATTTTTTTTCCCCCAGCAAAGGATAAAGCTGAGCTGGGAGATGCAAGACTCCTGAATCCAGTTTCTTTCCTGCACTGGCACTCTTCCAAGAGCATGGATGGAGGGATGGATTTGCCAAACACCTGCATCCACCATTTAGTTTGACCCCTAGAGGCCACATTCCTCCCTGCATCTTTAGTTACTTTTATCTGAAACAGAGAAGGAAAGCCATGTGGGTCACCGGAGAGAAGCTGCAGCCAGGCTGCCTCCCCCTCCTGCCTGCAAGGAAACAATTCCCTGCTTCAGGAGTGCCTGGATGAGCCCCAGCAGCTCCTGGGCTGCACCATCCCACAGCAAAGCACATCCCAAATCTCAGCTCTCAGCCTGTGCCTGCTGTTTCCTGCTCAGGGCCATGAGGAATGTTGTTTAAGGCTCAGGAGGCAAAGTGCAGTCCTGGTAAGACAGGCTGTTTTTCAGGAGCTTGGGCAAAACCCAGTGGGAGTTGCAGCCATCCAGCATCCTCCCCTCCAAACACGCACCAGGGAGGGTCAGAGGGATGAGAGACTCCTAAAAACGCAGAGCAAAGCAAACCTGAACTCTGTTTAAGACAGCACAGTAAAAACTCCCCACCTTCAGAGGCCAATGGGAGATGCCTGATGAAAGCCTGCAGAAAGCCAGGGCTCTCCCTGCCCAAGATTGCCCCAGGGAAATCCCAAATTCCCCAGCCCACACCAGCCCCCACGGGCTGATACACTGAGGCAGCCAAGACACACTGGTCTTGGAAAGGAGGGGAAGCACCAAGGGATAAAAAATGCCTTCTTATCCCCTTATCAATCTGCAGAGCTCTCCCATCCCCTGGCGAGGAAGAGGGAGAGGCAGAATTCTGGAGCCGAGCTGCCTTGAAAAGCAGCCAATCCACGGAGGGTTTTGCTGCCTTTCCCTGTGTGATTAACCTGAGCACCACTCCCCTGTCTGTCTGCAGACACCACACACCGTGCCTGAAGAGCCCATGAGCTGCGTGCACAAGTCCTGTCGTGTCCCACCCCTCCTCGGAAAAGCAGAGGGTTAGAAAACCAGAGACTCCTCTCTGGCAGAGGATCAGCTACCCCAGGGTAACTTTTGTAGCAGGTAGAAGTTACTTCTAACAGCTTGGAGCAGAGGGTGGGGAAGCATCCTTGCTCTCTTCTTGCAATGCCCTTCTTTCCTGTCATTCCTCTTTTCTTCTCCCTGATACTTTTCCTATTGCCATCATGCCCATTAAACTCTTAATATTCAGCCCATTTTACATCACTTGTTTTGGGCTCTGCTACTTGCTGTCCCTTTTCAAAAGCTTATCAGCTTTGGGAGGTCACGCTGTGACAAAAAGAAAATCCAAATTTTGCCATTGTGGTGCCATCTCATTACTGGAACCTCTTCAACATTTTCAGATTACAAAGCCTCCTTATCTTTTAATATCTAAGTTTGTCACCTTTCCCAGAATGCAAGGAGATGACAAGGACTGCAAGTAGTTACGGCACTCAGTGAAGACTCACAGCAGCCACAGTGCCACCAGAAGAAAATCTAAAGCTCTAACACACTTAGGGGAAAAAATAATATCACATTTTCTCTCCCAAATGTCTCCCTTGGACACTGTGCCCTAGTTTTTAGTCGGTCACACATCCCATCCCAGGAGCTGAGATTCTGATTTGAGCAATGCCAACGTAATGTAAAACAACCTGAATATTTCAGCTGGAGTCTCTTCCTTCCAGATGTCATTTAAATTTTATCCAGAGGCATAAGAGAAGTGATTTATGGAAGCCCCAGGAGGAGCAGCCTGTCACACACAAGGCTCGTACTTGGGTGCTGCTCCGGTGGAACAGCAAATTGCCCAAATTCCAAGGAAGGAAACAGCAGGGAACCTCTGAAAAACCGGGAGAAAAGCAGAGCTTTCCAATTGTGTTCCAGCAAGCTGGTAATGGATGATGGTCACTGCTGCTTGGTGGCCTTCACAAACCGACCCTGCACGGTCACAGGGCTAACCCCCCCCACCCCGGGAAATAAGCAGCAATTCCAGCAAAACACACAAACCCAAAGGAGACCAAGTGATGTTTGACGCCCACAGAGCTCTTAGATCAGACAGGCAGCAGCTGCCGAACCTGTGGAACGCTTTTCCCCCCTCTCAGATTGCTGCCAGCAGAACACCCTTCCCCTGGTGCTCACCCAGACAAGCTCTCCTTCCTCCCTCCGCGTCCTGCCAATGATCCAAACCCACCCCGGGCCCTGCTTGGATTGCCCTGCAGAGCAATAAAGCCAAACAAGGCTCTGCTCTGCCCTCCCCCCGTCCCGTTTCATCCTCTCCCCCAGGCGAGATGAACTTCAGTCCCACCAAGGCTGGGGGCGCTGGAAATGCCCTTGTACAAACATTGGGCTTGTCTCAATTACCTGATCTTTGTGTGTTCAGCACTTCACAGACACATGAGCCAGGACAGGCGGCCTCTCTCCTTTTCCTCTCCTTGCTGCTCTGGATCTGGTTGAATTCAGGGCAACCAATCCTTCAATTACAAGCACAAGTTGCAGGGAAAATGGTGTGTGAAGCGCCTGTTTACACCTCCAGTGGCCGAGGGGACCATTACCATCCATCCAGCTGTCACAGGCCTTTGTATCATCTGCTCAGCCCATTAGGATTTAATTCTTTTACATGATCTCCACCAGCCATTTACTTGTAGCAACTCGCAATTAAAAGCATCGCGTCAAGCCGTGCAGAGCTGGGGAAACATAACCCAGAGCCAACAGTAATTGCACTGGTGCCCAAAGCAGGAAAATGTTCCGGTGGCTAAGCCGGATCCATCCAACCCTTCCAGCTATTCCACCCCGGGAGGATGGAATAACTCTCACACTTCCTTCCCTCCTCCTTGAAGATCACACTCCCAGCACGAGCCTGGTGTCAAAACCTCATCAGAAACAACCCTTTAATTGCTTTACACTGCAACGCTCTGCCTAATTAGAGACGTTTTGGAGCTTCCCACAGTCCAAGGCAGGTAAGAGGGATGCAAATTAGGACAAGGTTTAACCAGAAGGCCAGAAAACCTAATTTAGCCTTAAAGCAAGACAAAACCACCTGACTCTAAAGCACCCAACTGTCCCGACAGGAGATTTTTTGGAAAGCCTCCCAAAAAAATCCAAGCTTTACAGTTTTCCAGGAGCAGTGAGCTGAACTGGCTATTTGGGATCAGAGCCTGCATGTGCAGAGTCCCATTTCTCCTCTGGGAATCCAAAGGAACTCCAGGGACAAAGCCAGTTCCCAGCAGTGCATCACAACTGGATCATCTGCTCTAAAAAGACTGGAAAAATAACACTTAAAAAAAAAAGACATTTAACAGACACCTCAAGAAGAATCAAATCAAATAATTACCTTCAGCACATGCTGCTTTTCAGGGCATCTACAGAAAAGCACTGACTGGGCTGTGTTGATACAGACCCCACATGGAAAATAAATACCTTGGTCAATGGAAACACACCAGTGTCTAAAGTAGCTTTTAATTCCTATTTCCCCCTAATCCTTCCAGCCCTTCTCTCATTCTGGGTATGAAGACACAAAACAGGACACCAGATGTTTGTACACATCAGTCTGTCGGTCCTTCCTCCCTGTCCATGGGCACTTCTGGACTGTTCCTATTGGATCCTTCCACCCTGCTGTCTGACCACTCCACCTTCCATCAGCTCCCTTGTGTTCACACATCTCTTTCCTAAAATAAAACTCAGAGCTACACACAAACAGAAAGACGTATTTCTGCTTAAAAGATGCAATTAAGGCCTTGCCATCATTATGGCTTCTGTAAAAACCACTTAGAATTTGAAAGCAGCTCTGCTGGTTAAACCACTCAACGCTCCAGTCGAGCAGAAACAGCAGCCACAGTTTAAAAAGTGTTTCCTGCAGCAGGAACTGTGCTCAGAAAACTCACACTCTCCTGTAATTTGTGATTTTAGAGCCATTTGTAATTATTTTTCTCACATAAAAGAGCCTCTGCCCTCGATGTTTATTGAAGCCAAGTGCTGGGTGGTGGTTGTAGAGGAGGCAACAGTTCAAACCATAATTACCTCCTGCCCTTGCAAACAAGGATTTGTTTTCTAACCTCAGTAATGTTATTTAGAATGCTCTGCAAACCTCGAGAACAGCGAGAGGGCCAGCAGGGAGGTAAAATCCCTCATTCCCTGGGGAAAAGAGCCACAACCCAATCTATCATTTCGTGCACGCAGGCACAGGAACGACAGAGCCATAAAAACCCGAGGGGAAAAGTTCAAGGCAAAGGGTGTGAAGGCTGCAGGGTGGGCCAGGAGCTGCAGGAGGTGGGTTTGCAGCCCTGTCATGCCTGCAAAGTGGCTTTGGGCACCTGCAAACCTCCCCACCAGGATTGCCCCTGGGACAGGGAACACGGGGGGGGGGGACAGGATTTGGTGGGCAGTGCTCCCCTCTGAGCTGCCTGTCCCACCCAACAGCAAACCCTCCTCTGGAAACACAAACCCTGTCCCCAAGCAGGGGCTGCACACAGTGAAAAGGAGGGAAAAAGGGATGAAACCCCCAAGGAAACCAATCCATCCTCACACTGGCTCAAGCTCAGCCCCATCCCAAGCCGTTTGCAGCTGGGCTGGGTTTGGACTCGCACGGTTTTGTTATTTTTGGTACTCCAGTGGACTGGCCACTTGCCAGCTTGGGATTTGAGGAAAGCCACGTCCCTCCTGCCTGAAAAACAAGCCAGGAGAGATCCCATTGATACTCCACTCCTCAGCTTGGTAAAACTGCTCAGGATGAATCCCAGAGAGCACAAAACACACATGGCTTCCCGAGGAGAAGGGAGACAGGGAGGGGAGACCAGGCAGTGTCTGGTTGTGTGTTGGGTTTCCTACTGCAAGAAGCATTTACAGAGCAGCACTCAGGACTGCCTTGAGGGGAAAAAGCTTGGAAAAGAAAAGGAAAAGGAATTTTGCAGCATTTTATGACAAATTCTAAAAATCCCAACACTTCCCCTACGAACATACATTTTCCAAAAGAGGTAACAGTAAAGTCAAAGCTCCTGAGTGTAAATTTATGCATCAGATTGCTCAGTGTTGCCCTCCAAAATCTCTGCATTCAGGTGACTCTTCACAAGGCTTGGGCAGCCACGGTGCAGCTAAAACAGCAGAGAAAAGAATCAAACCACTATTAGGACCCCTAAATCCCCAGCCTAGATTTATTCAGGCTCCTGATCTTGAGAGAGCTACACAAGTCCTGTCCACAGACAAGGATCTGGGAGAGGATGGAGAGACAGCAGGGTTATTTTGAGGGAAAATAATAATAAAAAAGTACTCCTTTGGGTATTGGATCTCCTGTAGTTTGCTTTAGGACAATCTATCCACTTTCTTGCTCAGCCAGGCCAAGGGACACCCTGTGTGTTGTCAGAATGTCCAACGCAGCCTCGGCTTTCCAATCCCAAACAGACAACTGAACTGAACAAGCACATTGTCACTGGCCACCAAGAACTGCTTCAAAGCAGCAGCTTGGCTTTTCCTCCTTGGTTAACTCTCCCTGGCTGAGAAGTGCAAGCTCAGCTCATTTACTTGGCCTTGCAGTTCCTCCCTAGGGCAGTAATTGCGGTGCTCGGGGTGAAATTACAAAGTTGCAGAAGAGTTAATCCCACTGTGAACTCCCAACCCGGACGGGTCCTCCGTGGTGCTCTAATTCCCAGCCCCACGGGACTCTCTGCTGAGCAGATTTAACTTGCTGAAGCAGCAGAGAACAGTCCCTTTTCCCTGGCTGTGCCTCTGAGGGAGGCAGGGGAACATCAGCACCCCTTTGTGCACCAGCACACGGTACCCCACGAGTCACTGAGAGGTGAAACGACACCCTCAGTGTCCAGGGCAGGAACTTGCATTTCTTGGGCTTTGCTTTAAATCAGAGAATACCACTCATGGCATCAGCAAACAGAAATGCTTAACTTTTGGATTAAAAGAGCAGCCAAAGTTGGAATCCAACCCTGCACCACAATCACGTTGTTCCTTCCCCTCTGGTTTCCACAGGTGAAAAAGAAATGACCAAACACTGGAGACAGAACATCAGGAAGGGTTTAGCATATCAGATAAACCAGGATTTGCTGACAGAGAGGACTCCAGCAGACATTAGCAGAAAGTTGTCATTAGTTCAGGCTACCAGGGCTTTACCAGATAATAAGTTTAAAAGCTCGTGGTTTAAAATTCCACCATTAAAGCATGAGAGGTAGAAGAAATTGCTTCAGTGGATTTAGACACTGAAGATTTATTTTTTTTAACTTCCTACAGAGTATTTCCTTTCCTACCCTCGTCATACTATCCCATTTCTCACAGATTACAGCCCTGCCACAGCGTTTGCCTAATGAAGTTTACACAACATTAGAGGCCCTTGATTGAGCTGCCACAGCCTCATCTGTAATTAATCCTCCCAGCAGCCAGAGCCCTGCCCAGCCTGTTCCTGCACGCTGGGTTTGTGCTCAGCACCTCCATCATTCTGATTTCCCACAGTTTTTATGCCATCCCACCTCCTCTGCACCCACTTGGTGGGGAACAAGACCCACAGGGCAAGGGTGGAAATCAGCTGGATGTTACCAGGAGTCCTCTGCCACTTTCCTTTCCTTCTTTTTCTCTCTTCCCTTTTCTCAGAGCACACCAATAATTAGGCCCTCCAGTGCTGGGGCAGGTGTGGGTTTTACCTTCTACTGACTCAGATACTGGACTATAAGTGGAGACAAAATTTACCTCCCTTTCAGTGTGACCTGAGAAGGGAAATCCCACACCAGGGTAATCCACAGACTCCACATCCAAGAGGAACCTGCCTGCTTTGGAATCCAAGGGGGTCTATGCTGGTTGACTTTGCTGAATAAATAAGTGAATTCCTGATTCTGCTCCAAAAGCTGCAATTTAAGGAAAGTATAACTTTCAGGGGAAAAAAAAAAAAAAAAAGCCACCCATGATTTAAAGATTTCCAGTGATCTGGAATAATTCACAGCACCCCGCAGGAAATGGTTCCAATGATTTCCTATCTCCTCAGGAAAAGCCTCCCTAGTTCCTAAGCTGGATTTATCTAGGTTTCATTTTCTGGCTACTCCATTTTCTTACAGACAGAACAGGTTTATTTATAATAATTTCTGCTCCCTCTGCAGCCTTCTACACATTACCCCTTAACTTTCCATTTGAGAACTGATGCAGAGAGAGCTCAAGTCTTTAGGAATGAGGAATCATGGCCCTCCCAGACCTCCTCCCTCCTGGTGCATCCTCCCACATCCCTCCACCAAATGAACAGTGAAAAATCAGATTAATGTCCCCACAGCTGTCACAGCCAGGCCAAACCCCCAGCTAATGTGACATTGCTCCTCATGGACTACAAGCCCCCAGTATTGGGAATTAAGTCCTGCCTTCCCATTCCAGTGCTAACACACCAGGAGCTTTACACAATCTCACAATCATGGAATCCTTTAGGCTGGGAAAGACCTTCAAGACCATTGAGTCCACCTATTTCCCCAGCACTGCCAAGGCCACCAGCAAACCATGTCCCCAAGTGCCACATGTACACAGCTTTTAAATTCCTCCCCTTGTTTCCTGGGAGCAGGGACTGATCCCCACCTGGCTCCACCTCCAGGAGCAATAATGTCCCTGCTGAGCCTTCCCTTCCTTCTCCAGGCTGAGCCCTCCCAGCCCCCTGAGCTGCCCCTCCCAGGGCTGGTGTTCCAGACCCATTCCCAGCTGTGTCCCCTTCCCTGGACACCCTCCAGCCCCTCAGTGCAGTGAGTGGCCCAGGATTTGAGATGTTGCACAGGGGGACAGTCACTGCCCTGCTCCTGCTCCCACACAATTCCCAGTAACAGCCAGGATGTTTGCCCCTCCTGTATTCATGTATGAATTGGGGTTTTTTGGAAATAATATTCAAGTGTATCTTTTTTTTCCCCCTGGGTCAGAAGGCCTGAAGACCCTGAGTGTTTCTGCTCTGATCCATCCCTGCCTGCAGCCAGTTCTTTGGGAACAGAACCAAAAACGTGCCAGTGGCCCCGGGCTGTGGGGCAGGAGCAGAAGGAATGAGTGTTTTTGTGGCAGGTTCCCCAGCTAAACTATTGTGCATTCCCTGAGGAGTCATGTGCAGACATGTTTATTGACTCCACACCATAAATCGCTGCTTTCCAAAGCAAACCCAGCTCGGCATTTCTAGTGCTCCAGTTTGGCCCAGACAAACAGGGAGGAACAAGCCCTGAGCTTCTGAACCCCTCACAGTGTTCACTTAATGAGATTTCCTCTCCCTGGGGCTGGAATGTGTGTCCTGCTCTGAGGGAATCACGACAGAGTTAAAAAGAAACTTGCAAAGTGAGAAGAACAAAAAGAAGCATCTCTGCCCTCAGCAGCTTTTCCAAATAATTATTAACGTTACAGAGTTTGGGAGACCCAAAGGGGCTCGGGGTCCTCTCAGCCTAAATCTCTGCACAAACAAGTGCCAGCCCGTGATTGTCACCGAGATAACCTAAAGCTGGGAGAAAAAAGGCCAGTTCAGCTGAGAGAGGAGCTGGGAATTCTCTCCAGAAGGGAGTGGGAGGGGAGTGTCAGTGACAGATCCATTTGCTTCTCTCCCAAACACCATCACCTACAACCCCAGCAAAGGTAACACAGGTTTGTCAGAGCTGGTCTAAAAACTGAGCCAAAAACTTCCAGATATACAACATTTTGAAAACGAAATGCACAGCCTCTTTTGTCTGATAAATTCTGTAGGTTTTGGGTAGTTTTTTAGTGCTGTTCCAAAGAACTAACCAGAAAAACCAACACCTGCAGTTCAGACTCAGCGTGCACAAAATAAACAGCAAAACATCTGGCAGAAAACAAATCTCCAGCAAACCTGGGGGCACGAAAATACAACCAACCACTGTTTTGATCAGCTTCCAAGCTGTTGGTTTTTGGGTTTTTTTCAAAGGGTACACACACCTTCCTCCAAAACTTGGCATAGGAGGTACACACCTGCTTTTAACACTGCTAAGGTTTGGGGTGGGTGCCCTTTTGTTGCTTGGTCTTCTCCTACAGGACTTAAATTCTGGCCTTGACAGAAAATGTGTGAAGTCCACAGGTAACAGTGGAAAGGCTTTTTCCTTCCCTAAGTCTGCAACAAAATCAGATAAAATTGCAAACACATTTCTGTATGCACAGCTATTTAAAAGTACAGTTAAAAAAAAAAAAAGTATGATGCCTGCATGGACTTTTAATTATTGATTTACATGCTCACATTCAAATGGAAAAAAGGAAGAAGAGAGTGAAAAAAGGAAAAAGAGAAAAAAGAGAAGGGAAAGATCCCAGGAACTTCCCCATAGAAAAAAACCCCTTGTCAGTGATGATTCTCAGTTTTTGTGTTAAGGATAGGAAGAGATTTCAGCACAGCAGTCCCACTGCACTGGACATTTCAAGGTCCCCATACACACAACGTGGTCAATAAAGTACCAACTGCAACACCAGGAGGTCAAAAGCTCCAAGAAAATCCTCTGGAAGTCTCTATAAAATGATGACTGAGAGAAAGGGGAAACGAAGGGGAGGGAAGGAGTTTTCTCTGGATTCCTAAACCACCATTTTCCAGCCCTTTGGGGCACGTGGGGATCATCACCTTCCCAGTGACTGTGCCAAGTGAAAAATAAAGCACAGCCAAGGCCCTCGTTGGAGTTCTCAGCAGCCACAGCACCCACCTGGCCAGGAACAGAGACAGGACAGTGGGAGCTGCTCCCAGGGAAGGCAGGGCACACCATGGATGGATTGCCAGCACTCTGGGGAGGCACAGATAAGGATGTTTGATCAGGAAGGGTAACCCCTCTGAAGCTGCTGCTCTGGCACTAATGCAGAGTGGGGTAACTCACACCCCAACAGGCACCTGGAGCTCAGGGATGGTCCCAGAACAGGCAGAGGGAGAACACCAAAAGCATCTCCTGAGGGAATCCAGCCCACAAGTCTCCATCTACACACAGCTCCCAACACCCCTAATCTAACACAAGTTTTGATGCTGCTGCATCGGGCTTACCCTCAGCCTTCAGAAAACAAGAAACCCTGGAAAACAAGTATCCCAGAGAGTCACCACACCCCTCACTTTGGCCCACAACAATGGGTAACAAGCACAGGAGTAACACAGGGAACTGCCGCTCCCAACAGGATAGCTGAGGATTAACGTGTCTGAGGATGGCCAAGGGAAGGGAATCCCATCTGCTTCACCATGTTCCCCAAAGCCAGATCCCTCTGAGAACACTCAGATCCAAAGCCAAGGGGTTTCCTTCTATGTCTACGTGGGCATTTGGCTCCCAGGAGCCAAAACTTCACGTGCAGGACCCAGACAGGGTAAGAAAAGGAGACAGAGCAGCAGCTGGGTTGGCTCCAAATCTCTTGCAAGGGGAGTTAAAGGTAAATCCACGCTCCCTGTGGAAAACACCAAGTGGCAAACCAGTGTCTGCAGCCCTGCTCCATGGACTGACTGAGCTCAGGGACTGGCCCAGCACCAGGGTCAAGTGCTCAGCTGGTAACATGCCCAGCTCCACTGACACCAAAGCAGCCCCAGCACTCACAGTAGCTCAGGACTGCAGGAGTGAGGGCTCCCCAAATAGAAATGTGCTGCTCACGTTTCCAGAAGTGGCTCTGGCCTCACCTCCAGCTTCTCTGTAACCCTGCAGACTGGCAGGGCTACAAAGCCCACCCAAATCCCCCGGGCATCACTCCCCAGAGACCGACAGATTAAGCACCAGATCAGTTCTCCATGCCAGCACAGGGAGGATACTCCTCGTTTTTGTGGCCTGTCCAACACTCCTCACACAACCCTGCCCTGTCACTGCACACAGACGCTGCTGTCAACACCATCCCCGGCAGGTTTCCCAGTATGGATCCCAGGAAACCCCAGCTTTCCTGCTTCCACATCCTCCCAGCCGAGGAGGGGCTGAGCGTGAGCCGAGACTTGGCTCTGTTGTCTCAGATGCCTCTGCTGACTGATGTGGTGGCAGTGACACTTATGGCATTCTAATGGCATTAAATATCTAAAGCCTTCAAAATACTGGTGTAATCATCTAAAGGGGGAAAGGCTCAATTACCAAGGTTATTTTCCCCCCATTTCATCAAACAGCCGCTCGGAGGTTGCTGCACGAGCCGTGATGGATTTCACCAGATGCTCCCATCATTTCTACTGCAGTGCCTGAAAAAGCAGCCTCTATAAATACCCTGAAACCCCAATGAATTACAGAGGCATGAAATGCCTTCAGTGGAGGTTAAAAACACTCTGGCAGCGCACGGAATGCACTAAAAATATGAAGTCCAGAGGCCTCCCCGCGCCTCTTCTGTGATTCTGTGACTCCTCCACGGCCCTGCTGCTGATTTTAACAAGGGGGTTACTCAGGGGAGCTGCCAGATGAGGAATTACCATCTCCCCAGCCTGAACCTGTGGATTTAGCAGCTATTGGTAGAGGCTAATGAAGGCATCTGTGCAAACAGGATGCTGAGGAAAAGGTATGACCTTGAAGATGGGATCAGCCCCCTGGGTGGGACCTGCAGAACAGAATCCACACTCCTATTCAAGCCCAAAAGGAGGGGAATGACCATAAATTAACAAACAGCTGTGCCAGATTTTAATCCTGCACATTCCTAACGGCCACAGGCTCAAAAGCATCAAGCCCACCTTGCTGATAAGCAGGGAAAGCCCAGCAGAAATATTCTGCTTAGAAAGCAGCATTCCCAGTTTGCTTTTTATACTAATACTGCCTATTTTTGTTAGGGAAATCACAGGAATAACTTTAAAAAAATAGCTGAGAGGGCTTTACATCACAGGCTCCTGACAGCTTGGACAGGTACAAGCAGCAGGACACACCAGGCACCCACAGCCAGCTTTTACTAGGCAGAAATGCCATGCCAAGTGGATTAAAGGACAAGGAGAGGCATCAGAACTGCACAGCCCTCTCCTAGGATGCAAAACACCAGGGATGATGCCATCTCTTAGGGATTGGAAGAGGCCTGCCTCTGATCTCACAGATATTTCTCTGCCTGAAGCAGAAAGAACTGACTTAGATCTTAGATGTTCCCCCACAAAAGGAGGCCAGAGGAGCTGGATGGAGCTGTGGTAACTCCAGGACACTCCTGGCCAATGAGTGAGGAGACCCAGAGGTCTCACCACTCTCCCAAAGCCAGCAAATCCCTCTGAAACTCCCTGGAAAGGATCCTAAGAAAGCCAGAGTATACACAGGGTTGTTAAGCCACATCCTCTTCCCATAGAAACTGTGGGATTGGTGTTGGCTTAACGAAGTCTGCTCAGAAGGATCAAAGTATTGAGGGAAATACACAGAAAAGAGACTTCAAAATTACACCTTATGTTACCACTCAGTGGAAGCAAAAATTCATTTTTGGTTTGGAAGGTTTCACAAAACTGCAGATGGTTCCCTCCCTTTCCATAACCATGATGGCCAAACATTTTCACTGGGAAACTGAGACAGGAAGGAGTAGATGCAATTTTGAAAGTGCTTCCTATTTAAAACCAAACCTGTGGAACGCTTAAAATTCTGACTCTCAAAACAACAACGAAGAAATGATCCACTGCAATAAGAATGTACCAAGTTGCTTTTACTCTGCAGTACTGAGGATTCCACAGTAAATTAATCCCCTGTGTACTGCAGAAAATCAAGCTTTTTACATAGAAAGAACAATCCATAAAGCTGCAAAAAAACGTGGGAAAGAGACTGCTAACAAGTTTGCTCACGTTTGCCCCTGAAACCACTTCTCCAGGCTCAGTGCATGGAAGGATTTACTGCATCCACTAACTCAGAATTGGCTCTCAGCCTGTCAGCAGCCACAGCTCTGTCTCCATCCATCCAGAGTTCCTTATCTTTGCCATCTCCCTGCAAGACCTCCACCCAAAATTTATTATACTTAAATCACAATTTCCCAGTTCTGAGCCTGCAAGGAGTTTCATTTTGATCTCCATAAAACACATGAAAGCAGGTTGGGAAACTACTTAATTTTTTTTTTTTTTTTGAGGAATGGAAACATCTGGCTTAAAATTATTCAAATTAATCCCAGAAGGAATCATGTTCAGGATTTATCATTTGGGGGAGGAGGGAGAGGGTTTTTCCCCCTCACTGATCCTCAGGAGCCCAGGAATTTCCTTTAGCTGTAGCATGGCAGCTGGTAATCCAAAGATCCTCTGGATGCTGAGCTCCCGGGGTTCGTTAGAGGATTCATTACAGGATGACCTGGAGTAGCTGCAATGATTAAAAAATGGAGTATTTTATCTTACTGGGTCTCCTGAACCTACAGCTCAACACTAAACCACCTCTCCAGAATTGCAGCAGTGTCCCAATGGAGCTCTGCTGCCTGTATTCCCACTGGGAGCTGTTGGATGTGCCTGGCAGAAACACTGACATTCCAGCATCATAAACTTCCGAGCATCACGTGGCTCCTGACAGCGAATTCCAAGGCTGGCAGCTCTGAGTGGAGACATAAAATCAACGCTCCCACCTGGAAAAGCTTCACATTGGGGATGTTTTGTGTCCCTGAAAGGAATATCTTGGGCTCCTTGCGAGTTCAGTGGTTGCAATAGCACCAACTGGAGAGCTGATGTTTGCTGGAAAGGCTCAGGGGATGATGTATCCTGGACAACACTGAATCAATTAATTTAACTATAATGGCATTTCTGATGGAGACAAAGAAACACAATGAAACCAACCTGGAAGACAACAAATTCCACATGGTCCAGATACAGTAGTTCAATTTTGCCCAAGGTTTATGATGGTTAAAACACTAATTATCTCAAAAGCCTGAGCAGACATTCAGTCCCTTGGAATTTCTTGGCCCCAGATGTTTTCAGGATGAGGAACAGGGTCCCAAACACATCCTGGGCTGGCAAATGTGAAGTGTCCAATTTGCAATCAATGCCAACAGGAGCTGGGGATCCCACTGTGTGCAGTTATCCTTTCTCCTCTTCCTCATATCATTTCTGGTTTTACCTGCTAGATCCAATCCAACAGTCCCAAAAAAGTTGGATTCTCCACCAGGAGGTACCAGCAACACAACCCTCCTGAATCCATAACCAAGAAGAAATCCACGTGTAAAGAACCTGCCATCCCCCAGGGACTGGAAGCACAGGAGAGACTTTTTCCACCAGGAAAACCTGATTTCTATCATTTCTCTTATCAATTAATCAGACATGGCAGCCCCTCCTCTAAAGAGAAAATGCAAATGGTAATCCCGATCAAGGTTTGGAACGGGTTGAGGAGAGGGAAGGAATGAGGAAGTGCCCAAGCAAGGGCAAAAAGGCATTTTGCAGGATGGGGATTTACAAAGAAACAGCAAATGACAAATTACAAGGTATTATTTCCTAACAAAGCTTTTCCAGTGCATCTGGAAAGGTGGAAGGCACAATGGCTTGTGAAATGGTTGTAATTGTTGAATTGTCCTGGTGAATGAAGCCATGGGAAACCCAACACCTCCTGCCAAGGCTCTGGCTCACAGCTCCTCTCATTAACTCTGTTAGTAACTGTTAATTATCGACCTGAGTCAGTGCTGGTGGATGGACAGCCACCACCTGGGAAGCCACTGGAATGGAAATGTGGAACAGGGCAGCTCTTGTAAAGACCCTGATCCCCAAATGAAGGCAGTGCCAGATCCCCTCCCACGGCACAGGGAGGATTCAAACACGAGTCTGTCCCCAGCCAGGAGGGAGGACAAGAAGGGAAGGCCCTGGAGCAGCAACCACAGCCAGCAGACAGTCCCAGCTCCGAGGAAAATCCCTGGGGACAGCACTGAGTCTCTGTTACACCTCAAAAGCCCCCACTCAGAGTGCTCTCTGGGAGTTTGTGAGTCTTCCCATGGGTTTTTGTGCTATTCAAAGCAATCAGGAGCTGTTTCCAAACCACTTCTTGCCACAAACACCTGGGAAGAGCATCCCATGGATTCCAGGACCAAAGGCTGTCCTTGAACATGCACAGACAACTGAGGAGGACCATGATGGGCCCTGCACAGCTGGAATATCAGATCCAAAAAAACCCAAAAAGAGGGGAAAAGAGTGACTTGTGTCCTCATGGAAAACGTGGCAAGGAAGAGCCCTTGTGCAGGGCATGTGCTGTGACAAACTAACCTGAGCAAGCCCTGCAGTTTTCACTCTGTCACTTGGTGCTCAGAACCAGGTCCAAGCTGCCTCAAAGCAACACAAGCCTGGTAATTCCAGAACATTCCCACTCCCAGCTGTGCTCTGCTCTGTGTCCCTGGAACGTCAGGGCTCGTTCTCTCCAACCAGAAAGTGACATTCAGAACCACTAAGATAAAACACAAAAATGACTTCACATGCAAACCTGTGCCTTGGTCCACAAACAAGGGACAAGAATTCACTTCACCCTCGGGAAACAATTATCTGACACCTCAGCTTCTTCTCCTTATCCCCTTTCCTCTCTATTTCACCATTATTTTCAAGGAAAACAAAGAAAGAACACACATGCAGCCCCCACTTGATTCACAAAGCACTCTTATTTTTGATCCCAGAGCTCTGAAACCCAGAGATTTGCCACACGAGAAGCACCCTGTTATTAGATTAATAAACCTTAACTGCAGAACACTCATGCACATGCAGGGGATGCAGCCCCAGGCTAAACAGCAGCATTTAAACCACATCTTTTAACAACAACACCACCTTGACCATTTTAAGAGTTAACAACCAAACCTTTCGACTGAAATCTTCACTTGTGATCTCATTTTTCAGGAGTAACTTGCTGTCCTTCTAAAGGAATTGACATTAGGATCATTTTCCTCTGCTAATTTGGAATATTCCCTATCCAGAAGTGCTCTGCACCTGCTAATATTTATTTTAGATAGTCATTAAATTTATTCAGAGTAGAAGTTAGCTGGAGTGGAAGATTTAAAAATTGGGGGAAAAAAACCATCATTTTTATTTATTACCTTTCCCCTCTCATTTCTATCCAGCACAAGCTCCAGATGGAAACGGAAATCTGATTTAAAAAGCAGCAAAACAGTCTTTCTTTAAACTTCTGACAGGTAAATGTTCCCAGTAACTACAAGAAGTTACTGAATTTATCAGATTTAAAGGGATACTTGAACAAACAAACATGTGCAGTTGGTCACATCAGATACTTCAGGTTGGTTTATTGTCACTGATAGGAGCTAAATAAGCCAAATGACTTAAAAACCAGCTCTGAAACTGAGCAAGCAGCTGCCTCACTCTTGGTGGATTAAGTTAGGGCTTTTAATTCTGTTCATAATTCTCATTCAAACTCCAAGATTAAAAGCATTTCCTTCCCAAAAAAAAGCTTCTTTAGTGCTTCATGGTATTAAAAAAAAAAAAAAAAATCTATTTGTGACTCAGGAAACTTCCAAAAGGACCTGCCAGCCCAGAAATTTATCCTGAGGTGGCACCATCCATGTTTCAGCAGGGACAAAATGGGAATGTCCTGGAGGTGGCTCAGCTGGACTTGCTGAAGTGTCTGCCAGACAGGATGTCATTTATCAAGTCACACTTGGCACTTCCAACACCTGAATTCACACTCCTGTGCTCCCTTTGCCCTTTTCCCAGGGCTGAAAACTCTTGTTGGCTCCAGCCAGAGGGGGGTTTGATCAACACCCCCCACACACACTGAGGTTCAGTGGCACCTCCAGCTAAGAAAAAACACTCTGTGTTTTCCTCTGTGCTGGCTGTGTGGAGCTGAGAACTCCCTCAAAGGTGAGGCCACAGGGAGGAACACCAACCCAGCTGGAAATCACACCCCGAGGGGTGTTTTTCCTCAGGGGGAAGGCACCAACACGAGCTGACCCTGGATGTACAGGGAGCCAAGTCAGCCAAGCAAGATGCAGAACTTCTGCAGCATTAACAATTACAGCCACTCTGCAGGGCCCAAATCACTGCCCTGAAACGTCTGAGTTATGCACCAAGGATTTTCCAAGGGAATTCAGAGACCTCTGCATTCCTACCAAACCCAGCAGGAAAAGGATGGCCTGGGTGAGAAGGGACCTTAAAGCTCATCCAGTGCCACCCCTGCCATGGGCAGAGACACTTCCCACTATCCCAGGTTGCTCCAAGCCCTGTCCAGCCTGGCCTTGGACACTCCCAGGGATGATGGGGCAGCCAGAGCTGCCCTGACCACCTGTGCCAGGGCATCACCACCCTGCCAGGGAAGGATTCCTTCCCAATATCCCATCTAACCCTGCCCTGGCAACGTGAAGCCATTCCCCCTTGTCCTGTCACTCCTTGTAGAATGTCCCTGCCCACCTCTCTTTAGGCTTCCATCAGGTCCTGGAAGGCCAATACTGGGTCACCCCAAAGCCTTTCCTTCCCCAGGCTGAACAATCCCAGTTCCCTCAGCTCTTCCTCCCAGGGGAGGTTCTCCATCCCTCCTCTCATCTTGGTGGCCTCCTCTGCATGGAACATGGAGAAAAACCCTGGCTAACAGCAGACACTGAAAGGAAGCTTCAAACACCAAAAAAGTTGCTATGGGTTTCCCTTGGAGGCTGTGACAGCTCTGGGAGTGCCACAGGTATCCTGTGTCCTGCACCAGCTTCGGGTCTGCCCCCAGTTTCACTGCAGAGCACCCTTTGGGGCAGCTCATCACAACTACTACAGCCATTTATCAATAAAAGCACAATAATCTCAATGAACAGCACGAGAAAGACCAGCTCCAGGATATTTGGGAGCAAGCCTTTTAAACAGGAATGATCTAAGCTAGAATATCCCTTAGGCCTTGTGTGCAAAGGTACATACAACTCCCTGAAGGGAAGTTCTGGCCAGGTGGGGGTTGGTCTCTTCTCCCAGGCACTCAGCAATAGGACAAGGGG
>JAWWEV010000134.1:1054597-1067435 GCA_035583235.1 Hafferia zeledoni
CCGCTCCGCATGAGGGACACGCTCTGCCCCGGTTCCCTCCCCGCTCCGCATGAGGGACACGCTCTGCCCCGGTTCCCCCCCTGCTCGGCATGAGGGACACGCTCTGCCCCGGTTCCCTCCCCGCTCCGCATGAGGGACACGCTCCTCCATCCCAGCCGGGCTCGCCTCGCCCCGGCCCCCTCCGCTCTCCTGAGGAGAGGCCGCCAAAATGGCGGGGGGCGGGCGCGGACCCCCCCCCGGGACAGGGGAAGGACGGAGGGAGGCACAGCCGAGGCGAACCCCGCGGGGAAGGGCGGCGGGAGCCGGGCTTGCCTGAGGGAGAACCGGCGCTACGACACTCACCTGAGGCAGCGGCGGCGAGCGCGGCGCTGGGGAGGAGGAGGAAGGTGAGGAGGAGGAGGGTGAGCGCGGCCCGGGCGGCTCTCGGGGCGCCCATGGCCCCGCTGTGCCCGCGGCAGGTGCCGGGGCAGCGTCCCAGCCCCGACCGCCGCCAAACTTTGCCCGCAGACAAAGCCGCGGCTCCTGCGCCGCAGCCCGCCCGCCCCCCGCCCCGCCCCGGGCAGCGCCGGCCCGCCTTCCTCCTCCTCCTCTTCGGCCTCCCTCCTGCCGGCACCGCCGCAGCTGCTTCTCCTCACCGTCCTTCCTCCTGCCGGCACCGAAGAAACCTCTTCTCCTCCTCCTCTTCCTCAACACCTTGCGCAGAGGGACCCGGGGAGCCCCTACTCCTCATTATCCTTCTTCCCCTTCTTATCCTTCTCTCCTCTCCCCATCCTTCTCCCCATCCTCCTCCTCCTCTTCTCCCCATCCTCCTCCTCCCCGATGTTCCCTGGGGATGAAGGAGCCCGGGATCAGGCACAGTGCCTGGATCTGACCCCACTCCTCCACCCTGCTCTCCAGACGATGGCTGGCAGAGGTCACCCTGTGCCCCAGGTGTGAGGCTGTTTCTTGGTAGTGTCTGGGTGTCAGCTTTGTTTGTATCAATGTGACAACAAGTCCAACAAAGGAGTAGGGTCTGTATTCCTGTCACTGTGTTGTCCCTTTCTTCCTGCCCTGTCACCTCCGTTGCTCTGCCTTTCTAGAGCAAATCCACAGAATACATGAAGAGTCCAACATCAGAACTCACGTATCAAGCACTAAGAAAAACAACCTAAGCCCAAGTTAAACTGTTCCCCTCACTGTTTTCTTGCTTTAAGCACCTTGACAGGCACACAGTGCCGTGTCCACTCACAAAAAACTCCGTATCTTGCCCCTCCAGCACTGCACACTCCACAGAAAAACTGGAGCCAATTTTCCAAATGAAAACTGGGCTCCTTTTAAGTCAGAGGAGAAAAAAAAACCAGCCCCACACTGGAAGTCACAGCCATTAAATTGCTACAAGCCAAAGACTCAAACTAAAGGGAACTAGAAAAGTGAGCTTAATTTGACCAGTCCATGAATGAAATCTTTTTTTCCCCCACCTACTGTCAGTGTTCCTGCTCCACAGCAGTACCCCAGTTCCCAGGAGCAGTTGGGTTTACAGGGCTGGGCTGCTGCTGCTGCTGCCTTCAGCTCCTGATTAAATGCAACAGTGGCAGCTCAGCTGGGTAATAATTCCTCATGGTAATTCCATCTGCTCGGTTCTGATTCACTCCTAATGAACACAACTCCAAGCTGGAGGTCAGGGTGTTTGTGTTTGAGGACTGTGTGCCTTTAATCACAGTGCTGGAATTGCAGCAGCACATGCAGGAGGCAGAATGTGCAGCCTGGCAGAGCCCCAAGATCCCGGCAGCGATTTGCATGATGAGCTCCTCAGGTTAATACTCATTAGCCATTAGCAGGAGGTCGTTTTTTATAAAAATAGGACATAACAACCACCTCTGCACACACCAGCACGATGCAAACCAGTATTTCATGTTCCTTTCAGGTATGGCAGAAAGGATCAAAGGAAGAAATGCCCTTGTTCCCTGCTAATTCCTCAGGGGAAACTCGGGACAACTTGACCAAACTCAAAGGAGCACCAGCAAGGAAGAACAGGTGGAAAGAGTAAAAGCCAAACACAGAGAGAGTTCATTAACTTAATAAATGTGTAAAGTCCCTCTTTTCATCACTGATGTTGTTCTTGGTCAGAATTCACACCATTCTGGCCTCACCAGACCCCAAAACCAGATTTTCTATCAAATGGAGAGAAAAGGTATCTCACCACTGTCACAGGTCTTAAACCATTAGAATGACTGAAAAAGTAACTTGCACTAACAGTGCTCCAAAGAAGGTGTTAAAAGTCAGAACTCCTCAAGATCCATAATTTACATCATCTTGCAAATTTACCCATTCCTCAATATGAAGGAAGAGCTTTTCCCTCTGGAAAAGAAAACACTAATTTTAAAAACACTTCTCAAGTTTTGCACTTGGTGCTAAAGACTTTGAATTTTCAGAAGTTCAGACTGTGGTAAAGTTCTGTCCTTCACATCCTTTTGGGTTTTTAACTCCTATTTAACACCAAAGCAGCATTTCTGTGTGGAGTCTATTTACAGGTTACCAGCAGATGAAATTACAGAATAAACCTCAGATTCTCTAGAGAAATATGACAATGTTCTGAGACTGCAAGCCTGGAATTTAGCCCTTGTGGGCCACACTCAGAAATCTGTGGGTTAAAACATTCCAAAGAAGTCTGAGACCTTCACACAGGAACTTGTCAGCTACAAGTGGCCTCAGATGTAGCAGCATCAAGCCAGTTGTTTTCTAGGATTGTTAAAAAAAATGATAAATGGACAGCTTTTCCTGTGAATTCCCCACTTCCAGAATCCCTGATTTTCAGTTCTGACAGTTAAATGCTTTCCCAAGTTTTACCTGATATAAATAGGCACTCTTTTCCTTCAGGCTGTTAAACTAGAAAATTACTCCTGTAAGTTATTTTTACATCTAATTTTTATGTGTACATGTGATTAAATGCATCAGTTACATTTAATCACTTTGAATTGCTGAATTCTGGCCAAAAACTGGTTCCAAGTCCCTGAGTTACTGCCCACCCTGTTAGCACAAGGCTCAGGAAAAGACCTGCTATCCCACCACTGATGCCACCAAAGCTCCCAAGTGCCACAGCCCCTGCCCAGCCCTGCCAGTGTCCCAAAAAATCTGTCATTGCAGAGTCACCACGTGCAGGAACATTTTAACTCAACCCAGCACCACCAGTACCTGAGAATTTGGGAGGACTGGGGTTTTTAACTCTTGTTTTCCAAGCAGTCTTGGAGCTGACACTGACAACTCTCCCTTCATGGATGAAGCCTCCAGTCACCTGCAAGCTGAGGTACTGACAGAAATAACACTTGGAAAAGAATTATGTTTATCCCCAACAGTACTTCTAGTCAGTCTTAGGAGCTTTTTCCCCCTCTCTGTCCTATTTCAGTCAATCCAAGTTTTACCACAGGGAGAGAATTCCTCACCCAGAGTTTGGGAGCTGCCAAGGCCAATGGTAGTGCAGAACAGAAATGCAACCATCTTTATTCACTCAGAATGCCCACCTCAGCACTAAAAGCACCTCACCCCTGGCAGTGTTGGATGTGGCATTTGTACCATCCCTGCCCTGCTCTTCCAACCTCCCCTGCTTGGCAGAACTCACAGCAAAAGCCTCATGAACTCAGTTTAACCCACAGAGATTCCGAGTTTTTGGAAGGGCAATGAATTCCTGTCCAAGTCCAGGTTGAGGTTGTGTCAGCCTAAGCCCTCCATTCCCCACAACTGCACACCCTGAGATCAGCTCAGTTGGTTGAAACTTGGCTGTAATAATGCCAAGGCCATGGGTTCAATCCCCTGTGTGGGCCACTGACTGAAGAGTTGGACTCGATGGTCCTTGTGGGTCCCTTCCAACCCAGAATAGTCTGGGATTCTGTGAATTTTTTTAACTGTGCTTCCAGGACAATTCCTTCCTTGTCTGGGCAAATTATTTCTGTGTGTTCTCATCAGGAATCCAACTCTTGACTTAAAAACCAACAGCAGCCCCAGACAAAACAGATTTAGAAGCCACCACACATCCTGTGCATTGCAAAGGTCCTGCAGCACTCCCTTTGCCCCACAACTGCCAGGATTTCCATAAGCCAGCAAGGCCCAGCACCATCCCAGCACCACACACACCATCATTCCAGCATTATTCCTTCAGCAAGCAGGAGCACAGGAACACGTCTTCAGAACCACAGCCAAAAAATTGCAGAGTTCATGAGCTCCTTCTCCTGCTCCCCCAACTCCTGCAGGTCCAGATTTACAGTATTCCCACAGCATTCGAATTTTCCAAGCACCTGACTTGGTTATTCCACACTTTCATTCTCTGAGAGCACACTCAGCAGTCTGAGAGCTCCTGATTTAAGCTCACCTGTATCCTTAAGCACCACTTTTTTAAAATCCACCCAACAGGGCAGGTGTTTTTCCTCCATGGATAGCAGAGTCCTGGAAATGAGCCACGTGAGCAGAGAAGAAACCAAGAAACACAAATGATATCACAGGCTTTGCTTCTCTGCACCAACTCACCTTCCTGTTGCTCCTTTTGGGTCACAAACAGCACATGGCTGTTGCAATGCCTCCCAATATCCCTTATAAATGCAATTCCTTGGAAGTACAGACACTCCTGTCCTGCACACAGGCACCAACTGTGCCCTTCAGGGGGAAACAAAGGTCCTGTAAAATGGCCAAAATTCAGAGTGTTAATCACCTGCAGGTGATCCAAGAGCACATCCCTGTGGCTTCCTGCTCCTCCTCAGCACCAATTCCAGTTGGGAAAAGGTGGCAGCAGCAGGGATGTGCTTCCAGAGGATGCTGTCCAGGAGCTAATGAAGGGACTCAGGCTGCAGATGAGGAGTTTATGCAACGTGATTCATTTTTTTTTCACCAGAAAAAACATCCAGCTAAAACTTGTCAGAAGTAATCAAGCCTTTTGTGCAGACTGATTTAAGTGACTCCCCCTGGTCAGGGACTGGATTTGCCAGCACACAACCATTAGTTACCAACACAACCAACTACCTAAGGCACAGGGTGGGGGGAAAAAGACCCAAAAACTGAAATAATTGAAAAAACCCACCTGCTTCTTCTTCCTTATCCTCAACCATCTTCTCAAATTGGTGCTCCAGACCAGAAACTCCCAGACATGAGTATCAGGGAGCTAACAAAGCTTCACCCCACAACTTAAACTTGTGCAGAACAAAGGAGGAAAAAAAAATGTGTTCATATGGATATTCAAGTTCACTGGCATCCAATTTTTTGATCCAACTCCGAGCAGAGCATTCCACATAATCCAAAATGTATCCCCATGGCCCCACAGGAACATTCCAAGCCCCCTGAGTGACAGCAGCCAAATGCTGCAGATGGGAGCTCAAAGAATTCCCAAATCTGAGCAACCTCTTGGAAAAACAGGCCCTGCCCCCAAGAAAAGGAAGGATTTAGAGCCACAAACCTTTCCAGGTTGGGATCAGCTCATCCCTATTGTAAGTAAGTTGTATTGCAAATTGTATTTTAAGTGTTACCAACCAAAAAACCAAACAATACCCATGGAGAGAGTGTTTTCCCATCCCCTATAAAGGCGGGAAGAGCAGGAGCGCCACCTCCTGGAAAGAACGGGGAAAAACCGGGAAAGACTAGAAAAGAAAAATGAGAAATCAGAGCAATTTCCACAGACTGAGTGAAATCTGTTCACGTTCCAAGCACACCCAAGACTGGCTGATCCACTCAGCCCAAGTGGTGGCTCACAAGCCCTTCAAGAACCACCTCTATGATGGAAAACAGACGTGGAATAAGAGTTGGAGCTTGAGTCAGGATTCATCCTGGTATTTTAAGCACAGTCCTGCCTGGGATAGTGCAAGGAACTGCCTGGATTCCCTGAGGGGCTTCCCATCAGTCACACAGACAGGAACCTGCATCGTTTGAGGGAGAAGGTGCATGTTCTCCCCTCCCACAGAACACATCCAGTTTTTCCTTAGACAACAACAATTCTTTGCTTCTGACAACAGGCTCCTGTTTGTGACACTGTCACACAGAATTTATGGGTGAAATTCCCAAGTTCCATTTATTTTTTGTTTCCACAGAGCATGATTTGAATGACAGCATTTGCCTGCCGAGCTTGACTGTCACACCTACAAGGAAAAGACATCAAGTACTAACAGGTTCTTGGACACGTTTTTCTTCTTTTTCTTCCTCATCCTCATCATCTGCAATTTTTTCTTCTCCTTTTTCTTCTTGTACTTTCTCCACCTGAGGTAAAATTCCATCGAGGTTCAGCTTCAAACCTTCACTGGTTGAAGATCTGATAACCAACTTCCTCACAATGGGATCTGGAAAACCAACAACAACACACATTTGTCTGGCCCTTTCCGTGTCTCCAGGATGAGGCAGCTCAGAACTAATGCCTGCTGTGTCCACAATCCCAGCAAGAACATCTCTTCAGTCCAGGGTTTCCCTGGCAGACACCTATGGAAAGCCTGAAAGGAGCTAATTAACAGTTACAGATAACTAATTGCTCTCAGTGATTGATAGTAAAGCATACCCAGACTCCACTGGTGTAAACGTGTTAATTATCAAGTTTGCTTCCTGTAAACAGCAAATATTTTGTCATCCAGACCCTCCCCAAGAATCAACACTAATCAGCAGAAATGCTGCCCAAACCAGGTGACTGAACTAGGCTGGTGTAATTCACATTTCAACTCATCAAGAACAAAAATACCCCCCCTTTCTGCATCCATTCATTGCATTTCAAGCCAACCAACACCTTTCACTTTTTATTTGGGCCCCTCAAGGCACGGCCTGGTCTCTGTGCACAGTTACAGCATCCCTGGGAGAGGTGCAAGATGATCCTTTTGGCACACATGGGACAAGTATTAACACAGAAAGGTGTTTTCTCAGCTTACACAAGGCTGTTCTTCCCCAAAATTCTGTTCAGGAATCACCCCTTTCCCTCCAGCTAAGCAGAAATTTTAGAAATACCTTGAGAACAGGAAGGTCATTTAATGACAATCCAGTTCAAAGCACTCAGTTCTTATTTTTGGGTTAGAACAAGAGCTCCTTACCATAAGTTGGTGGCTTGAAGGTGCAGATGTCGTGGATGACTGTCTTTAGATTGGCAATGATGTGCTCAGTGGGCATATCCAGCTGCAAAAGGACAGTGCCAGGTTAGTCATGGTGGTAACTGAGGCCTGGATGAGGCAATCTGAAAGCTTTGGGTGTTTGTTTGTCCTGCAGTTGGGCAGATCTTCCTTCCCCATGTTCCCTGGTAAGGAGTAAAAGCCCCATGAGGAGCCCCACAGTGAAGCAGGGAATGCTCAGAGGGGTTCAAGTATTCCCTTCCACATCCAAATAAACATCCCACAGCAAATCCTGGTGTATCCCACTGCTTAAAGTTTGGAACAGCTCCCTCTACAGCAGCACGAGGTGCTGTAAAAGGTTCAGGGGAAGTTGTGAGTTTATAGCTCTGATTTCCAAGCAGGTACCTTTGGTCTCCTCATGGTGATGAAGAGATTTCTCTTTTTCCATCAATTTTACCTTTTCACAGTGGCAAGACGTTTTTGGAACACAAAAAACTGCCAAGAAATGGTGATTTGAGCATGCCTTGAAAATGTCCAGCTGTGCTAGAACCAGATCTCCTCTTCAATTGCAACACAAAGTGCTTGATCCCACCAAACTCTGAGAACTTGTGCTTTTCTTTACCACCCATGAAGAAACTTCACTTTAACCTGCAGGTGTTTTCAGGTTGATGTACAGGATAAAATTATGAAGGTTTAAAAGCAAAATTTAAAGACTAAAGTCACAACACTTGAAACCAAGACTGATCTTAGGGATTCAAGGAGCTTCACACAATCCAAGATCCTTCCTGGCCTGGATCCAAGTGCCACGTAGGACACACCCCAAAAACCTCAGCTTTGAGTAAGCCTTAGGAATTCACATGCACAACTCGGAGCAATTAACAGAATTAATGAACTGATTCATCTCCAACAGTGCCAAGCAAAGCTTCAGGGTCAAGGGTTTTGTTCCCTTCCTTCCTGTGCCACCATCAGTCAGAGGAAAACCAAACATCAAGCAGGATTAAAAAGAGACAAACAAGAAGGAAAACAAAGAACACACAGTTTGGGGCAGAGGAAATAGATCAAAAAGCAGAGATTAATGTTGTGTTTCAGGTGCAACACAGTCCTTCCTGCTCCAGTCCAGAGCTACAGTTATCAAAATTAAAAGCCTAATTATTTGGTTAAAGCTAAGACTTTTTGATCCTCCTGTGCATATTGACCATGGACCTACAAACCTGTAGTTCATTTACTTAAAAACAAAAATAAAAGGGGTTCAAACCACACAACACAGAGTTCCATTTCCTTCCCAGCTCAGTAAAGAGCATGGTTAAATGTCTTGGGCTACAGATCAAAACCATGGGGGGTTTTCCCCTCTTTTAATACCAACTGGAGTTCTGCTCAGGAGAACAAACTGTGTCTATGGAGAAAACTTACAACTTACTCTGGCTATCCTGGTCTTGATCACACACTCATCTTGCACTGCATATTGGTGGCATTCTCTGAAGAGCTTCACCATTTGGGGGATATCTGTGCCCAGGGAATCTATGGAAAAAAGCAAAAAACAAAAGGTAAAAACGTTGTCTGAGTGATGCTCATTAGCACAGAAAAGTGTGGTGTTAGTAAAGAGGTAATTCCATCTGTTAATTGAGGCAGTTTCACAAACAGGACAGTGGTGTCCTTATGGATATTGTACAAACAGGTTCATATTCCCTCCTTCCTCATTCATCAGGATTAATTAAGACATATTTGTTTTGGTTCTAACTCCAGATTTGCCTGTTGTAGGAGAAAAGTACAAACCTGCATTCCTAAAATCAGCCTTACCTGAGACAGAACAAGTGGTTCAGTCAAATACACTCCAATACTGAACACAATTACACATCCTCATCAAAAAAACCCTTTCAGTGGCACCTCCAGAGTGAAATCTGCTTCAGGAATTGGGAGCTGCCAGAAGGAATTGCTCCTTACTTCTCCTGGTGCTGGGGAATTTCTGCTTCAGTTTGTTCCTCAGGGGAATTAGCTTGGATATTATGGCAGGAACAGCCACGTAGAAATCTGCTTGGACTTCACCCTCCAAGATCTGCAACAAAACCAACCCAATCCATTTGGCACACGGGGCACCCACAAAGGTGTCTGAGCACAGAAAACTCCCCTCCCACTCTCCACTCTGCCTCCAAGCTGGGAGCTCCCTGCACAGCAGTTCCCTCCCCCTTCCCAGGCCCAAAGACTGTTTAAATGAAGGTATTTATATAATTCTTAATCAAGAATTAAAGAGAAATTAATACCCATTTGATTAATTCCACTCCTCCCACGACAGCAGCTCCGCTCTCTCGAGCTACTTCGGCCTCCTGTGGATTCTGTTGGGAGACAAGAACAGCCACAAACAGCTGGACCACCAACCAGTCCCACCAAAACCCCCTCAGCTTTGCCAAAACTTTGCCTCAAGCTTTTGCTCCACGACACAGATGGACTTTTCCCCACAAGAACCAATGGAAGAGCTCCACAATTCCACCCAAAGAAGCTGCTCAACCTGTTTGCAGGGAACACCTTCCCAAGGCACAGGATCTCTTATCCCACCAGGATGTGGGTGAAGACAGAAGGGTGGGAGATGCACACTCAGGGCTTGGCAACCCTCCCTCCCCTGGTGGAACTCCCATCCTGCAGCTCAAGGGGAGAAGTTTAAAACAATTAAGGCCAAAGGACGATCAGATAAATCCGTGACAGCTCTTTGGGATCATCTCATCCAGATCCAGGGAAGGCTGTTCTGTTGGAATGATGAACTGGCCAAGGACAGCCACAGGAGCTGTCCAGCCACACCAAACACATGGAAGCAAAGCTAATCCAGGCTCACCCACCTCTGTGAAAACCAAAACCTTGTTCACTTCATCTGTAAAGCGATGGGGAAGGGCCACAGCGCCGGAGAAAGGATCCATTTTTTTCTAGAAAGTGAAATAAAACCCCAGTAAAACAAACAAAGAGAAATCAGGACTTGGTGCAGAGTAAGAAACCCACTCAAGGTGAGGAGCTGAGGCTTGTCCTTCCCCTCCTCCTCCCCCAAGGACCACAGAACAAAGCACACACAGGTGTGTTGGGAAAACCACGGGAGTGGCAAGCCTTGGAAAAAAGGGGGTTAAAACCACACTCTCCCAAAGCTGACCTTCTTGAGGGCCATGTCCAGGAACACATTGATGTAGACAAACTGTCTGGGGTGGGTGAAGTCCAGCTCCTGGAATTTCTTCAGCATGGCCAGGGCCTGCTCGGGGCTGTGCACGGGGCGCCGGTACAGCCACGTCAGGTACACGTCGTCCACAGGCTTGGTCATCCGCGGCCTCCGCCGAGGGGAGGGCTTGTCCTTGGCCTCCTCCTTCGGCCTGGGCCTCGGGGCACCTTGCTTGGCAGGTCTAAGGCCAAAAACCCCTGTTGTTATGTCATCAGGGGAAGGGTTTGCTGCTCGTGCTGCTGCGCCACAGCAAACCCAGGTGGTGGTCACAGGCACTGGGGGGGCCTTCAGGTCCCAGTGCTGCTTCTGAACTGGGGAAATCCCACCCAGAAGGAGGAACTGCAAGGGTTTCCTTCCTCCTCTTGCAGCACACCAGGGCAGTTTCACCTTACAAGGAGGTTTCTCCTCCCTTCTCTGCAGCATTTTGTGTGCAGTTAAACACTAGTCCCAGTTTTCACTCTCCTCCCTGTTTCCAAAGGGTCTCAAGGCAGGGAAAAAATATTAAAATATTAATAAAAATTAATAACTAGATACTCCATTCCTCTCTAACCACGGTGAGAAAGTCTGCAGCGCTCCAGAACACCCAGTGTACAACACACCTCACTCCCCTGTACACTGAGGCTGTTTTCACTTCTCCTGATTGTGCTCCATTATTGAAGAGATGATAAATTAAACAATTAAATTGAAGAGGAGACAGTGCTGGGGACCGAGCCCACGAGCTCAGCGGCTGTACCGCTGCCACACCCCCGCAAACATCTCTCCAAACCAGCCCCTCAGTCCCCGCCCGCGGCCGTGACACTCTCCGGGCCCCGGGGAGCAGCGGCGCTCCCTGCGAGCCCCGTCTGCGCTCCGGGAGCTCCCCAGGGCCCCTCAGCAACACCCCCAAGCCCCGCTCACACCCCCACCGCACCCCCGCGGTCCGGGGAGCCCCCGAGCTGCCGACCCGCACTCACTTGGCTGCCGCGGCGAAGGGCCGGGCGGTCGCGGCGCTCACCACGGCGGGGGCTGCGAGCTGCGGGGCCGGCGCGGGGCGGGCCCACCCGCGCCGCGGGGCCAATGCTGCGGGGGAAGAGCAAACATCGCCTCAGAGAACGCCGCGGCCTCCCGGTCCCCCCGCCCCGGCCCCGGGGCCCGGCCCGGCCCGCTCACCTCGCCACAGCCAGCGGGCACTGGGCGCCGCCATCTTGCCGAGCCGCCCGGTGCGGCGCCCAAAGCGCTCCCCGCGGAACCCGCTCCCCGGCGCCGACAGAAACGTTCCGCCCGCGCGGTGTCCCACTCACCGCCGCCCCCCCCGCGCGCCGTGCCCCGGGCCTGGCGTTCCGCGGGTGCGCCGGTCCCACCCCTCCAGTGCGTGGCTGCTGCCCGGGGAGGGGGAACCCCTTGCTGGGGGCGCGTTAAAAGCTCCCAGTTCGCTCCTTAACTGGCCTGAGGATGCAAAGACTTTGTTTATCTGTCTCGTAAGCATATCAGAGTGTAATGAGTAAGGGGGGGGGCCTTTATTCCACACTTTATTCCACACTTTATTCCACCCCGATCCTGCTCAACCCACGTCCAAGACTCCTTAAACCAGACACGTGTGGCTGCGTAAAATGAGTGGCAACCAAAGTGATCCATGTGGATCCCATGGAACTCCACGCTCAGCGTCCTGGGAAAGGACGAAGATGGGGAATCACGAGGGTGACAGGAGGAAAAGGAACCCTCCCCGGCCAAAAAGCCCCAGGGGGGAGTGACAAGGCATGAGTTTAAAACACCGTGGGGGGAATGGCATTATTTCGGCCGGGCAGTGGGCACCTTTGGCTCTGCAGTGGTGGCAGAGGTAACAAACAGGCTGTTTAGGGTGTACCTGTGGAGAGGGAGTGACCTGAATCCTCCACGGTGGCTCTGGAGTCTCCTCACGAGCCTCTGTGTCCATCCTGGCTGTGCATCGTGGGCTTGGGGAGCGACACACCTGTGCCCATTCCCAACTCTGCCCTTGCTCCAAGGCCTGTTTCCCACCAAGGGAGCCACTTCCCCCTCTCTGGGCATCCCTGAGTTCTGCGAGTCCAGCACGAGGCAGCAGCTGTGGGAAGCAAATTGCAGTGAGAAGTCCCCAGGCCTGCCCTCCTGTGCCCCCCAGCCCCCTCCCTCCACCTCCCTGACGCTTTTATTGCCAGTGCTGCTCTCCCACCTGGGCACACACGGACCCACATCCCTCCTTCACCTTCCCGTGCCTCGCTGCTGTGCCGGGGGGGGCGATGGGGCACCTTCACCTGCGCAGCCTGTGCAGAAACAAAGGGGCAGGTCAGACAGCGGGCAGGAGATGTCAAATCCCTCCAGCACGGGGGCTCGTCCCTCTGCCAGCGCGGTGACAGCCCTGGAACCGGGGGGGTAAACCCGGGGAGGGTAAAACCGGGGGGGTAAAACCAGTGGGTAAAACTGGAGGGTAAAACCAGTGGGTAAAAGCGAGGGGTAAAACCGGGGGTTAAAATCGAGGGGGTAAAACCAGGGGGGTTAAAACTGAGGGCAAACCGGGGGGGGGGCACAGGGCACGGCTGTGCCAAGGTCACGCTGAGGAAGAGGAGCACAGTGAGGGTCCAACCCCTCTGCTCCCCCCTGCCCACCCCCTTCC
>JAWWEV010000134.1:1080696-1104758 GCA_035583235.1 Hafferia zeledoni
GCTATTGCAGAGCGTCCCTGGGGAAGGCAAAGGAAGGAGTGCTGACCAGGGGCAGAGGGTAATAACGCTTGTGATGGTCTTGCAGACTAACAGGGATGCCAAAGGAAAAATATGATCCTCCAGATCCTCGCAGAATTTACACCATCATGTCAGCAGAAGAGGTAGCCAACGGGAAGAAGTCACACTGGGCTGAGCTGGAGATCTCAGGTGAGTCGGTTTGGGTTTCAATTCCGGTTGTTGCTGCCCCAGATCACACCAGACGCTTCCAGACAGGGCGTCCTGTCGCGAGCACAGTGTTTCTCAGGGAGGAGGAGGGGCATGAGACTTGCACACCAGAACTCTCCTCATCCTGCCATCCCCCAGTGGTCCCAGAGTGAAGGGACGGTTCCTTGCTTGTCTCCTTTAGGCAGAGTGCGCAGCTTAAGCTCATCACTCTGGTCACTGACGCACCTGACGGCTCTGCACCTCAACGACAACCACCTTACCCGCATTCCACCTGACATTGCCAAGCTCCACAATCTGGTTTACCTGGATCTGTCATCCAACAAACTCAGAAGTTTACCAGCAGAACTAGGAAACATGGTATCTCTCAGGTGAGAGGAGCTGTTCTGGTTACCTTCTCAGAATTTCGTGTCGTGGGATCGGGAGCAGGGGTTTCAGTTTGCTTTCTGTTCCTGTGTTCCAAATAATCCTGAAAAATTCCAAACTGGTGCAGAGCTTCAGTTCTAAGAATTACTTTTGGGTTCACTGCCCTTCTTTTCTGATCTCTGTAACTCTTCTGTATCACTGTAGGTCTTCTGCCTTGAAACATTCTTTTGAGACTTGGTGATTGCCTCCTGTTTAAATTCTCCCTGGCTTTAATTTGTGTTTTGAACGGTTTGTGCCTTTTTTTTTGTCCCTAGTGAATGTATTTTATTCATTCTTTGACACAGGAGGATTGGCACATCTTTTCATAATAAAATTCAGGGTGCAAAGTGTCCTCTTTGAAGAAGAGCAGCACACACTGCATGAGGAGTTTTCTTTTGCAGTGATACTCACCCCAAGTGTTTTTGCATTTGCTGCAGGGAATTGCTTTTAAATAACAATCTGTTACGGGTTTTGCCTTATGAACTTGGACGGCTCTTCCAGCTCCAAACCCTGGGTTTGAAAGGTGAGCTCCTTCCAGTTCCATCTTCCTGGGAGTGCTCAGGAATCCCTGAGGGGGCTGGGCTCACAAGCTGTGTCTGTCACCTCAGGGGGTTTTACAGCTGTGAGAGACACTGAGCTCAGCGTGCCACTGTTGTTCTCTCCTGTTGGCAGGCAATCCTTTATCCCAAGATATTCTCAGCCTCTACCAGGATCCAGATGGAACCCGGAAGCTGCTGAACTACATGCTTGACAATCTAGCAGGTACAGCCCTACTGACTTTCAAAAGAAGTGTTTGCTGCCAAAACAAGACTCTGAAGCACTGGAGGGAGGGTAGTTCCGACCTGCTGTAGCATTTCTGGCAGGTGGCTCTGGCTGTACCCACAAACACACCCTTCTGGAAGGGGCTGACGTGGATTGTCCAAGTTTTTCCCATTTGAAACCCATCAGTTACCAACCAGAGGCAAAGTTTTCTTGGCTGAAGCCATTTTGGTACTTCCCATTAAAAATGGTCACCTGACTGCACACAGAATGTCAAATTGAGATGGACAAACCCCCAAGCCATTAAGAACATCCAGTACCTGACTTAAATCTTGCTTTGTAGTTCTGTAACTGAACCTTCTGCTTTGCCACTCGGTGTCTCCCAAGCTGGGACACTGCAGGAATGATGGATACAGGGCAAGGTTCTTGGAGAAGGGCTGTCTGAAGCAGGCCAGGATTCACCCCTCCTTCTTCAGCAGGTTATTCAAGGTGCAGGAGTGGTTCAGTGGTGCTTCTAAATCAGAAAATGAGACAAAAATAGTCATGAATGTTACAACTGACAATTTTTGTATTACTTGAGTCATTTAAATGATTTTTGCCTCCCCTGGAGCATCAAAAGACTCAGAGAGTGAGGGGTACAAAGCACATTATTGTTCAGTCGTTATTTTGACTTAGAAATTACAACTTAGAAACCCTGAATTAATCACTGGTTTAATTTTTTTGTAGTTCATCCAGAGCAGCTGCCTCCAAGGCCATGGATTACTTTAAAAGAACGAGACCAAATTCTGCCCTCAGGTAACTCTGTGGTTCTTTTCCCTGTGCTCACATGACAACATGCTGAAAAACTTGTCTGGGGCTTCATTTTCCTGGAGCAGAGTGAAAACAGCAATTTGTGTTCGTTTGCACTGGAACAATTAACATGTGGCTGTGCTGTAAATACAGTTTTTGTCATTTGAATGGGATGCTGGTTATTTCTTGTCCATGTTAGGCTTTGTTATAACTCTTCCAGCTACTCTTGCCCAAGCACAAGAGTTCATAATCTGTAATCCTCAGAGACTGATAACCTTTCCCTTCCTTTCTTTCTTCCCTCCTCTCCCTGCAGCTTCATTCACAGTCATGTGTTACAATGTGTTGTGTGATAAATATGCCACCAGGCAGCTCTATGGCTACTGCCCATCCTGGGCACTCAACTGGGAGTACAGGAAAAAGGGAATCATGGAAGAAATCGTCAACTGTGACGCAGATATCATCAGTCTTCAGGTAACTGGAAAAGAACTGTGTGTTTCAGCAGCAACAGAAAGTTCCCTCGAGAACACCATAGTCACCTGCTGGGTACCAAATTCCAGAGTTTCCCAATACAAGCTGTGTGCTTGTGGGATCAACCTCTAAAATCCTCTGGGAGCCCAAATGTTACCACAACTGAAAGGTCTTGCTCCAGGGCAGTGAGACACCATTGTACCAAAGGGCCCCAGGTGAACTATTAATCCCTGCTGGGAATCTGTCAGCCCCTGCCAAGTTTTAACCTAGGACAGTATCCTCATTCCAGTGTCAAAAATACCAGGTGTCATCTCCTGCTATTCCAAATACACCTGCCCCCCTTACCTCTGGGAGGGATTCCAGGGTGTCCAGGGATGTGGGTCAGTTCCCAGCAGGCTCATGGTGTAGGGAGTGACATGGTTTGTGCAAACAGCCGCTCTCTGCTCCGATGGGAGCTGCTGACTGCAAGCCAAGGGAAGAGTCTCCTTCACTTCCCAGCCTGAAGGTGTTTGTGTTCAATCCCAGGAAGTGGAAACGGAGCAATACTTCACCCTTTTTCTGCCAGCCTTGAAGGAACGGGGATACGACGGATTCTTTTCTCCAAAGTCACGTGCCAAAATCATGTCCGAGCAGGAGAAGAAGCACGTGGATGGCTGCGCCATATTCTTCAAAACTGAAAAGTAAGGGGCAGGAGCAGCTTTGTGAAAATACATTCAGCTCTCAGAACACTTCTCAGTAACTAGGATGGAAGTTTCCCAAAACCTGAGCTCCCTTTTGGAGCTCTCACTGCTTCCAGAAACAAAAACACACCTTCCACATCACGCGTGACAACACCTGGAGTGGTTTGGGACGGAGGGAAGGCTGTGGGAAGAGGCAGCTGGTGGTTCTGCCCCCTGGGCACTGAGGAGCTGTGGGTCAGCCCTGCTGACAGAGGGTTCTCTGTGTTGGCTCAGGTTTACACTGGTGCAGAAGCACACGGTGGAGTTCAACCAGGTGGCCATGGCCAACTCGGAGGGCTCGGAGGCCATGCTGAACAGGGTGATGACCAAGGACAACATCGGCGTCGCCATCGTGCTGGAGGTGCACAAGGAGCTGTTTGGAGCAAGTGAGTACTCCCTGGTGTTCCCTCTGGTTACTCAGTTCCATGGAAAGACATGAGTTCTACATAATCCACCTCCTATAATACCATTCCCAAGCTTTTTGCCCAGCTTGCTGTGCTATTAAATTCTGGAACAACTCAGCTTTCCCAAGGCCACTGTGTTTGCACACATCTACGCTTAACCAGGAGCAGACAAAAATATTCAACTTCTATTTTCAACTCTCTTCTTTCCCCCTTGATTGACTCCTTCCACCCTCCCCCAGTGATTAGATGTCAGTGCTAACATACCAGTGTGGAAGGAGGAGATTATCAGGTATCTTTTCCTGGCTCTTGATTGACTGACTGTCACATTTTCATTAAGTTTCATCAAGATGCAGCAGACAATTCCAACACAGATAAAATTGCCACCCTGCTCTGTCAGCATGGCTGGGGGTGTGATGGCTTCAGAGGAGGAGAATGGCTCCATTCCAGGGCTGGAAGGAGCTGCCTGGGCCTTTCTGCCCCACCTTGCAGCTCAGATAAACAGTAAAAGCAGTGACAGCATTTTGCAGCAGCCAGGGACATTCCACAGCCACTTGAGCAGTGAACACACATCCATCTGCTGGTGTGTCTGACTCTGAGCCCTGAGTAGCTCCACCCTGAGTGCCAACAGGTGGGAACAGCCTTTCACTGCTGGAATTGTGCCTGTTCATCCAGGTATGAAATCGCTTCACGTGGACAAGCAGCTGCTCATTGTGGCCAACGCCCACATGCACTGGGACCCTGAGTACTCAGATGTGAAACTCATCCAGACTATGATGTTTGTCTCGGAGCTGAAGAACATCCTGGAGAAAGCCTCCAGCAGGCCCAGCAGCCCGACAGCAGATCCCAACTCCATCCCTCTGGTGCTGTGTGCGGATCTCAACTCGCTGCCCGATTCAGGTGACACTCGGCTTCATTTTTAACTTACCCTCCTTAGAGGGTTTGAGTCCTCTTTTTCCTCTGAGGGCAGTGGGGTGGTTTCTGCTTCCCTGGGGAGGTGTGGATGAAAGCTTCTCTAGGAATCTGGAAATCTGGATGGACAGTCTGCAGTCCTCTGGTTGAGTCGCCTGCTTTGTGTTGTCTGCTCTACACTCCAGGAAGGCTGGTGGTACCTACAGAAGTGCAGGAAAGCACAAACAGATCTTAAATAAGTCATTAAATAAATACCCATACCTGCAGCAGCAATAAGTAGTAGGAAAGGTGTGAATTCCTCAGGAAAACTTACTGAGGAGATGAGTTTGCTTTGCTAATTAACATCTTTGCCAATCTCCCGGCGCATCTTGGTGTTTTTAACCCCAAGGCCAACATTCCCTGAGTCCTGACTCCCTGAATGCCTCTGCCAACAGGTGTAGTGGAATACCTGAGCAATGGCATAGTGGCTGACAACCACAAGGACTTCAAGGAGCTGCGTTACAACGAGTGTCTGATGAACTTCAGCGGGAACGGGAAGAACGGCGCTTCCGAAGGCAGGATCACGCACGGCTTCCAGCTCAAGAGCGCCTACGAGAACAACCTGATGCCTTACACCAATTACACTTTTGATTTCAAAGTAAGCAGCCATTTGTCTGAATTCCCTGCCCCTTGGCTGTCTCTCCCTCTGCTGGAAGTGCTTCTTTGCTGCTTCCTACTCCTGTTCCTATCGCTCAGGAATTAGGGAGTTTTTACTGGAATTTTTAACCTTCCAGCCTGGCTGTGGCCAGTGGTGTAATGGGAATGGGTGTCTGTCACGTGAAAGGGAGGAGGGAGACAGAAATGCAAAGAGTTCTAGTCTTAACTGTATTAATAAAAGTTATTAGCTGTAAGCATCCTCGGAGTAACCAAAGCTTTATGAACCCAGCACTGCCTGCCAGACTCTGGACACAACACAGGCTGGAAAGGTTTCTGACTCCCCTATGAGGACCACACTTAAGCCAGGGAGAAATTATTAGCAATAAGCACTTCTAGACAATCAGAGCCTCATGTCCCCAACACTGTCTGTCAACTAATGGACAGCACACAGGTGGGAAGGGTTTCTGACCTCTAATATGAAGCCACACTAAGCCAGAAAAGAACTTTCCCCACAACAGCTCCTGAAATAACATTTATTAATACAAATATGTGACAGTTATTGTGGGTTCTGCTTTGCCAGTGATAATGTTCAGCTGCAAGATTGTATTTAATTGATAATAAGAGACCCCAAAAGAAACCAGCACAAAACATTTTACAAACAAACACACTAAACTCAAGTTACAACACAGCAATGTATCCCATTTTCACAACAGACAGAAACTAGAAACAAAGAACTACTAACTAAAACCACAGCCACCTAAAACACTTATCCAGACACTCTCAATAACATAAGGCAATAAAATATCTTGCACACCACTCTCTCTAACACAAAACAAAAGGAAAGAACAGAACTGCTTCTTATCAACACACATGTTGAAAAAGAAACTGCACATTGAAAGTAAAACGAGTTACTGTAGTTGCAAAGCAGAGCTGGTCTTATAAAGTACAAATAGCAAAAAGCAATAACCAGTATAAAGCAGCAAAGTGTGAAGCAAGTTACTGTTATTAGTATTATGGCAGCAAAACACAGTTAGTAAAGGAAATGATTAAAAAGTAAGAATCAAAGTAGCTGTTAGCATAAGATGTAAGAGGGAATGTATAAAGCTTTGTAAGAAAGTAAAGTATAGAAAAATCGAAAGCACATGGTGGTCTCACCCCTACATTGTTCCAGGAGGAGGAGGAGACAGGACAAGCTGCAGCAGTTCCCCTCACAGAGACACTGGCATTTCTCCCTCCTCTCTGCTGCAGTTTGAACTCCACACTTTTTTATACGTTTTTTTCCTTCATGTGGTTTTGTGACTAATAGTCAGTCTGTTGGGGGGGTGATGGTGATGCCTGAGGGGAGGTGGCTCCTAGAGTGGTTATAGAAGATATGGCAAAGGGAGGCCATGTCATTCCTTAAATAACACTCAACCCTGTGTTAATCTTACCAGTTTGAGAGCCTTTGTCCTCTACTTGGAGCATCCCTCCAGGGGGCTGAGGCGTCTCCCTCAACCCATCAGGGCTCAGCAGGGGCCATCACCCCACAGGTGTCTGTTGCCAGTCCCTGTTCTCACCCCGTGTCCCTCCCTCTCTCCACAGGGTGTGATTGACTACATTTTCTACTCCAACACCCACATGAACGTGCTGGGAGTGCTGGGGCCTTTGGACCCTCAGTGGCTGGTGGACAACAACATCACAGGGTGCCCACACCCCCACATCCCTTCTGACCACTTCTCCCTGCTGACCCAGCTGGAGCTGCACCCTCCTCTCCTGCCTCTCGTCAACGGGGTGCACCTCCCTGGCCGGAGGTAGTGGGGCCTGCCCTGGGAGGGCACGGACCTGTTCCCACGGACCTGTACATTGTAAATCCAACCACATAGGAGTGAAGTATGGCCCACCTGCAGCTGCTTCTCCGAGCTCCTCCTCCTTATTAAGTGTTTGATAGGACATTTTGCACATTTTGGTGCATATTGGTATCATTTGGCACTAGGGCTGGAACCAAAGTATTATTCCCCTTTCCAGGTTTTTAATTTAATTTTTGTTCGGTTACTTTTTTTTTTAAATTTTATTTTATTTTAAACTGGCTTTTTCTTTTCAGTAGGAAGCTGCACTTCTAAATGGAGAAATGAGATTAAAAACTTGGCATTTGACATATTTCAAGGTAATGCTTTTTTCCAGAATGTGGAGAAAGGAACCAGCCTTTTAAAAGAAAGAAGAGCAAAACTAGAGATGCTTGTTTTGTAGGAGGAATATTAGAAATAATGTTTGTTTGAACCCACAATGGAGACTGAACTCTGCATCCAACATAAAATTTGCACATTAGTGAAGCACTTAATACCTGACCATAAAGGATTGGCAGCCTGGCCCTGCCCCCTCATCTCACTACCATCAGAAAACCAAAGACAGTCAAAGATGTGTGATCAAATTCGAGCTCTAAATCCTCCTGATGCCAATTTATGTGGGAGCTGTTGTTGGTCAGGGTTGAATTCAAAAGCTGCTGGTTCCTTCCCAACTCTTAATGCTCTTTGGATGTGTTGGAAATCCCTTTTTCCTTCCTTTTAATGCTCTGGGTGGCCAGTTCAAAACCTTGTGCCTCGAGAGGCATTAAACATGATGCAATTTTCTGAGGAAAAAAAAAAATACACAAACCTGTTTGGCTGCTTAATGTTAAAAAAAAAAAAAAAGGCACAGTGATAGGAAAAGGTCGTGTCTGTGTTTTTAAGTTTTTCTTTATTCTGCTTTTTTGCTGCTATAAGATTTTCTTGAATTTCTATTTGAAACTTTTCATGCACTTTACTGTTTCTAGTCTCCAAATGTGATATTTTTAATAAATGAAAAACATTTTCCATGATGTGAATGAAATTTTTAAGCAGATTGATAAGCCTATATTTATGTCTCATTTAAAAAAAGTCCAATTTAAATTGTGAAATTGTGAAATTATTTTTAAATACTAAGGAGCCACGTTCTGTCTTGCCAAACTGCCAGGCCAGGCTGTTTCTCTTCAATTAAACATTTCCTTTGTTGTGGATATCCATAGGGGGAAAAACCCCCCAAACAACTGGACTTAGAGGAGAAACTATTCCCTGACTCTGGTTGGGGCTTGGGGAGAGGGTGGGGTGGGCCAGAAAGCAAAAATGGGCTCAACAAAACGACAACTTTTCCTTTGGAAAAGAAGTGCCTAAAAACTGGAGGTGTCATCAGTGGTCTGTGAGCAATTGGAAGTGATGGGAGCTGGGGGAAATTCCTGCTTTGTGCAAAAAACCCCAACTAACCAACCAACTTAAAAAGCAAAAATAAAAGCCCTTTCCAGAGATGGATTTTCCCTCTGGGTGCAGCTCTCTCTAAATGTACCTCAGCCTTCCCCACCTGGCTGTGGCACATGGATTCGAGAGGACTGGAAAGTAGAATAGCATGAAAAACTTAATTTTGTGGACATTACCTTTCCATAATCAGCTGCTGTGTGTTTTCTTGGGAAGGGGGGATGCTCCTCTCAGGAGGTGTGCACTGACCTGCTCCTCCTACTCCTGCAGGCACAGCAGCTCCCAACGGGAGCAGCACTTCCCACCATACTGCACTCCAGGATTTATTTTGAGCTGTTTGTATAAAATGGAATTCCCAAGTCACCCCTGGTTGTCTTTGGGCTGAGGAGGAGCCCACTCAGTGATAAAAACCAGACCCCAACAGCCAAGTTTTGTAACCAGAGGGGTGAGAGAGGGTGGGGATGGAACCAAATCCCAGCCCTGGCAAACTCTGTGAGGATGGGGATGGAACCAAACCCCAACCCTGGCAAACGCTGTGAGGATGGGGATGGAACCAAACCCCAGCCCTGGCAAACTCTGTGAGGATGGGGATGGAAACAAACCCCAACCTTGGCAAATTCTGTGAGGATGGGGATGGAACCAAACCCCAACCTTGGCAAACTCAGTGAGGATGGGGATGGAACCAAACCCCAACCTTGGCAAACGCTGTGAGGATGGGGATGGAACCAAACCTTGGCAAACTCTGTGAGGATGGGGATGGAACCAAACCTTGGCAAACTCTGGGAGCTGCCCAGATTTGGTTCCGTTGCGGGAAGGTGTTCCATTGGATTTTCTCTGCTGCCAAATGCACTTCCCAACACCCACCCATCACACCGTGTGGTTTTTAACTCAGAAATGTTATTGGAACAGACACTGCACAAAAAGGAACCCCAGTCTGGGTGATGTTTCAGTCAATGCACATGTTTACCTGCCTCTCCTCTCCGGCTCCCGCCTGTTTTCCCTTCCCAGCAGGAGCAGTGAGGGGACGGTGCTTTTTTTGCCTCTCCATCATCACCACGCCCTCAGTTCCCAGCATGTGGCAGCCAATGCCTGGGGGAGAAAAGGCTCCAAGCCCTTCCCTGCTCCTCCTTCCCAGAACACGGTGCCTGGTGTCCACTTCCCAGCGACAGCACTGCCCAGAGCAAGCAGAGAAAACAGAATCCAACACCCTTCTACAAGCAACTTTTTAAACAACTCAGCCTGGTCAATCTGTTCCATGCAGGGGTTTTGTGTGTGTAAATATATACATATATACATATATATATAAAAAAAGAATTTTGTACAATGCAGCTGAATATTTTTGTTTCCTTCTTTCACTCCAAGGAGCGGGAACAAGTGTGAGCAGTCAGGGATGGCCCAGTGAGGTCCCAGACCACCTTTCCTTCTCCAGGTATGGCCTGCTGGGGTCCCACACAAGCTTTTCCTTCCCAAGTGTCCCAGCTGTTCTGGGTTTTATGGACTAAAAAGCCAAAATCTTGGACTCTTCCCCTTGCCAGAACACAACTTTGCTGTGATCTCCAGTGTTTGGATAACGCTGTGAGGGCTCCCACCTTGGTGACTCCTTAATCCACGTTGACACTCTCAAGCTCCACTTCACAAAGGTGCTGAGCATCTGCAGCTCCCACTTCATCACAAATACTGGGCTTTTAGAGACCAGCTTTCCACACCCAGGCTTGGAGATGGCAGCTACAAACTGTGAGAGATTGAGACCTCCATGGTTCAGATCCCTTTTTTAATCTGGGGTTGGTTTTGGCCAGGGTTGTGGAAATGCAGAGTTAATTCAGAAGGGGATTTAGGGAAGGAGTTTAAGGATAAAAGGACATCCTTACCTGGCATGCTGGGATGTGGGAGCAGCAGGAGGTTCAGCTAAAATCAGCCATCACAGAGCAGCAGGTCCTGTCCAGCTTGGTCACCACAGAGGTGGGATGTTCTTCTGGGAGCTCTTCCCAAAGTGCACACAGTTTTTGGATAAGATAACGCCAGTTTGGTCACAGACCCTCCCTCTCTCTCTTGTATTCCAAGGCAACACAAACCCCAAGAGAACCTGGTGGGAGCTGCTCATGTCTTAGTCCTCTCTGCCAAGCATCACTTTAAAAACAGTTTTAGGAGATTAAAAAGCTCTGGAGGATCCAGGTAAGATGCAATCCCTCCCTGTGGGAGTGATAAAGGTGAGAGTAGTCTCAGAGCAGTCCCCCTCATCCTCCCTGGAGGCTCCCACCCCATCCCACAGTGGTTATTTTGGGAGTTGGGGATTTTTTTTCAGTCAGATTCCTTGGATGTCTTTGCACCCACGAGGTCCCATTGCTGAAGAGATGGCAGTGCACGAGGAAGCTGCAGAGTCACTCCTGGACATGCTTACACCACAATTTTAGGGGGATTTACGCCTTGTTTTATGGAGAAAGCTGCTTTGCTTTAAACTGAGAGTGCCCCAGGCTCTGGGAAGGGAAATGCTGCTTGTCCTGGACCTGGAGTCACCTTGCCAGCTCCATCCCCATGGGGGGGACCCTCGGAGGCTGCTGTTCCCACCTGGCCCAGGGACAGGGATAGGTGTCCCAGGGTTTGACACCAGCTCTCAGCACCAAACATGCAAGAGCCACAGCCACAACTGAGACCTGAGCAAAGAAACAGAGAAACTTGCTTGTATTCCATGAATTCCCATGGAGTGGGGACAGCAGAAACCCAGGCAGGGAACAACCTGCTCCCCTCACATACCTGGCCTGGAGAAAATCCTGATGCTGCCTGAGCTGAGCAGCCCAACCTTTCCATGACCTCTGGGCAGCTGGGATAAGGGAGGTTGTCAAAACCCCAAACTGCAACTCTTTTATTGCCTTTTCAATTTTTTTTTTCTCGTTTTAAATTTAACCACTGTGGAGATGGGAAGTTGCTTGCCCATGATGGATAGGGCTAAATACCCCCTGGTTTCTTCCCCCCTGGGCACTTCCATGTTCTTCTGTAGGCAACAAAGATCCCTTTGGCAACCAACTCCTGTTTCTGCTGCCATTCCTGAGGAGCACAGGGTGAAAAGGAGAGGGATACAGGGACCTGCTGGGTGTTTCCCAGCTTGCCATTAACCTGGGATGCACTTTTGGCATCCAGGGGGTGGGTGGACAAGGCAATTTGATTCCTGCAGACCTCAGACACCTTCTCCCAGCACAGCCAAGCCAGACTGTAAACATAATCCTGTGCAGGGTGACAAGTCACACCTGTGTCACCTCGGTCTGTGTGGCCAAGGACATTCCTGTGCCGTGCCAGGTGCCCATGCCAGGAAGATGAGCCCACAGAGAGTCACTGGGACATTTCCCAGTGTCTCCCATTTCTCCTGTGCTTCCACAAGCACCAGCCCCTATCCAGGTCCTGCATGGGCAGCTCCTCCCAGGAGCTGTCGGAAACCGGGAGCAGAGGGAAGGGAACAGCTCCCTGTGGCAGAGCAGCCCAGGGCTTGGCAGTGCCACACTGCAGCCCAACTCACCATCCCAAACCCCTCAGTTTTCAGGCAGAGGCATGCAGAGAGAGCTGCCACAGCTGAGGGGGGAAGCACATTCATCCTTTTATTGATGGAGCCCGGGATGGGCTGCGGTGGCTGCGGGAACAGCGCGGGCACCCGACCCGGAGAGGGACGTGCGTGCCAAGGGGGGAAAGCAGGGAAAGGCTCCCACCAGGACCCCGGGAGCAGGGCAAGCACCAGTTGTGTGCCATGGAACCCAGCATGGCTCAGGGCAGAGCAGCCGTGCCGCTGCTGTCCCACGAGGACTGCCCAGCCGGGGCTGGGGTGGATCCGGACAGCAGGAAGGACGGAGCGGTGGATCCACGAGGGGCCTCCCGCCGTGGCCGTGCCACCACGTCTTTCCCGGGGGCATTCCTGCGTGTTTCGTGGGAGGGAAGGAATGGAAACGGAGAGGTGAGGAGGAGGAGGAGGAAGGGATGGCCCTGCCCTGGCACCGGAGGGGCCGTGCGTTCCACCTACCTCTGTGTCAGCCTGTGGATGAGCAGCTGGATCCAGGGCGCCTCGGGGGACACGCACACCCTCTTGTTTCTCTTCAGGGTGAGGCTGCAAGGCCACAAAACCCCTCAGCCCCTCACACATCCTGGCATGGGTATGAGCACACCCTGGGAGATGGTATTTTTGGGCCTTGACCCAAAAGAGCCACACTGGGAGGAACCCACTTTAAAACAGGCAGCAGCATCCCTGTGCCTTGCAAGAGCCACCCCAACATCTGGGGGCTTCAGAGAGGGCACAGCACCCACAGCTTGCAGGAATTGGTTCCCAGGCTTTCCACTTACATGATCTCCTTCCTCCGGCAGTGCAGCCCCGGTGCCGTAACGTCGATGGTGAGGATCAGCCCCAGGTTGATGACGTGGGCGGTGGATTTGATGCACTTGCACCTCATGTTGGTCAGAAGGCTCTCCAGTGACAGACCTGCGCCCCAGAGCAGCCCACACCAGGTCTTGGACCCCCAAAGGGCAGGCAGATGTGGGGGGACATCCTGCTATCCCACCCCATCCCATCCCAGACACTCATGGGGCCACTTGTAGGGAGAGGCTGGTGTTAACGGGGTTTGCAGCAAGGCTAATCCCTCCCAGCACAGCCTCTTTTCCTGCATGTGGAGGGGGTTTATCTACAGGGTTTGAAAACTTAACCAGTATTTTATGAATTAAACCCACTGCCCACCCACCAAGCACTCAAGTTTCAGAGGGGTCTGGAAAAGAAGCAACCTAAACCCATGAGACAAATCCCCCAGTCCCAGTGCCAGACATCCCCCTGCAGCTTAGCCACAGGATTGAAAAGATAAACTCAAGCTCAAAGGCAGGTCAGAGACAAATTTGAAAGCTTAGCAGAGCCCACGCTCAGCCCCATTTGGGACACCCAGTGCTGCTCTCCAGGTCTTTGGAGGGGGACACGGACAGACCCTCAGAGTCACTCACCGCCCGCAGGCACCAAAGTGCTGAGGAGCAGGAGCAGGGCCAGCGCCGCCGGGAGCAGCTGCATCCTGGCTGCCCACCCTGAGCCAGCACGGGGGCTGCTTTATAGCCAGCCCTGAGGGGGATTTCACAGCCTGGGAAGGGCCGGAGAGGGAGGAGAATTGAGCTGCCCCCAGCTCCAACTTCCCTGCCGTCGCTTCCCCCCCGTCGCACGTGGCTCATGAAAAAGGTGGAAACCGCCACGGCTGCCTCCTAAAACCTCCTGCCCACCCCCCTTTTTTGGGAAAGGCTGGTGCCCCCATGCCCCTGGTGCCACCCCCGGGGCCCCCAGAATGCCACAGGAAGGGATGCAAGGGATGGTAACCTCAGGCTGCCACCTTTATTGGGCCTGGTGGGATGTGCCCAAAAAGGACACCCGGTGCATGGCCACGGGGTGGGAGGGGAGGGAAGAAGGGAGTGGTGTGTTCAAGGGTGTAAAGGCATAAGATGCAAAGAAAAACGGGCTCAGAGGATGAGGTGGGAGGATGGTCCCTCCAGACTGAGGTAGAGTGGCAGAAGGATGGGGAGGGAGGACAGTTTTGGGCCCAGCACATCTGGCTGTCCCTCTGGTGGCAGCTTCCTCAGCGGGGACGCTCTTTCTTCCTCCTGCCAAAAGCAGAAGGGGGGAGGAACGTGTGAACACAGGTCCCCACGGGATCCCCCTGGTCCCACCAGGAGCCCCTCATGTTCAAGAGGAAGGAGGGGGTCTTACAGGTGAGGGAGGTCCTGCAGGAGTTTCTTCACCCAAGGGCTGTTGGGATCCACGCAGACCCTCTCCAGGGTTTTCAGCTGAATCCTAGAAAACACACAGGCTTTCAGCACCATCACTTCCCCTTCCTGCTCAATCCCCCCATCCTCCCCACAAAGAAAATGAGCAGGAACTGAGGTCATTGAGGGAATACGTGGGGAGCAGAGGGGTTGGACGCCCAGGGCAGGGCACACTTACAGCACCTCGAGGCGCCGGCAGCTGCTCCCCACGGGCCGCACCTCGATGCTGCCGTACTTCTCCGGGGAGATGAAGGCTCTGGTGGTTTTGCGGCAGCGGCAGCTCAAGTTGCCATTGGCTTCCAGGAGAGCTGGAAGGGCACACGCCCGTGGCTTGCCCACCACCCAAAATGCCACTGCCATCCCCAAAACCCTCCCCGTGCAACACACCTGTCTCCACATCCCACCAGCACCACCCTCTTTAAACCCTGGAGACAGCAGCATAACACCCCTAAAAGCCTCCCATCCCTCCCCTGCAGCCCCCAAGCCCACCCTGGGGGCCCGGGGAGCCTCACCTGCGTCCCCAGGGTGGTGGGTGGCCAGCAGCAGCCCCAGCAGCAGGGCCTCCCACACAGCCATGCCGGCCCCGGCCCCAGCCCCGCCAGCATCCCCCTATTTGAGCTGGAAAATAGGAGAAGTGAGGCGGCCCGGGCGGCCCCGGGGTCGGGCGGTTTCTCCCGGCCCGGCGCTCGCTGAGCTTGCAGTGCTGCTGGTAAGATGTGGCTCAGGGCTTGGCAGGGGCCCAGGCTTCCCGAAAACGGCTCCCTTTTCCCCTTCCTACAATGCTGAGTCTTGCAAAGGGATCAGTGGTTTCCCCCAGGTTTGTTCACAGCCCCACCAGCCCGGAGGTTTTGCTGTCCTGCATGATCAGAAATTACTCATTTCTCCTGCAACCACCTTGTCCCCCCACCAGGCACAGACCAGCAGAGACAACGGGTTATGGTGGGAAGGGGGAATGGCTTCCCACTGACACAGGGCAGGGTTAGGTGGGATACTGGGAAGAAATTCTTCCCTGTGAGGGTAATGAAGCCCTGGCACAGGTTAGGGTTCATCCCTGGAAGTGTCCCGTGCCAGATTGGACAGGGCAGGGAGCAACCTGGGATGGTGGAAGGTGTCCCTGCCCATGTCAGGAGACTGGAACAAGATAAACTTAAAGGTGCCTTCCAACCCAAACTGTCCTATGATTCTATGTCCCATATTCCTTCAAAGCTAGGAGATCCAGGGAAAATACAACAGAAGGAAAAATCCTGAGTTTTATTGGACTTGAGCTCTCAGGACAGGACACGCCACACTGTGCCACACAAACCCCTGGCACTCTCTGTCACTGAGCACTTGGCACGGAAAGAGTCACAAAGCCACTCCTGAAGAAGCAGGAGCAGCCCTGAGGGAGAGAACAGCTTTGCAGTCCACAGGCAGTAAATGAATGGAGGATTGAGATTCACGGTGATCCTTCCAGGGAGCAGATGCAGGGGGAACAACCCCCCCAGGAACCCGCCGTGGGGCTGGGGCCAGCAGTGAGCCACCCTCCCTGCAGCCACTGCCCCCGGGCACGGGGGGAGCGAGGGCCAAGGGAGGAGCAGCCAGGTCTGCCCGCCTGCCTCGGGGCTCTGGCCATCAACTTCCTCTGCAGGAAACTTATTTTTTCTTCCTGCAAAAAGCAGAAGGAGGAGAAAAGTGTGAACAGCAGAGAAAAGCAGGTCCTGGGGGAGGAAGCTCCTGCCCTGACCAAGGGAAGTCGCTGCCGTTTCCCCTGCGCGGGAATCGCTCACCGGGACAGCCACAAACATGGCATGGGCACAGAGGAGGGTGGTTTGGCAGCCCAGCACCCACACACTGCTGCACCTGCTATGACCAAACCCTGCTCCTGCCCTGGCTCCCACCATTTTGTCCCCAAAAATGTCTTTGAAGGCACAGCACTCTGCATATAAACCAGGCAGAGCACAACTCATGGATGAGTCATGTTGAACTTGCACAGCAGAGTTGCCCCTCATCACCTTGGGAGCAGGTCCCTTGGGCCCCAGGAGCTCCCCAAGAGCCCCCCAGATCCACAAGCGCTTCCTGGGAGCCCAGATGTGCTGGAATGCTGTCCAGGGCCACCTGAGCCAAAAGGGTTTCCATCAAAGCAACTTACGTGCTAGCGATGCGCTTCAGCAGCTTCTTCACCCAGGGGGCCTCAGGATTCACACACACCTTCCCTGCTGTTCTCAGCTTGATTCTGAAACACAAGGAGAGCTCCTGAGCATTCCCATGCCCTCCAAAAGGCAGGATTTGAGCAGCCAGAGGTGACAGGCAAGACTCAGCTTTCACTCACAGCGCCAGAGAAAGTAGACAGAGGCAGAGGGAGCCACGGGATGGCTGGGAACAAGGAAAACTGCAACACAGCCCTGTGTGAAGCCCAGAACATTGTTCAAAGACAGTATTTTTCTGGAGATTTACCAATGTACCAACACTGAGCAGTTAAAGAATTCTGGGGAAATTACTTATAGCTCAGTGTCTAAGGATGTGCTCCCCCCAAGCTGCGAACACCCCACGCTCCAGCACGAGGCCATCACGCTTCCCCTGGCTGGAAAGGTCCTTTGGGTGCCCTGGAGTGCATTTCCACACCTGATATTTCTCAGGGAGTGAGCCAGCAGCAATTTTGGATAGGTTAGATTTGCAGCAAGGCAGCAGAGAGAAGCAGAGCACTCACATGATCTCCGTGCGCCTGCAGGTGCTGCCCACAGGCCTTATCTCGATGCTCTCGTATTTCTTGGGACTGATGTATTCCGAGGTTGTCTTGGCACACCTACAGCTCAGGTTCCCGTTCACCTCCAGGATGGCTGGGAGACAGAGAGGGGGGCGCTGAGAGGCGCAGCAGCTCCGAGCGCCGAAGGAAGTTTCCCTTTCCATGTTTTCACTGCAGGGACCACAGCAGGAGCTGTGCCCGTGTCTCGGTTCGCTGCTCCCACACAGCCCCCGAAAGCCGAACCCGACCCAGCCAAAGGACGCTCACACTCCTCCCATGGCCACAGGGCAAACCCTGGGCTGAACAGGCAGGGAGATCCCGCTCTGCTTCACGCCCTGGTTGCAGGTGATGCCCACCCAGGGCAGGGAACCCACAGCACAGCCAAGCTCACCTGTGTGGGCTGAGTGGGACATCACGGCCACCCTAAACTCACCTGTGTGGGCTGAGTGGGACATCAGGGCCACCCTAAACTCACCTTGGTGGGCTGAGTGGGACATCACCAGCAGCAGCAGCAGCAGCAGCCAGGGCAGCCCGGGCGCTCCCATCCCTCTCCCAGCCGGCACTCGCATCCCCGCGGCGGGATCGCGATCGCGATCGGGATCGGCGCCGGAGCCGCTCTGGGGAGCCAGGGCACAAACTCCCCTATTTATCCTCAAGGTCACGCTCCGGCACAGGCACAACAGTCACACTTGAGCAGCCACCACTCGAAGGGAGGGGTGACATCATTTCTCAGGACCTGGACTGGCAATATTATTGATCAAACACACCCACTGGGGCGATTCCCCACACCCCGTTCCTGTTGGGCCTGTGCTCACATCACCCTTCACTCCCTTGAGCATTGACCCAAAAAAGCCCAGAATAAAACCAGAGCACAAGCCCTGGCTGAGCAGGGGAGTTTTAATGCATTCAGTTATTTACATATTTCTTTCTTGGGGCTGTATTTCCCCCACGCTATTTTTGCTGCCTCTTAAATCAGCAAAAACACCTCACTGCAGAAAAACAGCCAAGATCTCTGCTCTGTTTCCACTCAGACCCCTCAAATCTCACGCTTGGCTGGACCAGTAACACACCCAGGATGGCCACAGCACCATCCCAAGTCCTTGGATGTCAATGGAGCAGGGGCTGCCCTGAATAAAGTCAGCCAAGTCACCAGCCGGGAAGCAAAAGGGGAAGGGGACAGGCGAGGAGGAAGGAAGAGGGCAGGAGAAAAGTGATGTGGTTTGTGTGATAATGTTGTAATTTGGAGCTTTCAAATTGCATCAGCATTTTATATAGTAGCAAAATGGTACATTTAAAAAAAGAAAAAAAAGAAGAGTCTTCCACTCAAGCTACTCATGTCTCTGAAAATCTGGTTTTAACTCTGAGATAGGTCCAAAAGTCTTGTGAAGACCTTGTTCAAGAGACCAAGGTCAAAAAAAGGTGATTGAGTTTAACTCCCTGAACACCAGGGTCGTGGAGAGGCCAGGGAAAACCTCCATGAGTTATTCCAAAGTCCTGCAGAAGGAATGAGCACCTTGCTGTCACAGCACTGAAGCAGAACATGGCCCCAAAGCTGCCTTTTGTTAATCCTTTCAGATTTAAACTTCCTTGCAGCCCAGGACTGGTTGTGTTGGGCTGTGGAAGAGTTCTGGGGAAATATGGTGGGGAAGGCAGCGATTTACAGGGAAGCAGGACCATCACCTACACAGACTGATGTTCCTGCACACCAGAGGGAGGTTTGGAAAGGGAGAAGGAAGGGGAGAACCTGACCCATGGCTGTATTTAACCCAACCTCTTCCTTGATGCCAGGAATTCCAAAGAGTGGCCCTCATATTGATGTGTGGCCCCATCCAGGCCAGCATCAACTCAAACATGTACAAAACATCCTCACAGCTTCTCTATTTTCTGCAGCAGCTGCACCTTTGCAGTCAAGACTTATATTTGAGTCATTTTTCATCTTATTTTTATCAGATTTTTATCGACTGTTTTACCCCCCAGCTGAATCCATCCCGTGGTACTTCAATCACAGCCAAAATTTTTCAGCCCACAACTCACCCAGGGCTCCTTGAAGGAGAAAGAAAGAAAAAAAACTGTGGGGTTTTTTTTTTTTTTAAATTATCCCTCCAAAAACCCCAACCACAGTGAATCTTCACCGCTGTGGTTTGTGGTCTATCACCTGCCTCAAACACAGAGACACAGAGTCCTGCTGAAACCCGAGAAACCTGAAACCCACACCTATTGCAGCCTCAGTGTGAGAGCACCACAATTAGCCAAAACCTAACGAAATCAGTCCAAAATTAGGTTGGCTGAGCGACCCATCGAGCTCACTGTCACTTATTGCCTTCAGGCCAAGGCAGACAGACGTGCTGGTGATGCAGCCTGGGGACAAAAATCTCCCTTTGGGCTCATTTTTGGAGGCAGCAGAGAGGTGACACCTCTGCAAGCAGGAACCTGCTGTGGGCACCTGGAAAACTGGTCTGGCTGAGAGCCAAGAACAGGGAACATGGAAAGCTTTGAGAGCTGGGATGAAGGAGAAAGGCTCACAGCAAGAACACGACAAAGTGAGGATCGTTTTGAGAACTGAGTGTGCCATTCCTGCCTCCCCAGCCCATCCAGGACCTCCGTGGTGGAGCAGCTTTGAGTGGAGGTAAAGCCACACAGCAGCACCAGCAGCCACCCAGCCCGGGAGCAGGGGCAGTTTCTGGGACAGCCCAGCCACCCCAGAGATGCAAATGGCACAGGAGAAAACCCCCAGCCTGCTGTGCCAACGTGCACCAAAAAGCACCGTGGAGAACCCCCCGGCACCCCCAGCCCTGCCGGGCTGCTCCGACCCGAGTCAACCCGCAACGCCGAGCCCAGGAGCGCCTTGTCCCTCCAAGGGTGAGGTGGGGCAGGAATGAGACCCGAGGGCTTTCCCAGAAAGTGCCCCCGAGCCCGTGGGCCCCGGCTCCCTCCCCACACATTTGCATGTGGGCACAGGAACCGGTCTAGACGCCGCAGGTGCCGCGGAGCGCGCGGGCGCCGTTGGGGATTTGCATCGTGGCGACGGTGACTGGGGGCTCAACCCTTTGCCATGGGAGCAGTGGGATGGTGAGGGACACAGAGCTGGGCTGGGACAGCATCCTGGGAGCCAAGGGACAGCACGTGGGGGCACTGTGAGCCAGCTGGGCCTGCTCTCGGGGTCACCTCAGCCCGGTGTTCTCTGCATCACCTCCACCTCTCTGGCTTTTGCCACTTCCTTCTCAGGGTAGTCAAGAAGCAATCCAGGTCTGTTCAAGGGCTGGACATGCTCCTGGAAACTCCTCCACCTGCTTCACAAGGTGGGAAGTTCCCACCAAACCCAGAGGCAGCCACCCCCAAGGACCCCCAGCTCCTTCCCCTGCAATACAAAGAGGATGCAGCGAGCCCGTGGCTGGAAACAGGAATTAGACCCCAGGATACAGGAGCTTTCACAGCTGGACCTCTCTGAGCATGACAAGGACAAAAGAGATGCCACAAGTGCCACAAATACAACAAAGATGGCCTGCAGGTTCATCTTCCCTCCATCCTCCAGAGGGAGCAGCCTCCTACAGCCACACACTGATTTCTGGAGCTGAATTTTATCCTATTTGGGCAACCTATTCAGGCAAACACTTCCCCAAAGCCCCAGCACCAACCTCCCAACAGTGTTCTGGCCCTCCCCTCCTCCTTGGAGTTTGACATCTTGATAAATGCAGCCACGAGTTTGGTTGAACATTTTCTGCTTTTTCAATTATTAGTGGCTTCCATTTTAGTTGAGCCTGTAATTAAGCTCTCTCCACATTACTTGGCTTGCAGAATAACCCAGAGTCCTCAATTTAATCAACATCCACTTAATGCTTCCAGGCCTTTCCTTATCCTCTCTTTGCCAGGTTATCTCCCCACTTGTTTTTTCCTTGGGCAAGATGCTTTCCCCACACTTCACCCACAACCCACCATAGGAGTAGCTGCATCAAAAAAATAAACCCCAGCCAAGGGCAACTGTTCTCCAGCAGTGGGTAGAAGTGCACATGGTAAGGAGGGGAAATCCAGGTCGTCACTGAGAAGGAAGCTGCAATCCAAATGTCTTTTGGGGAAATGAGCAGCCCTCCCACCCCCTGGAAAGCCCCTTTCTCAAGCTTTTCTCTTGAACACACCACCTCTTGAGTCAGCACTTTGGGCCCAGAGATGCTCTCAAAGGAGACAGAAACTCCAGCCCAGCTTCTGCAAAGGACGTCAGTCTCATCAGGAATTGATACTGAAAGGAGGTGCCTTGGGGTAAAATAATCCAGTTCAGGTTTGGGGGGTGGTGAAGGGAAGGGAGGACGAGCACACACATCGTGTGAGGCCGTGGGGTCAGCAAGCTCTGGCCTGCGGGGTGGAAATGGGGAGGGAGATGAAAGGGCAGCACGCAGGGAGAGAAGAAAGGCCCTGGGAGACACGTGAAAGTGAAACCAAGAAGCACAAAGCCATAAACCCCATGAAATGTGCTTTGATCTTTCCTCAGCTTTTATCTCGCCTCTCGCTTTACGACGCACACCCTGAAAACTAATAAGGCCTAAATTGGAGTCAAATCTGTCGCAGGGCACAGCCTTGGGGTGGGTCCACAATGCCCCTGAAGCTGTTTGGGCACCTCCCCTCCCTTCCAGCCTCCAAGCACAGACCAGAGCACCCCCTGGCTTGAGGTTTCGTTGTGTGAGAAGGGTCTTCCATCTCAACCCCGAAGCTTCCCACCCCACGGGAATGGGAAAGGAGGGAAAAGCAGTTCTTTAAGCTAACAGACTGATTTCTTTCAGGGTTATGCACCGAGGAAGTTGATCCAGCGAGTGCAGACCAGAGCGGGGACCACTAGAGAGCAGCAGACACCGGTGTTGCTGCCAAGGCAAAACTGAGTGGGAAGAGAGACTTCCAGACAGCCCGGGATCTGCCCAAGTGTCCAAAGGATCACAGTCCAAGGTGAGTGACTGCACAGAAAACAAGGTAAGTCTTGGCAGGTGTTCCACGTGCCTGCTCCCATCACAGAGGTGTTTTTTCCCCTGAAAAAGCAGCTCCCGGGAGCATTTCTCAGCCTCCAGCTTCAAGGTTTTTTTCCAGTTTGTCAGTTTTGCTCATGACTGCGGTGCCAGAGTGCACAGAGTGCCCAAGGAACAGGCGTGGAGATGGGATGCAGCCAAGCAGGACCAGGTGTTGGGCTGGGAATGAACAGGGGAAACTGGGCAAGGACAGAGGAGGCAGGAGAGGAGATGAAAGGAGGGCTTCCATCTCTCCCCAAACACCCAGGCTGGTGCTCTTTGCTCAATTCCCAGGCAAGAGCAGCAGCAGCAGAACTGGCTTGTCTTGCTGTTCCGCAGCAAAGCAGAGTTTGGGGGAGGTTTTTGGGTGGGGAGAGGCACAGAGGCATCCTGGAAATCTAGAAATGCAGGTTGGACCCTGCAGCCCCTGCAGCACAGTAATGGGACCTTCATCTGAGGGAGGATGGAGGAAGATGCTGCACAGATCACCCTAAAAGATGAGGAGGAGGAGGAGGAGAGGGAGATGCCTACTTTGCCCTGCACATCCAGTCTCCAGGGGGACTGGATGAAGCCCACCTGACTCCTGATTTTCCACCCCCAGAGACTGCCAAAGGCACGAAGGTGCAATGCCTTTTCAGCATGAGTGCCCTGGCTCTATTCCCAGGCAGAAAGCTGGGAGGTTAAGGAGCCTTGGGCTGAGACAGGAGCCTTGGGCTGTTGGAGCTGCACTCCTGGAAACAGCTGGAAGCTGGTAGTGTCATAGGGAGCCAGCTGAGAAACACAAGGGCTGAGGATTCCCATTGGGAGCAGCTGGAGAGCCACTGGCTGCTTCCACCACTCCCCTGTTCCTGGGGAATTCCTGGGAGGGGACTCTTGGGATCTCTTTCTTGAATCCCAAGGAGGAGCAATGGGGGGATCCAAGCTTAGGGGAGCTTAAGGCAAACTTTCCTCCTCATTTCTCCTGGCTTTTGCTTGTAAGGGAGTTTGAGTGCCACAGACACACTTCCCCCAAGGAAGCTGGTTTGGATGCCTGTTTGCTGAGAGGTAACACAGGGGCCAGTGGCAGAATTCCAGAGAGGAAAGATGAAGGAGGGGAGGGACTGTGGAATGGGGCAGCATTTTCCCCAGGGCTTGGGCAAACTGTTCCCCAGGAAGCCTCCAGCCCTGGGGACTGCTATAACCCTCCTGCCTGACAGTTATGTCCAAGCCTGGCTTTTCCTGTCTGGTACAGCTGTTTCTCATTCCTGCTGGAGGGGAGCCATCCTGGGAAAGCCACCCCGTGGGGCTGGAGGGCATTCAGCTGCTCCTGGATTGCTCCTCCACAGCTTGGCAGGGAGTGTGGGGGAAACTCAGTTCCACACCAAACATCTTAGAAAACTGGGATTTTTAACACTTGGGCAGTAAAAGCCAACACAAACCAAGGCTTGGAGTCCACCCCACTGCTTCAATGCTCACCCAGCACTGGCAGCAACAGCAGGACACCCTCCCTGCTTCAGCTGTCACACCAAAGGAAAGGATGTTTATCTGCCCCAAACTCACAGGGGTGGGACTGAGAGACCAACAGCAACCCAGGAATGTGACTCACAGCACGGCAGCACCAAGCCCTGACTCACCCCCAGCGTGTCCTGTGCTGTGGCATCAGCCTGGGGAAGTGTTCAAAGGGCACGGTGCTGAATGCCACCCAAGGATTTCTGCTACTCCAAGGATTTCTGTCAGCTCCAGGATTGTGCCTGCCCTGCCCCACCCTGCAGGGATACCTGAGGTCGGCACACAGCCCTGCCCCAGCCTGCAGGGGGACCCGAGGATGTGCAGGAGGGCACACAGCCCTGCCCCAGCCTGCAGGGATACCTGAGGTGGGCACACAGCCCTGCCCCACCCTGCAGGGAGACCCGAGGATGTGCAGGAGGGCACACAGCCCTGCCCCACCCTGCAGAGATACCTGAGGATGTGCAGGAGGGCACACAGCCCTGCCCCAGCCTGCAGGGGGACCCGAGGATGTGCAGGAGGGCACACAGCCCTGCCCCAGCCTGCAG
>JAWWEV010000134.1:1124199-1162710 GCA_035583235.1 Hafferia zeledoni
GGTGGATTCTCTGTCCCTGGAGGTGTTTAAGAGGACACTCAGTGCCACCTCCAGTCCCTTCTCCAGCCTCGTTGCTCCTCTCTGGACCACCCTATCAGTGACACTGCCAGTCCTGAACGGGTGACATTGGCAATGCTGCTGAGGGGCAGGCCCGTTCCTCTCTGCTGGTGGTGCTCCTGCATGTTGTGACAGGCATTCCTGACTGATAATCTATTTTCTAGGAAGAATGATGGATCTACAGGTGAAGAGACCCAGTCTGGGGTAACACTGTCACTAAATGAAATAGATCTGGACTAGAACACGTTCCAGACAGTCACACAAACTGCAGGAAACAGCTGTTCTGGTTGAGAAAATTACATTATGGGGCTGTTTATTTAGTCAAACTAAATCAGGTAAAAAGGTTAATTTAGTGCCTGCAGTTCTCCTCTCTGAATTAATCACTGAAGGAGGTGAGAGAGGTGCTTCACTTGCTAAATGTGAGCACGTATCTCCCAGCTCTGGGGGAAAGCAGAACTGTGAGGAGCTCCGTGCTGGGAACAGACAGCAAAGGAATCTTGTGCAGCTCCAGCAGAAGGGTTTGTTTTCCTAGTAAATAATTTAGATTCCTGCTGGTAGGAAGAGCAGGGTGGGAAGGGCTGCAAAGTCCTCAGGCCATGGAGATGTTCCACTCGAGGTGACACTCCTGTAATTCTGCTGCTGATGGTTTGAGGTCACAGCCTGCAACAGCTGCAGTGGGAATCTACATTTCAGCTCAAAGAAATGAAGGGGCCTGCCTCCAGTTTCTTTTTTCCCTTTGCCACATATTCTTCAGAAAGACTGGATTATTTTTTTTCAAAGGGCAGCTAATTATTGCCTGTAAGAACAAGCACAGCCAACGTGCTCCTAAGGCAGAGCAGCCTAATAATTTGTATATTCTGATTTCCACACTTGGAAAGTCAGCTTTCCATTGATTCATTCATTTCACAAAGAAGGGTAAGACCTTTCAAAAGTAACTTGTGATTTGGGGTAGTTCATTTCTCACAGAGATCAGACAGTTCAGTGCTCCAACCCATTTCATTCCTTTGGGAGAGTTCCTGGGTGCTAATGATTTGTCTTTGATGAGCTCTTGCTCCCTGGAAGCTGAGCAGAGCCTTGTCAAGTAATTCCACCATAAACCACATTTTTAGGATCCTCCTTGTTTCCTTCTGCTGCTTTTCCCAAAGAAAATGGAGTTAAACTTCCTTTGCAACTCCTGGAAAACCGAGAAATCCTGAGACTGCTCCCACTATTTTTTCAAAGGTTTTGTTCTTCAGCCCAACACCAATATTGCTTCTCAAAGCCTGCTTGGATCATAGGTTAGCAATAAATATAGATAAGTTATGTAATGGTTGGAGCCAGAGCACAAACACAAGGAAAACTCCAGGGAGAACTGTCACAGAGTGAACTCGCCCAGCCAAACCCAAACAGAGGTTATTTTTACAACTCTGCATGTTTCCAGCCCCTTGGGATATTCAAATCCTTTACAAGCTATTTGAATGTGGCCTCCCCCTCTGCCTGACAGGAGGGCAAAGCTCTCCTGGCTCTGAGGCTGCTCTCCCTGCACAGAGATCTGAACCTGGTGCTGAACTCTGAGTGCACCTGACGGGGGTGGGTGTGAAAATCAGCGTTAACCTTTGCAGCCCTGGGTTTAACTGACTGGCCAAAAGTCACCCAGGGAGCAGCACTCGGGTCCCCAGAGCACCACAAACCCATCTGTTCTGTCCTCTGAAGGGTGTCCAAAGGTGGACAGAAATGTCTCCTGCAAGGATCCAACCCAAACCATGCCATGATTCTGAGTGAAAGACCTTAAAGCCCCTCCAGTCCCACCCCTGCCATGGGCAGGGACACCTCCCACTGTCCCAGGGTGTTCACAGCCCTGTCCAGCCTGGCCTTGGACACTCCCACGGATGATGGGGCAGCCACAGCCTCTCTGCCCACCATGTGCCAGGGCCTGCCCACCCTCCCAGGGAAGGATTCCTTCCCCATATCCCATCTAAACCTACTATCTTTCACTTTGAAGCCATTGCCCTTTATCCTGACACTCCAGGCCCTTCCAAACAGTCTCTCTCCATATTTCTTACACACTTCCAGGTGCTGAGGAGCCACAATTAGGTCACTCTCAAGCCTTTTCTTTTCCAGGCCAAACCACCCCAATGCACATGGACAGCTCATGTCCAGCCCCTCATGCACAATCACCCCCAAGTCCTTCTTGTCAGGGCAAGATCCCTTTTCCACATACTGGGATTTGGCTGTGAATCCCACAGCATCTCTTCTCCCTGCAACCAGAGTGTCCTTTTCCTTGGCTGACACGGCATTTGGAGACTTTGCTCTGCTCCAAGACATCCAGCTTTGTCCAGGGCATCAATTCCCTTCATTCCAAACACCTGGGCATTGTTGGACAGTGGCTGCACTCCAGGTGTGCCTCATTCAAGGGCAGGTTTTTTTTTCCATATTCCCTCTTTCTGTCTCTGCCTGGACCAGCACACGGAATTCTCTCAATCTCTTTCCCACCAGTCTCCCTAAATCCCTTGGTTGTGGTCACTGCCACCAACTCCCAGTGGGATTTTGGGAAACCACCACAGCTTTACAGACATAAACATGCTGACTCTTAAGATACGAGACCCAGAAGGATTGGAATGGAATTGTGCAAGGGAGATAAAATTCCAGCAGGACTTGCCCTTCTCTGCACCTGCTCAGTTCTGAAAGTCATACTCTGTTCCAAGATAAAAATGAATAAAAATGGGAGGGAGCAGCACAGAGCAGGCTTGGATTGCAAGAGGAAAAATTGCTGCAGGAAAAATTGCCTTTCATTTCAGTCGTAATTTACTAGGGAAAGGGTTAAAAAAAGCTTGTGACAGATGAACTTTCAGCAAACTGACTCAGAGCTAATTTGTCAGGAAAGAAACAGAAAGAAAGAAATCTACGCTCCCTCCATGCTTGATTTATGTCACTTTTTATCTGTAGAGGAAATCCTCCTTTGTGTGCTGTCAGAACAGCCAATAATTACAGGTCCTGGAAGGAGTTTAAAGAAAACGCGTTGCCTTTGCTCTGAACTTCTTGCTTTTATCTGCTCGTTTCAGCCTCTGGTGGTGTGGCAAGATCCTGACACTCATCACCGAGCCAGCATTTGCGTGCCAAGTATTCATTCTGTTCCTGGTCTCTGTATTGTAACACAGCCCCAGATCCCTTAAACAAAACAAAACCAAAGCGTTTGGACGGTCACAAGTTTAGCTGTCCGGTTCTTACAGAATAAATGGCAACTGAAAGGCAACACCTCATCTTCCCTTGCACTTGTGCCAGGGAAAGGCCTAAGGAAGGAAATAAAGCCCAGGGTGAATCGCCGGGCAGTAAACACAGGATCTCCATGGAACAAACACGGAGCGCACACACGGGCCGGGAGGCACGGAACGGCCACACAGCTGGGCGCTTGTGCTGAGTGTCTGCAGAAGAAGGGGTTTAATTTCCACTAAACTGCAAACAAACGCCTTTTCTTTACAGCTTCGCGAGCGTTTCAAACGCAGCCCCAGCAACGCCCGGCCCTGCCCGGAGCGCTCTGAGCGCCCTCGCGCACCGCGCACGCGCCGAGGCCTCCGCGCGATCCCTCCGCCAGCCAAAAGAGTCCCTGCCCCCCCTCTCCCCTCACAGCCGCCGCCGCCGGGACCGCACCGGGAAAGGACATCCGGGAGGGACAACCGGGAGCGGAGAATCTCCCGCAGCCCCCGCCGACCTCCTCCACGCCTTGTTGTGCCGTGCGGGCGGCGCTGAGGAACGGGCGGTGATGCGGTCGGCGCTGAGGCGCTCTCGGCCCGCCCGGCCCGGCCGGCGCTCCTTTCCCCCCTTCCCTCACCCCCTCCCCGATCCCCCCGGGAAGCGGCTGGCTGCGGGCTGCCTCTCGCTCCCCCTCCCCTTCCCTTTTCATTTTTATTTTGTTTTATTTTATTTTAACCCCCTCCCTCCCTCCCGGGCGGCGGCGGCGGCCCGCCTACCCCCTTCCCACCCCCCACCCCGCAAACCTCCCCTCACAGCCTTCCCTCGCCCGTCATGGCGACATGAGGAGCCCGCCGGCCGCCGCCGCCGCCCCGGGCATGGGCCCCGCTCGGTGCTGAAGCGCCGCGGAGCAGCCCCGGCGCCGCCGCCCCGCCATGGGGTGCTGATGGCCGGGCCCCGCCGGGCACCCCGCGGCCGCGCAGGGGAGGTGAGAGCCGGGGGGCAGCGCTGAGGGACGGGAGGGGCGGGGAGAGCCGGGGGGCAGCGCTGAGGGACGGGAGGGGAGGGGAGAGCCGGGGGGCAGCGGTCGAGGGACGGAGGGGAGAGCCGGGGGTCACGGCTGAGGGATGGGAAGGGGGGGGAAAGCCGGGGGGCACGGCTGAGGGATGGGAAGGGGGGGGAAAGCCGGGGGGCACGGCTGAGGGGTGGGAAGGGAGGTGAGAGCCGGGGGGCACGGCTGAGGGACAGGAGGGTGTGAGGGGCCCGCGCTCCGCATCGCTGTGCCGTCATAAACACGCAAACCAAACGCGCGCGGAGCATCCTGCCAGCCCTGCTTTGTGTGTCCCTGCCCGGCGGGCCCCCATCTGTGGGCTTGCTGCTCGCAGGGATTTAGAATCACACAGCGTTAAGGGGTTGGAATAGATCCTAAAGATGTTCTGGTTCCAACCCCCCTGCCGTGGGCCGGACACCTCCACTAGAACGGGTTGCTCCAAGCCCCGACCAGCCTGGCTTTGGACAGTGCCAGGGAGGGGAGATCCACAACCTCCCTTGCTCTCCCTATTCCAGTGCCTCACCACGCTCACAGGAAGGGATTTCTTGGCAATATCTAACTTAAATTACCGCTCTTTTCATCTGTACCCACTGCTTCTTGTCCTGCCACAACAGTACCTGATGAAGAGTCTCTCTCTGGCATCCCTGTAGGCCCCCGGGTTTTCTTTGGTTGCTTTCATGTACCTCATTTTCAGAGGTGAAGTTTCCTTGAAGGAAGAGCAGCGTTGCATTCCATAAATCCATCTCCCAAGGGGTGTTCCACCAATCCATCTCCACAGGGGTGAACTCGAAGGAGCGAGGTTGCCATGGGTTGTTTTGTGCCTGTGGTAAAAATAAAGACTGGCCAAAGAAAATATTCCTGAAAACTGAACACAACCCCCCCCGTTTCTGTATCCTCCCCTTTTCACTCTGTAAAGGAGGGAAAAAGGAACAATCCCTCATTTTCCTGCTCTTAAAAATAAGGGTGTTAGAAGGCTGAATTTAAAAATGCTTTTCAGCATCAGCCTTTGTCTGCTCCAAAACATTCTTTCCGTGGTGCAACAGCCTGTCCATGGCACAGCCTCCTTTTGAGACAGAAAGGGGAGATTTTTTTATTAACTGTATTTAAACTGAGCAAGATGCACTCTGGAGAGGGGGGGCATCTCCCCTTTTCTGTGGCTGTGCCCCCCAACTCTGCCCCCCTGCAGGTGCACATGGAGCCCAGGTTAGCCCAGGTGAGCCTGGGGAGGAGTTTGCCTCCCAAAAAGCAAATCACAGCATCTTTTCCTTGTCTTGAGGGTTTGCTTTTGGATGCTGCAAATGAATCAGTTTTGTTTGTCAAGTAGCTTGGCTGGCTCCCCTCTGTGCCTGCACAGACCTTGGCGTGGGGTGTGGGAAGCTGATCCTTTGGCTTCTCCCCAGCAGGAACTGAACTTTCACATGGTGTACATATACATGTACTTTTAATTACCCTTCCCCCTGATGCAGGGCCCGTGTCTGGTTTGATGTGGCACAGCTGACCTTAGATGCTCCTTCTGCTGTGCCCGTTCTGTACTCCCAAACCCTGTGCTGTATTTGCTCTGCCTCCCTACGTACAACTACTGATGTTAATTCCTTGCTGAGGTGGCACCCTCTGGAAAAACGTTCTCCTTGGGGGTGCCTGCTGGGGCCAGGCTTTCCCCCTGCATTTCTGGGGTGTCACAGGACTGCAGTCCATGTTACACACATTTATCAGTGTACAGAGAGGTCAGTCTGAGCTCGAGGCTTTTCACTGCCTTGGCTTGTGTCACGTTTTGGTGGACAGAGTGTTTGGAGTTTTTGAGAGCTTGGAGCATCTCCCCTGTAGTTACAGTCTCCTACACTTTCCCCTCCCAGCTCCTCTGTGCTCACCTGATTCTCTGAGCAGCTCCTGCAGGGACAGAAGTGACCCCTGGAGCACATGCTGTGGTGGGAGGTGCCTTCCCTCAGGGCCTGGTGGAAGATGCTTCCCCTTCACCCCTGCAGCCATTCCGGGGTTAAAGCAGAAATCAGTTTTGACCTCGTGCTGAGCTGGATTTTTAGGAGGACTTGTATTCATAGCTCTCATCTTTGTGTTTTACAAAACAAGGTTCAGCACAGCTGTCATGCCCATGGAAAGGATCCATCTCACCTGGGTGATGGAAGGGACAGGCAAACAACCTGCAGTTTGTTTCACACAGATTTTAAAAAGGCTGGGAAGGACCTGGGGAAAACTAAACACCCTTTTGTGACTGCCCAATTATAACCCCTTAGACTCCACTGCCCAAGCAGGGAGCAGTCAGTGACGCAGACCTGGAGCTCCAGGTGGAGTCAGATGTGGTACCTGAACTCCTGCAGAACGTGGGATGGATGTCTGAGCTGACCCACCCACAACCTGCCAGTTTGTGCCTTTTGCCTTTGCTCCTGTGCCTTTGTGGGTGCAGAGAGGGACACACTGACCAAAGAACCACCAGGACACCCCAGTGAAGCAGCAGGAGATCCAGGCTTGCCATCAAGGAGGTGAATTTCAGGGGGGATTCTGGTTCATTGAGAAGAGGCTCTTTGAGAATTCAGCACAATAACAGCTGTTTTCAAAGGCCAAAACAGCCCAGTGAAGTCACTGAGGGGGAAGGAAATGTCAGGTGTCTCCTGTCCCCGTACAAAGCAGACGTGGTCTGACATTTTCCCTTCCTGTGTGTTTGCTAACTGCAAGCACTGTCAACACTGATTTATTAACCATAACAGTGTTTGCACTTGCTGTGCCATAAACTCAGCTAAAAGCTCACTCAGGAATGACATGTTACTGCAGATACTGTCTATTGCTCATTAGCCCAGACAGCAAACACTCTCTTTATGAGGTTGATGGGAGGTGCTGCAAGAAGCCATCTGCCTGTGCCTTCCTTTTTGGTGGATTTTGCTGTGCACCTCAAGGTCCTGTCTCTTGACTACAGTGGTCTGTTGGACAAGAACTTGGCTCTTAAAAGCTTCAGCCCTTACTTTTTTAGCCATTATAACTTGTCCTCCCAAGGCAGGAGAGGTGAATCCACAGGGAAGAGCCAGCACTGTGCCCGTGCCATCCTATTTTGCAGACAATTGGAATTACATCCTTCTCTGTATTGTCTCAACAAGAGGCTAATTAGTCAGCAAGCTTGAGCTCCTGGAGGATAATTAAGCTTTATAACTGTGGGTTCTCTTTGGTTGCTGAGAAAGAGGAGACGGTACCCTCAGAGCCCAAGAATGCTGCTCTGCAGCTCGTGTGCTGTACCTCATAATCGATCTATTGTTTCAGCAGCAGATAATTCCTCATTTCCTCATAATTATCTCTTTTTACTGCTGCACATTGTGTCCTGATATTCGCTGTAATCACTGATAATTTACCCCAAAGCCAATCAGAAGCTGCAAAGCAAAACATTGGCCTCGGTGAACGCTCAGGCCTTCAGACACAATTCCCTTTTGTTGTCGTCAGGAGGAATCAAACCATTGTAGTCAGACATTTTTTGGAAGTGGGTGTTGAACTGGGTATAAACTTGTTTGGTTTTATTGCTGTTCAGTGCTGTTAATGAGTGACTGGTGCTGAAAGACAGAAAGAGCTACTGCTGAGTCCTGTCTCTGTGTTTCTGCCCACAGAGGCATTGTGTTTGTTTGGTTCCAGGGGATTATATTCCTCTAAAGGTGGTGCTTTCAGTTCTGAATGCCTGTTGGCCCTTGCCTGTAGAGAGTTAGTTTTTATGAGCATGAAAGCCTCTGGCCCCATTTTCTGAAATTACTGCTCACTCTCATGCTTTGTGGGCTTTCTTTTCCTCAGAGTGACTCCCTTCAAGGTCCTGTTGGTTTATACCAGGTTACATTGGCAGTGGGAGATGTGAATCATGCTCTGCATGGGCTGCTTTTAGGAGACCAGCAGTGAGACATTACATAATGCCAGCTTTGGGTTGCCCTTCTCTCTCCTTTTCAAGCCTTGCTGCTCTGGGTTTCCATGTCACCCCAAGCCCTTTGTTCCTCAGCCCTGTCACTGCCAGGGGGCTCCCTGTGTGCCACCCCTACTCTGAGGGCCTCCCTAAAACAGCCTGGCTTGGCAGGGTGGAGCCCATCCCTCCTGTGCTTGGAGAACCTCAAACCCTTTCACCAAGAGCACTTTTGCAGCCTGTGCTGCAGAGAACATCACCTGAGAAACCTCTGTCTGCCCCCCCTGGCTCTCCACAGTCCCCTGAGTCACCACTGCAGTCACACCCCTTCCTCCTAGAGGTCTGGCCTGCTGTAGGGGCAGGTAGCCCATACTTGTTTGCTCAAAAGCACAGCTAGCTCCTCTTTAACAGGAGTGGTGAGCCTACTTTGTAGTTAAAAGCTTTTAGGTGGGGCAGGAACCTTGCTTTTAATGGCAGAAACCACCTCCCTCCACCCTGTCCCTTCTCCAGTTGCTTCCACTCCCCTTGCTGGTGCAGGTGGGCACTGCCTGCTGCTCTGGTGCAGAGGGGGCTGAGGCCCACACTGGTTCCTGTCCATCTTGCATGAAGCTCCTCTGATGTTGTTGTGCACCCTGCCCACTTCCCCCTGAAACTCCTTCACTTGGCCCCACAGCTCCTGCAACTCCTTCTGCAGGACAGAGGCCAAACCTCTCCCCTGGCAGGGACAGCTCCTCCAGCACCTGCCCCACGGTGTGTTAGACCTGAGACTGGTTATACTGGACCAGGCCTACCTGAGTCCCTCTTCATGGCAACCTCCTTCCTTCATCAGATTCTGCCTGGAGTTGCCTCTCATATAGACCTTGCCCAGGCACTGCTGAAGTGGGTGCTTGGCCCTCCCTCATTGGGATGCTCATAGAAGCTGCTGCAGGTGCCTCAGGCCCATGGCCTGGGGGTTCTTCAAAAGCAGCACCCCCGAATTGTTCAGAAGGTTCCCAGGTGTTCCCTGGTAATCTTGGGTGTTGTCCCCAAAGTATCCAGAGGGTTCCAGAGCTGCCACACAAACCTTGGTTGGTCACCTCTGGGAGCTGCACTCATTTCCTTGTCTGTGGTGTACAGACAGTTTGGAACAGGGCTCAGCTGTGGCTGGCTTGGATTTGTTTAGGTTGGACAAAGCATAGAAATAATGGGCATCATTTCAGCCAAGGGTTGGTTGTCTTTGCTTTCTTCCTCTGTGGTGCTCCAGTTTTGGGCACGGAGGTGGCACCATCTTTATGGCAGGTGACCATGAATGTCCCCACCCCTCCTGTGACACCCCAGTGCCCGCAGTCCAGGCTCCCATTCCCAAGCCTTGGATCTGCTGCCCAGCAGTAGCAGGGCCCTTTCCTCCCCAGACTCAAGGTTCTCATAAACATTGTGACGAGTTTACATCTTCCTTTGATTTTTAGGTTCAAATAAACCAAATTCTGGAAGCAGGACTCATGAGAATACACGGAGTTTCATCTCCTCTTTGCATCAAACACATCCGTGGTGCAGCTGGGGCTGCTCTCCTAGGGCTGCATTCCAGGTTCAGCTTCTATGCACAGTCTGCTCGACATGTTGCCACATGGGGAGGGAGCTGTGATTAAACAGCTTGTTTGCATCACTGGGGGCTGTGGCACTGAATATCTAAGCCATTACTGACCAAAGGCCTCTCTGGGCAAAGGCTGCCTGAATGGGCTCATCTTGGCACTCGTTAGACAAAAGTGAAATGCAAACCTCTTCCTCGGCCTCTGGCGTTTCCAGCCACAGCCATTAGAACAGGGAGCTGGGACGGGGCTGGAATCGTGCCCGTGTTGCCAGGAGGGAAGAATGGGCACATTGTCTGAAAGTTCAGTCAGGAGTTCATCTCTACCTTGGTTTTTAAAAGTCCCTACTTTGGAAAATACCATTTAAGCTTCCCTTGAACAGCAACCCCCCTGGTGTCAGTCACGGGGCTGGGGGAATGCAGTGAAGCAAAGATTTATTACAACTAGTCCAATTTATGGTGCAGCCCTTCCCAGAGGGCTCCTCTTCTCCTTCCCAGCTGCTAAATGGACCCTGGGAATTCTGTTTCAAAACAGACTTAAAACTCCTCCCTTCCCTCCCATCAAAACACGGCTCTGCCTTTTGGCTGTTGCTGACCCGCGGTTTTGGCTGGCAGGTTCCTTTAAGATGTTTGGAAAAATTCATCCCTTTGGAAAAGCAGCACTAAAATGAGGTCAGCTCTGTTTGCACTCCCAGGAAGGATCTGGTTGGAGGAAAAGAAGTGGCGAGTGTGTGATGTGCGTGAGCTGCTGCCAGAGCATCTCACAGACCTGCCTTTGTGGCAGGTTGTGGGAGGGGAGCTCGGGGTGAGTCACACAGCCAAGTGCCGAGGGCCCTCTGCATCTCCCACCCCCGTGGAATTACCTCTTTTGGAATTTGGGCCTCCACACAGCTCACACAGGCTGCTGGCTAAAGGTGCAGTGGCACCTGGGCACCTGGGACATCCTTACCTTTGCTATGGGGAGAATCTGTGTTGTACTGTGTATTGGACCACAAGTCAGTTGTTCTTCACATACCCCCAACATCTTTTGCCCCAGTCACTTACCTTGAACAGTCATGTCTTGTCTCACAACACTGTCGGGTATTTGCACTGGCCTGGCTGCACCAGGATTTATTTTGTACAGCCCAAACTGGGTGATTTTATCAACCCCTCTGGGTGTCTGCCTGTCCCTGCCACACCAGGCTGTGCTTGGCAGGCAGAAAACGAGGCATTCCTGGGAAATCCTACTCCCCAAACCACAGAAACGTTGTCCTCTTACAGCTGGGGTGGGCAGACACATAAGCAACACCTGGGGCATTGCCCTGTGCCTGGTATAGAATTCCAGGCTGCTTCCCTGGCGTGGTGAGGAAAGAGTTAAGCTGAGAGAAAGCCCCGGGTACTAAAATTAACATCCATCCCAGCCCCCCGCCCACAGCTTTGAAATTTCTAATCACAACTCGCAGGCAGAGGATTTCTTCCAGCAGCAGGTTTGGATGCTTTGAAATCACAGATGGCTGGCTGGAGCTCCGAGGAATTCAGTCTCCTCCCCTCTTCCTTCTGCTCTGCCTTCCCCCCACCGCCCAGAAAAATGTTTGCAGGTCCTCTGGTGAGGTTTTGTTATTGCAGATTGGGCTGCTGGGCGCTGGAAATCCAACAGGAGTGGGTGCTGGAATTACCCCTCGTGTTCAGAGTCCCCCCGGATCGATGTGCACAACAAAGAGTGGGGTTTGGGCTGGCTCTAGTCCTGGAAATCTTGTTAATTGGTTAAGAAATGAGCTCTATGAAAAAACATGCAAACAAAAAACAACCCAAGAGGTTTTTCTTACTGTCCTGGATGTATCGGCAGAGTTGAGTTGCAAGTGGAGGCAGAAGTGTCAGGAACTGTGTCAGGAGCTTGTTCTGCCAGTAGATAACACATTCCTGTAAAGGCATCTTTTGTCTGCAGGAGCCACTTTCTATTGTCAGGGCAAGTGATTACAGAGCCTAAAAAGAAAAAAAAAGATCTCCTATTTTGCATCCTACAGAAACGCATCCCCCCAAACCACAGAGTGTGTCTGCCCAGGGAGCCATCTGCCCCAATTCCTGCAGAAACTGCTGTGGAAAGCACAGCCTGCAGCACTTCCCAGCCTGAAATTTCCCCAGGGAAAGTGAAAAGGGTTTCTTTGAGGCAAGTTAGCCATAAACTTGGACAAGGAGAGGTCTTTATGGGATGGGTTACAGTTTCTGGACCAGGTCGGGGTGTTTTTAATGGATAAGCAGGTGACTTTTAATGCCCCTCACAAGTGAAAACCTCACATCAAAGTTCTGACTCTCCAATTTCAGTGCAAGATCCGACCTGCAGCTTGTGTGACCTCACAGGAGATGTCACAGCCAGTGCCTTGACTTGGCTCACTTCTCCTTTGTTTCGTGCCAGACTGTTCTTTAAGAAGTTTCAGCATAGCAGAGGGACCTTCCAGTGAAGATTAAGGAACTGTAGGAACTGTTTGAGCAGTGGTTAAAAACTCCTGAGTGACCACAGGGGGAAAAAACCCCAAACAAACAGAAAGCCTGCACCCTGTAACTGCAGTTCAGTATTCAATCAGGGAAACAGAACCAGAAAGCTGGGGTGAATTAGTTCGTGGTGAGTGCCCCAGCCTGGGCACCTCCTCCAGCCGTGGGGGCCTGAAAAACAGGGGAAGGTTTTAGCTGGAGTGAGTATTTGCTGGCAGGGAGGGCTCAGCCCTCCTGCTGTTCTCTGAGAGGTGCTGCTGGCGTTGCAGGGGGGACTCAGCCCTCCCGCTGTTCTCTGAGAGGTGCTGCTGGCGTTGCAGGGAGGCTCAGCCCTCCTGCTGTTCTCTGAGAGGTGCTGCTGGCGTTGCTTTCTGCACTGCGGGGGTGTTATCCTGACCTGAGCAGAGAGGAGCGTCCAGTCCCTCAGTGGTGCTCACAGTGTCCCTGTGCTGGGTGTCCCTGCCGTGTCTCAGCCTCTGGGAGCCCGCTGTGCCCTGGCTCCCTGTGTTTTGGGAAGCTGCATCCATGTGCTGGCATTTTGTCCAGCTGGCATGCCCGTATCTGATGGGGAGTTCTGTAAATGTGGATGCAAAGCTGGTTCAGCCCGGGGTGCCTGGCCGGGTGCCTGGCCCTGCTCTCCCTGCTGGAACAGTCTCTTCCCGCTGTTGCTCCAAGGGAAACTTTCAAGCGCGTCATTCCACTTCTTTTTCCCCTTACAAAGGTTACAAGGCCTCAGCCCTCAACTGAATTACGTCCCTAGTTTGGAGAGGGAAGGTTATTTTCCCCTGATTTCCCCTTGGCAACTCCAGAGCAGCTGCTCCCCAAGACCGTCCCTTGCAGGGCCGTGGTGTGTCAGGTGAGCCGCCCAGGTAGCACAGGGACAATCTCTGACGGGATCAGTGGGACTACAAGTTCTCTTCTGGGCTCAGAGGGAATGTCTGCCAGTCACAGCAGAAAAAACCAGTGCCTGAGGATGCTCTCTTTGGTCTGAAATGTCTCCTCGGTTTTCCCCAGCCGGGGCTCATTACTCTCTTCCCTGCAAAGCCAAGAAAGGACCATCAATATTTCATACTAGGAGACATGGCTGGGCTAAATACAGCTGCTGCTTTTTCCCTCCTGAGCATGCAGTGAGGGGCTCCTGGTGCTCAGCTTTGGCCTCTCACTGCCTCGGCTGAGCTGTGGCTCCGGTCCCAACCCCATCCTACCCCCCCCGGGTGTCTCCAGCCACATTTCCCCTGATGCAGCTCTCACACCTTCCCCAGGTGTGGGCTGAGAGGCTGCAGCTGATCCCCTGGTGGATGTGACCCAGGCAGCGTTACCTGTGACACAGCAGCTGGAAACCTGCTCAGTTAGTAATAAATAAACCACTCACCCTTGGGCTGCTCTGCACAGGCCTGGAGAAACCCCTTCTCGGGGCTCTTGACTTGCAGGGTGGGGAGGGGTCTCACAACTCAGAACAGAATATTTCACCTATTCCTTGCAGTCTGAACTGCTCTGGGATCTGCCCTGTGGGGGTCCAGGCTTTGGGAACCTGTGGTGCCTGGTGGGAGGATAATGAGATGTTAATGAGGCCCCCGAGGGAGGTTGTGGATGTACATCCCTGTTTCCCCTTCAGCCCCACTTACAGTGAGTGTCCTTGGGATCAGCCCCAGGTTTAGAAAAGAAGTGCAAAAATGGCTAAATGCACGTAAATAATGTGTGCTCTGAGGTTCTGGAGTTTCACTTCCCAGTCAGAGTCTCCCTCCGGGCGAGTGAGGAACTTTGAACAGGGATTTTTCAGCCCACACGGGCCCTTTGGGGGCTGGGGGGCAGTGACTGTGAGACACTGCACAGCGTTTGGAGCCCTGTTCAGGAATCCTGCATTTCCCTCGAGCTGGAGAACCTTGGGGCATTCACCTGGAGACCTCGTGTAGGGTATGCCAGGCCAGCACAGCCTCTCCCTTGTTCATGGAGAAGCATTTGTCTCATAAAAATTAATATAAAAGCAGTTCCTGTTCAGGACTGAGGGCTGTGACGTTTATTTGCCACTTGCAACTCGAGGGGCTCTAAGTGGGCCTGGATGTGGTTTCATAGCTGGTGCAGGATGTGTGAATAAACAACAATATTTGTTCTTTGTCAGCCTTTATCTTTAAAAAGCACCTTAAATCTCCATTTGTTCAGAGCTGCTGCTGGTATTATTTATAATCTCAGGTTGTTTTCCCTGTGGATTTTGTTTGTTTTCTCAGAGTCAGCACCTTATTTCCTGTAAACAGCCTGAGCTGTTGGACCCTCAGAGGAGCCCTGATGAAAGTGCCTGGTTAGCATTTGGCCACTATCCACCTGCTGAGGAGTGTGCAAGGGCTCCTGCAAGGAGCTGAAAGTTTCAATAACTTTCCCATGGATTTACCCTTCAGAGCTGAATTGTTTGCTTAACAGATGTAACACTGCCAAGAAATTTATTTGTGGGCAGAGTCATGGCAGGCAGACTTAATCTGAATAACCTTTTCCACCACATCATCTTCTCCATTTGAGAGCAGGTGGTGGAATGTGTTGTCTTTAAAGGAAAAAATACAAACCTTGCCTCTGCCTTGTTTTCCATTTCTGATGTACAAGTTTCTTGGCACACTTGTACTGCTGAGTTGGGGCCCGGGGAACCCCTGTTTCCTGTTCTGTGTGTAGCAAAGTGTGTTGCTGTAAATCACACCTCTTTGTCACTGTTTCTCTCTCTGAGGACTGTAGGCCTTGCACGAAGTGTCTCCATCACGTCCCTGGCTCCTAATCCCTTTGTGCTCTGCCCCTGGGTTTGCTGACCTTTCCCCCCTCTCAGACCAGTTTTCTGTCTAAGATCAGAGCTGGGCCTGCAGTTCTGTGGCTCTGCTGTCCTTTCAGGGTGGTTGGCCCGAGAGGAGCCCCACAGACCTCGCTGGTACTTTGGTGGTGCACATGGACCACGTCCTGCTGCAATCCCCTGATATCCTGTGCAGCTCCTCCCTGGCTCACGTGTCCCCATCAGCCTCTCCCACCTCTGCAGAAACCTCAGTGTGGCAGGAATCTCCAGCCCATGGAGGAGTTGGAGACCTGTGGGTCCAACTCTGAGCCAGCTGGGTTGGGTTTTCCCGGGCAGGTTTGCCAGGACCGATCCCGGTGTGTCCCAGATGAGCCCGTCCATTTCCTGCAGCTTTATCCTGCTTTGTGCTGCCTTTGGCTCAGTGTCTCACCAGGCTGTGTTTGCTTTTGCAGGTAGCTGTATCCAGCTGGGTGGCAGGTGGATCCAAGGGTTACCATGAAGTTTTCAGGACCCCTGGAGAGCCAGAGGTTGTCCCTCCTGCTGGAGACGGCAATCTCTAGGGAGGCTCAGATGTGGAAAGCACATGTGCCGAAAGTTCAGCCCAATCAGGTAACGGCCCTTCTTCATCCCTGAGCTCAGCAAAGGCAGGAGGAGACTGGCCTGGGGGTGTTGGTGCACCCGGAGGTGTCCAGGGGGGATTGGCCTCTGGAGGAAACGATTCCTCCTCCTTGGAGGGGACAGCACACAGTGGGACATCTCTGCTTGGGAAAGCACACGCATACATTGTCTTAATTAGATTAATTTTACCAAGTGTGTGGATTATTAGTGCCCATCCCTACTGGGCACCAACTCTGCAACAGTTCTTAAAAGCAGCTTCATTTCTTGGACTAATTAATTAATAACAGTGATAATCTGACTTGGGAAAGGCCGTGCCTGCTGCAGGGAGAGCCCCTCTGGCTCCAGCAGGACTGTTTATGGAGCAGGGGGCAGGCTCCTGTCAGGGGAACCAGAGCCAGGCACTGGCCTGTTCCAGGGAGGAACGTTCTGGTAGGACTGGAGGAAAATTGGGAGTGGAAGGGACCGCAGGGAGCAGCAGGGAGGTGGGAGCAGGCTGCCCACAGCCCACCCAGCCCCAGCTGGGCTTGTGCTCCCCTGGCAGGGGCTGTCTGGCTCACATGTGCACAGAAACACCCGTGCACTCCACAGAGTGCTGTTCCAGACAAACTGGGAAGTGTGAGCATGGTTGTCACGGAGTTTCTGCTCCTTTGCTGCTGGGTTGGGCTGAAATAACCACACCGAGGACTCGCATCCTGGCCCACTGTTGTTGCACCACATGAAGCGTTCACACAGGTGGGTCAGCTGTTGTCAGAGCTAATCCCTCTGCTGTTTGTTTTTGCTGTGTGGCAGACAAGAAGCTGCTGCTGATGAGCAGGATCAGATTCATTTTTAAGGGCCTCAGTGTTAGTTTTGTTAATCCACACTGTGGTTTCCAGATGAGTGACATTGTTGTCAGGAGTGGAGGGTGTTGTAGCTGTGGCTGTCTTGGGGCACACACAGTTTAAGACTCTGGCTTATGGTAAACCAGGCAGTCCCTCCCTCTGGCAGTGTTCCTGGGGAGATTATACTGCAGGGAGATAAGATTACAGGATAACAAGATAGGTTAGGGACTCGCAGAGTGGAACCACACCAGACTCATGGGGCAGGATTTCACAGGACAGGGCGCTTGGCATCTTTGCCTTGGTGAGGTTGGCTCAGAAACCACCACCTGCCTCAGGCAGCCATCCCAGCAGTCCCTCCTCTGCTTGTCCTGAGGGTTTCTGCTCTGGGAATTGCCAAAAATTCTGCTTCTGGAATCGCCCCCAAAACTCCATTGTCTTGGTGTCACCTTTTTCTTGGTATTTTCCTGCCTGTCAGTTCAGACACTGCTCAGTGTTCTCTGGCAATCAGTAATCCCCAAACTGGGGCGAGAGCTCCGTGTGTGTGAGGTGTGGGAAGGTCAGATGGAGAGGAGAGCACAGACACAGCTGCTGCTCTGGGGAAATCGAGACCTGTGAGGCCACGGAGCAGCTCGGGCTGTAATCACAGATTGCTCTCTGTTCCTGCAGCTCAGTCACCCAACTCTTCCAACTATCCCGTGTTCCTTTTGGCCATGGTGCTCACTGTGAGTTACCTGATTTTCGGTAAAATCTGGGAGAAGGTCAGATTCCAAACACCCACTGCCTCCTGCAAACAGCTGCAGCAGCCTCAAACACCCCTGGTTTCTTTCCCAGGGCAGTGGGTACATGTGCATCCCCCTGTGGCCCAGGCCTGGCTGCCTGGAGCGTGTGGAACTGTCCTTCCTGCTGCCAGGGGGGACTGCACAGAGGTCCGGTGAGCTCCCCTGCTCTGCCAGGGACAGCACAGGAGTGTCTGCAGAAACCTCAGCCCTCTGACTGCAGACACACTTGGGGGTATTTTGCAGAAGTAAACTTTCAGTTTTGCCTCTTTAGGAGACATTTTTGGCTCTGATGTGTAAAGCTGGAACAAATGCAGGTTCTAAATATGTGCCAGTTGAGGTCTCTGAAAGGAAGAAGCAAACCCGTAGTTACAGAAACAGGAAGACTTTCCATTTTTAGGACAGGATGCAGAGTCTGTTGGGGACTTTGTTCCTCATAATTTAATGTATGTGATTTTTGTGTTTCTTTGGTGCTTTTTGTCTGAAAATGCCCATTCCCTTCTTTAAGTGCAGGCCAGTGCTCCAGGTATGTGCAACGTACCAAAGCCAGATCTCACAAGAAGAAACAGATGGGCTGAGCCTGGAACCTCCTCCTGCTTCTGAATGGATTTTGTCTTTTTCTTCTTTTTTTCCCTTCTGGTTTCCCCCCCTTTTTGGGTTACAAGGAGATGCAGGTGACATTCAGAAGTTTTAAAGGGCTTAAGACTTGAGAAATCGAGCTGTAAAGGCTGGTCAGAGGTTGATTTCTGCATGTTACCCAGTAACTTGGCAGCAGAGAGATGTGTGAGCCAAGAATTCTGGGGCTTTCCTTTACAGAAACAGAAACAGTGTCCCTTGTGTCATGTCTCCTTCCTTTCCTGTTCTGGCTCATTCTTTGTGTCTTCCCATTTGTTCTCTCTACCTTTGGAGCAGTCAGAATACCTCAGTTTATTTCCAGTCCTAATAAGGGTCCCTCCCCAGGAGCCCCCACAGAAACAAACAGGTGAAAGAGCAAAACACCTGCCTGGGCCAGCAGACATTAAAGGAAAGATTGTCAGGTGAGGTGTTTTTCCTGGATGGGGCAGCAATGAAACCGAGTCCTGTTTGAGTTCACAGATAGTCCTTATTTTAGCCTGCATATTGCGGGAGTCCCAGGGTGTTCCTAGAGCTGATTTGTGCCCGAGTCATGTCCTCTGGCCCCCCTGCTGGTGCACAGGGGACACACACGAAGGTACCTCTGGCCCAGGGAGGAACCTGCGCTCTCCAGCCCACAGGGACTGTCTCACTTTCAGCCACCAGAGTGTCTCGTTACTGCTTTTAGTTTCAATTAACTAAGGAACAGGGACCTGGCTGCTTAATTAACACTACCGTGATGCATTTATTTGTGTTCTGAGGGTGGCACAGGGACACCTCCAAGGAGAGGGATAAAGCCCAGTACGTTGTGTGGGAAGCTCCTTGCCCTGTGTGGAGGTGAAGGCAGCAGTGGGTTTGTGGGCACAGGGGGGACCAGTTCTCATTCCTGCCTGTCTCTTAAACTGGGCTCCATCAGCCTTTCCTCGTGCCACTGGGAGGAGGCTGAAACTCACCTGGTTCCCCCAACTGCTGCTCCTTCATTTGCAGGTGGGGGCTGGAGGAGAACCCTTTCTGCAGGACAATACTTCCAAAAAGAGCTGGAGACTCACCTCCTTTCCTGTGCTTCCCCACAGAGTTCTTGAGAAGCCAGTTTTATTCTTGGGCCTCGTTGTGCTGCACATGCACGAGCTGAGGGTGTTTGCAGTTGTTCCATCCAATCCCAGGGCCTGGGCAGGGCTGGGGTTGTTTGGTGTAGTTTTACACCTTACACACACTGTGGGTTAGGTCAAACACCATTTCCCTTCACACAGCGAGGATGGGCCTTACGGGCACCGAGTGGGTTGTTGTTGCTGCTCTCTGTGTTCCAGCCTTGCTCTTAAAGATCCCCCTGGGTCTGCAAGGGGCCCTCGTGCTGCCCGTGAAGGGCCAGAGGATCCAAGGACAGGATGTCAGGAGGGCTGAGGATGAGGCAGCACAGAAAGACAGTCTTACCCTTCCTGCCCGTGCTGTTTTTAGGAGAATGCCTGCCTAACCTCCTGCTTTGGCAGGCACAGGGAGAACAGCACTGAGCCAGGGCAGGCACTGCCAGGAGCCATGGAAGCTGATGCCCATCCCTGCCAGGATGTAGCAGGAGTGGGATTTGCCAGGGATGGCAGGGGCAGGGCTGTGGTGGGGTTGAAATGCCCCCATGCTGCTGAGGCAGGGCCCTCCCTCCCCAGCCAGGAGTGCCACAGGTGCCATTTTCACTCCCTCCTCAGGTGTTCCCTGTTTTTCCCCACAGGTGCCCCCTCAGTCCCTGTTCCACTCAGTGTGCCCCCCGCAGGCCCCAGGGACCAGCATTCCCGGGAGGAGGGCAGGGCACTGCTGGCAGGCCATGTTCCACCCCTGGGGACTCGCCTTTCACCCTGGAATGGCATCAACAATTGTAGAAAAAACAGGTTCCTTGGAACTGAGCAAACAGCAGCTACTTTTTATTAAAGAGTTGGGTGGCAGCTGAGAGCAGAGGCCCGTCCTGGCAGTTCTGGTGGCACCGGGGCACTGCTGGGGCTCAGGACAGAACCCCGGGCAGGACTGTGTTCTCCTGGGGGCACGCTGGGGACAGCAGTGCTGGTGCCAATGTCCTGTCCCCAGGGGATCAGGACACGTGTGACAGCACTAACTGGCTGTGCCCTCCCTGTCCCCCAGCCCAGAATCCAGCCCTGTGGCTGCAGCCCTGCCACCCTCCCTGCCCCTTCTGTCCCACCAGGAAGGGAGTTCAGCGCAGAGGAAAGATGTCACTCTGCCAGGAACATGGCAAGGGTGGCACGTGTCCCCAGAGAGGCCCTGCTGGGATTACAGCTCTGCCTTCACCTGGGCTGGACTCCAGGGCAGGAGGGGCAGCAGCCCTGGTCGAAATCAAGTTCCTGTCCATGGAAGATACACAGTAGGTGTTTGTGTGGTAGGCACAGCCTGAAGTGGTGATTTTGCATCCGTATGGGCCCGCTTTATTGTACATTTCTGCTGCTTCACCTTCCTGGTGTTGCCGGGAGGACAAACAGCCCAGCTGTTCGTGCTTCTGGACACATCCTTGCCAATCATCCCCCATAATCCCACTGGAGTGAGACCAGACAGTCACTTGGTTGATGTGAAAGGCTCCGGAAAAGCTGTAAATACCTCTGAACTAGGTCACAGAGAAGGATTTTATGTCAATGACTGAGCTGTACATGTGGTTGAAATTTAGCTGTTGTCCAAACAGATCAATGGGGAGAGCACAGGCCAAAAACCCAACCCCAAACCCAAAGCACAGGTGAAATTGTACCTGCTGCAGGCCAGTTCCCAGTAAACTGAGCCACTAAAAGCTTTCTGTAAGCTGTCGGCAATTTTCTTTATTTTAACATACACAGAGCTAAAAGAAGCCCCATAATTTGAAGAAAAAATAAACCTTTCCTCTCAAAACCCCAACTGGGTCCCTCCCCTCTGCTGCTGGCAGGGCTGGTTTTGTTCCAGCTGGGCATTCCTGTGCCTCCAAATGGTTCTGAGGAGGTTAAAAAAATAACATCTCTGGGAGCAAAGCTGGAGCTGAGCCTGTCACTGCGTGGGAAATTACGAGACATCCCTCTTGTTATCCCACTGTACAGTGACACCAGAGGGAGGTCTGGGGTTGCTGTAAGGAAACCTTCCCTTTCCAGGGCAGGTTTTGGGATGAGGTAACTGCAGGAACACAGCAGTGCCTGAGGCTGGCTCGAGGCTTTGTTCCCGTGCTGAGTGCCTCCTGCAGAGGGAGGGAACACCTCTGGGCTTTGGGGACGAGCTCAGCCTGTGTACAGGACAGTTTGTTTCTCTTCCCGCAGGATGCAGCCATTTCTCCAAGGCAGAGGGATGAGGTCATCCAGTGGCTGGCCAAGCTCAAGTACCAGTTCCACCTTTACCCAGAAACGCTCGCCCTGGCCATCAGCCTCTTGGACAGGTTTTTAGCTGCAGTAAAGGTAAATATTTGTGGATCCTTAGACTGGAATAGCTTCCCACCCCTGGCTCAGCTGTGTGTGTGTGCAGTGCCCGTGGTGCTGCCAGATGGTCCCCCTGCCTCGCTCACCGTGGCTGGGCTGCCACGTGCTGCTCCACAGCCCCAGGGGGGCTCACCTGAACCTGCTGAGCTGCTCGGGAAGGGAAGGGCAGTGCACACAAACTGTTGGAACAGTTGCAACCTGAGGCCCAGCGCCCTCGGACAGAAGTGTTGGCAAAGTCTCTGCTTGTTTCTCTGGTGTTGTAACTGCCTGCACCTCATGTGTACCACCTGGACTGCCAGGAGTACCTGTTAGCAGGAAACTAGCTGGGAAAAAAGGTTTGAGAGGTTTGGGCCTGGCAGACTGGGCTGGTACAGGGAAACGGGAATAAAAATGGGGGAAGAAGACAGAGCCAGAGGCCACTGTTGCCATGGGAGCAGTTCCTGCCAGCTCTGCAGCATCAGTCTGAGGGACTGGCAGCTCCAGGCCCATGTCCAACAGGTGAGAAGGACCCAGGGCAGCACACACAGGTGCAGGCTGTCCCATCCTGCTCTGCTGGACCCACAGCATATTCCCAGTGGGGGAACAGATGAGCCGCTGTGTTTCTAAGGCTGTTCCACCACAGAAACTGCTTAAACAGGGGGTGAAAAACCAGCATTAGGGCTCCCTGCAAGTGAAACCTGCTGCTCCTCTGGCCCTGTGACTGGCTGTGCTGTGCTTGGGCCGTGGTTTGGTACCTGAGCTGTGCAGTCAGGCTTGGGGAAGCTCATCTCTTACTGTATTGCTCATCTCCATTCTGTGCTTGGCAGATGCACAGCCTTGTGCAGGTGTGTGATCTCAGCACCACCTCGCTGGGTAAGGGGGATGCACACCCAGCTGTGCCCTGGCAGTCCCGTGTGACCGAGTTTGGTACAACACAAGGACATCATTCATTAACAACCCAGCCTTTAAGTATTAATAAATATTAATCACGTTTTCATACAACCCATGGAAGCTCTTCTTTTTAAGGAGATCCCAAAGTAGCTGATTTACTGAAATGCTGCCATGGGAAAGCTTTAAATCCATCAGCAGCCAATGCCCTCAAGGAGAGTTTCTTTCAGTCACAACCAAGGAGCGTGTACGGAAAGCACAGGAATGCAAATCAGGAGCCCTGTCCATGCTTGGGGCAGTGAGCAGGAATGGGGAAAGGGGCTTTGCCTGGATGAACATCAGGGCTCTGTGCTCCTTCTCCCAGTTTTCCTCTCCCGTAAAGCTATCATTGCTCTGATGCAGCACAACTGGTTTTTTTATCAGGTGCTGCAATGTGGGATTTGATTACAAAAACCACCAGTGCCTTCCCATGCCCAGGAACACAGTTTGGGATTGCTGGGGCTGGCTGAGCCCCACAGCCAGCAGTGTTGGTGTATCTCCCTGCCCAGCACTCCTCAGGCCTCAGCAGGGCCCAGCTCAGTCCTGCCCGAGGGGAATTCACTGTCTTGGACACCTGAACGCACAAGTGCCGGCAGTGAGTGGGTGTTGAGGTCTGGCAGAGGGTTTTCACTTACCTTTGCTTTGGTGTCTCCCAGCCGTGGGCAGGAGGCCCAGCTGCCAAGAGCTGCTGGGGTTGGTGGGGGCACAGCCCTGCAGCTGTGCCAAGGTTTAGGAATGGCCTCTGCCTTTCCCAGCCCCTTTCCTGGCCCCTCTGGAGGAGGGAGCCACGTCCAGTGGTTGTCACGCTGACAGTCAAGACAGTCACACAGACAAAGCTCACAATCAAACACCTTTCCCATCCAAATTTCATTTACCTTACCTAAACCATCTCCCCATGGCAGGGACCAGCTCTCCCTCACTAATCCCTGGGCCACAGTTTTGGGAACTGTAGTGCCAAACTAGTGAGGGGTGTTTGTCTGGGTTTCTCCTCCCCATGTGTGCTGCAGTGCCTGAGCCCGAGCTCTCTCCACTCCAGAGCTGCCCATCTGATCACGGGGCTGGCACGTTGCTCTGCCTGATGTCACCGAGCAGGGATCTGTGCTTGGCACAGCCTGCCACCGCCAGGGCGCAGTTAGGAGGTCAGCCTGCTGATCCAGAAGGATACCCTGGGGCTCAGCATGTCCAACCAGAAGGATCAGGGCATCGTTTCTGCATCGCATTGACACAGGGAATTCTCTGCTCTTCTGTCCCCCAGGCCCGTCCAAAGTACCTCAACTGTATTGCAATCAGCTGCTTCTTCCTCGCTGCAAAGACCATCGAGGAAGATGAGGTAACTGCTCTTCCCACCCTGGCATTGTTGGAATATCTGTCCTTCCAGTCCTGCCTTGGCTGGCACAGGGGGGCTGACACTTGGCAGGACAGGAATGAAGCACTTGATGTGATCTCTCTAACAAGTGGGAATTGTTTTTTTTGTGTTGGTTTTCGCAGAGGATTCCAGTACTGAAGGTGTTGGCTCGGGACAGCTTTTGTGGTTGTTCTCCAGCTGAAATTCGCAGAATGGAGAAGATCATCCTGGATAAACTGAACTGGGATCTTCACATGGCAACGCCCCTGGATTTCCTTCACATTGTAAGTAAGGGGCTATTGATGCTCTTTCAGGTGCCTGTCCACGCAGATTACATGTTGAGAAGCACCTCAGCAAAAACTCTGTCCACAGGGGAGCAAAGACCTTGTGATATATTTGTAATTCCTCTGTCCAAGTACTTTCTGAAAGAAAAAGCCTTGGCAGAGAAGCCAGGCAGTCGCACTAGAAGGGTTCATTGGCACGGGAACTGCCTCCCCTGTTAAGCTGGAGGACCCCAGCGTGTCAGAGCGAGCCGTCTCCGTGCCGTTCCCGCCGCTGCCTCCTGTGCTTGTGTCCCCGCAGTTCCACGCCGTGGCAGTGTCCAGCAGGCCGCAGCTCCTGGCCCTCCTGCCCACGCTGAGCCCGTCGCAGCACGTGGCAGCGCTCACCAAGCAGCTGCTGCACTGCATGGCCTGTTTCCAGCTGCTGCAGTTCAAGGGCTCCATGCTGGCGCTGGCCATCGTCAGCCTGGAGCTGGAGAAGCTGCTCCCCGACTGGCTGGCTCTCATCATCGAGCTGCTCCAGAAGGCACAGGTGAGGGGGGGCACTGAGCATCCTGCCCATGGCTGCCGGCTGGTACCCTTGTGTGGGGATGGCTCAGCTCCAGCCTGCAGGGACAGTCCTTGGGACAGCACTGCCAGGCCTCCAGCCTGACCACAGCCATGGGTGACTGAGCTGGGAGCTCCTGCTGCACCAGGGAGAAAGTAACACCAGGGCAGAATTCCTAGTGAGCAGCTCGGGCATTCATTCCCGGCATACTGACAAATACTGGAAAGGCACTTTGGCACTGAAGCCTTATAGAATTTTTCTCCTCACCACTGTTCCCATGAGGTGTAAGGAATCAGGGGGCTGTATCCTGGGAAGGCATCGTGGTGAGGGTGCTGTGTCTCCTCCTGCATGCAGCCTGTCTCTGGCAGTGAGGTGCACGGTGGGCGGTGCTCCTCGCCGTGGCAGCGATCGCACAGTGCCGGTACCTTTGCTTGTGTCCCCCTCCAGATGGACAGCTCGCAGCTGATCCACTGCCGGGAGCTCGTGGCACATCACCTTTCCACCGCGCAGCCTTCTCTGCTGCCCAACCCTGTATATGTCTACAGTCCCCTCCAGCAGACCCTGGTGACCTGTAACAGAGGAGCGTTCCACCGCCAGCCCTCCTCTGTCCCAGGGCCGGGTCTCTCCACGGACAACGGCCGGCCAGAAGCGCCAGTCACAGGTACAGCCGCGCTCCCCCCGCGCCTGCCCGGCCCCGCCAAACAGGCCTCCGCCAAGCGCAAGGTGGAAGAGATGGAAGTGGACGACTTCTACGACGGGATCAAGCGTCTCTACAACGAGGACCTCGCCCCGGAGGTCGTGGCCCTGGAGACCGTGGGCTCTGCGTGCGGCGCCGACGTGTCGCGGCAGGAGGGCAGCGTGTCCCCTTGCCCGCCCCTGCAGCCCGTGTCTGTCATGTAGCCCCGCGGGCCCTGGCAGCCCGTGCCCTCAGTGGGGGGACAAGGGGCCGTACCTCGTCAGGCTGAACTGAAGGGAGCCAAAAAAAAAAAAAAACAACCAGGAAAAAAAATCCCAACCCCTCTTTGAATTTTATTTCTTGTGCGGCTAATTATAGTTCCACTATTTAAGCACTTAAAAACACAAAAACGTATAAAAATCTAAAAAAAAAGACCCAAAAACCAACCAAAAAAAAAAGTAGCAAAAACCTGTTCCTTTCTAGTGTTGTCAGTTCCACTGTTTTTCTGCTCCTGTGTGTTGTAACCCATTCTCCACGGCAGAGCTCTCACCAGCCCTGCAGAGCTGTTCCAGGTTTCCCAGCCAACTAACACCTCTCTGAGCCCATTCCCACCTGCTCCTTGCTCCCTTTCTGCTTGCTCCTCTTTAATTCTCAGCCAGTCTTGTACTCAACCTTCTGTCCTGCCCTACCTGCACCACAGCTTTCTTTTGCCCTTCTAAACAGAAAACCTCTTTTCTTTTGTTAACACTTGGGTGTTTCAACGTGATAATATTGCAAAACTGGATTTAAACAAGGTTAGGCAGAAAACCCCCAGACCAGTTCTTGCAAGCTGCTCCACACTTCAGTCATGCCCACAGGAGTGTGAGGGTGCGCTGGAAACACCGGGGCAGTCGGCCCCAGTGCTCTGTGCCTCGCACAGAGACCTCTCCAGTTACACCAGTTTGCCTCTCCCAGCACAGAAAGCAGTTACTGGATTTTGTATCACTAGAACCAAAACGGTATTTTTTGTTTGTTTGCACCCAGAAATGTTGCACTCTGTAAATTTTCACCAAGGCCTGACACTCTCCATGAAGTGTAAACCCTCCATCGTGCCAAGCCTGGCTTTCCCAGCACTTTTCCCAGCACTGCTGGGGGAGGTGCCGGGGAGGCTGTGGCCGGCTGAGGTTTGGAATGTGCGTCCTTGTCAGCCACAAAACCAAAACAGAAGACCCCAATCCTCGAGTTTTGTGTTCATGTAACTTCTAACCGAGAGTCAGACCCTTGCCCCCGTCTCCTCCATGTGACCCCCTGTTCTCAGAACGCCCTGTCCCGACCGTGAGCTCTCTCCGCAGCCCTGAGGAAGGTATCGTATCCGGAGCCATTGTACTGATGAAAGCCTTCTGGTAGCAATAAAGAAAGTTGTCCTGGATTCCCAGTCTGGTGCTGTGCTTTCCACCCGAGATCTGGATCAGGTTTGCCCAGGAGCTGCTCCGTGGCAGAGTCCTGACAAAGTGCCTTTAGGGGTGCCAGGGGAGTCACCCAACATCATCTCGGTACCTCCAGTTCTGGCTTTAGCTCCAGCTCTGGTGCTCCTCCCTCCTGTGCGTTCCCTTCCCAGACCAAGTGCATGGCTGGAGTGCTGCTCCATCTCCTGTCCCTGAGCCCGTCCTGCCCTGTGCCTTCCAAGGTGCCATCTTGTTGTCATGCACAGTCCACCACCACAGCCTTCTCAGAGGGGGGGGTGTCTTCCGGCCCTTCCTGCCATCCTTGCGCTATTTCCAGTTCCTGACCTTCTCATGCCGTGGCTCAGTTGTCCAGCCAGGCTGCTGTGCAGTCTCAGGGTGTCAGCAGCAGCCCCCCAGCCTGGTTCTCGCTGCTCACAGCATGTTAATCCCCGTTAAATTCCATCGGCTTCTCCCCTCCCGGGTTTAGGGGCACATTCCCCCTTACCCACTCAGCACACAGGCACTGGTGAGGGTCACAGCCCAACCCCACCACAGGGTCACTGCCCAGAGCCCTTCCCAGCCCCCTGTGCCGCCCAGAGCTGGACAAGCTGCAGCACTGACTGGGCAAAACCCTGCAGAGGCAGAGCTCAGTCTCCCTGGCTGCCCAGGGAGTGCTTTCCTGCTCCCCAGCCCAGTGGGTTGGCAGAGACAGACAGACACTGTTTCATTTCATTGGCTCCATGCACAGACTCACACCAATTACCAGCTCCCAGAGAAAAGCCTCAGACACAAAACCTGTCCCTGGTCTGTGTGACCCACCGGTGCCATGTCCTGCTGTCCTGGCACAGGCCCTGGACAGGTGTGGGACAGCTCCCTGGCAGTGGTGTCCTGTTGCTGCCTGCACTGGGGAGCAGTTGACAGTGCTCTGTGGCTCAAGAGCTGAACTTCAGACACAGCCTTACCTTGGGAAATGAGTCGTCCCAGCCAGACCAGCTCCCCCACGAGGCAGGGTCTGGCTGATTGGGAAACAACCCACACAGCCAGAGGCAAAAGCCATTCCCACATTTCCTCACCCAAAACCCAGGCAGTGACATCTCCTGCAGCTGCCCCTCCACACTCCCTTCAGCAGCAGCTTGCCTTGTACACAGCTCCCCCATCACAGTACAGGGCAGTCCTGGAGTCCTGCCAGGGCTCCCCATTTCCCACAGGAAAACATTCCCTGAGCACCCTTCACTCTTCATGTGACCTTCCCAAAAAGCTTCACAGCACCCCAGTGCTTCCACCACAGGCCTGCACAGGGTCTGCCCACACCAGTGGGGCCCAAGGCAGGAGTCCAGCCCAGCATACCAGGCAGGTGAATGGTCAGCTGGGGAGGACACCAGCTCCCTGCTGCAGGCTCAGTTCCCGGCTGCCCCCTCTCCCTCGTGGACACTGGGCTAACACCAGTGCACTCACAAGCCCAGGCATGTTACTGCCCCATTCCCAGGCCCAGGGAGCTCCCCAGGGCATGGCAGGGACGTGCCAGCAGCACTGCTGCTTTTCCAACCCCTCCAGCCACCATCCCGGCTCACCCTCCCCTGCTTTGCCCTGGAGAGCACAGAGCCCCTCCAGCTGCTACACGAGGGCTAAGCCCAAAGCAGGATTTGTAACTCAGGCACCCACCCACTCCACTGGAAGAAGTGGCTTTCCCAGCTCTGCTGGGGACAACGAACCTCTCTGAGCTGTCCACAGCAGGTGTCACACTGCTGCCCTTCCTCCCCAGCAGCTGCAGCCATGCAGGAAACACCAGAAGGGCACGTTGCCATCCCTTCCCCAGCCCCAGGATGTGGGGAAGCCTCCACCACCCTCCTCCAGCTCAGTCTCACCGTGGGCACCACTGGCAGTACTTTCTGCTCCCTTCCCTCTGCCTCAGGATCCTCCACCAGGTTATGGCTGTCAGATGTTTCATCCTGTTTTCCTTATGGATCTGTTCTCCCTGAGTTTGCCTTAAAGAAAACCCCATCAACCAACCCCAAAACCTCCTGCTCACACCATCTGACTCAACATCCCGAGGCAACCAATTCCAGAAGTTTACTACCTGCTCCTTACAAGTTACTCCTCTGGTTTAGCTGTGACGATTTGCTGACTCACCAGGTCGGCACTCCCCACCATCACAACTTGGAGAGTTCTGCAACAAGAGTCACCAATAAATTTGTGCTGCAGGGGCCCTCTAGAGGGCCTGTGCTGCCACCTCCCGCTCACAGCGGGGCTGGCCCTTCCTCACCTCTGCCTTTCCCTCGCCAAACGGAGCCATCTTACCGGGCAGCTGCTGCTCCAGCCCATTTACCCTCAGTGCCCCTCTCTAACTCCACTGTGTCCTTCTGGAGACACGAAGTCCAGAGCTGCAAGCAGGACTCAGGGCACCAGCACAGCCAAACTCTTAGAGAGCTGCAAAATAAAGGCAGTCTGTGTAAGTGTCACTGTTTGGTTGTGCTTCTCTTTAAATTAAGCCCTTAAAAAGTTTCCATTTGGAGTTCAGAATTCCCTGGGGAACAGAGGGTTTCCCTCCTCTCCTAACCTTGCCCCAGCAGCACTGCAGGTGGGTCACAGAGCTGAGCCCTGCAGGATGAGCCCCCACCTCCTCCAGGCCAGCCCAGCACCCGCCACGGGCAGAACAAGCCCCCCAAGGTCATGTCTTGAGAGCAACTTGCAGACTCCCACTCCCAGATAAAACCCACCCTACAGTTTTTAAATATAACAGAAAGGCCAAGGAGTCAGAGAAACAACTGCTGCAGAGTGGAACAGCTGGCCATCTGGTGGGAAGCACTGGTGGCTGCAGGGCAGGAGCCACCTGAGAGCTCAGCCTGCAGAGCAGGGCAGGCTCTGGGGTTGGTACTAATGCAAATGCTGTCCTAAGCTACACTAGTGCCAATACTGATAGTCCTGCAGTCTGTGCAATGGTCGGCAAGGGCACCACACACCAGGCAATCAGCACAGCACACACACAGGGCCAAACACTGATCAACCTTTCTGACTGGATCTATAAAGTCATGTGGTTGGTTGCAAAGGGTTCCAGGACAAGCAGTTTTCCTTCCATTTGGGTGGAGGGAGCCGACCCTTGTCACTGGGAAGTGCTGCAAAACATTGTGCTTCTGAAAACCCCCCAGGAGGTTTGAGCAGAGCCCCCTGGCAGCCTGCACGTCACACACAGACCAGGAGAGGCCAAACCTGGACCATCCCATGGCTCAAGGAAGGGAATTCCTTGATTAAGGTTCACAGATGCACAGAATAAATCACTAGTATTCGGTTAAAATAAAAGTGAATCACTCCACACGAAGAAACATCCCAAGAGGCTCAGGCTGCCTCATTCCCTCCATCCCAAACCAGCTGGAGGTCACTACACACCACAGTTACAGCCTTTGCTTTTACCTTCAGACAAACCTTTGGCACTTCTCAAGCCTTTTGACTGAATTCAATTCCAAAGTAAACAAGGTACAAAGTTTAACAACTCACCCGCATTCAAGACTGCTAAAAAAATAATTGCTAATGAGGCTCCATGAAAAGAAAGGGAAGCCCTCGATCTAAGTACAAGTCAGTGCAGTTCAGCTGTACAAGAATATCCTGCTTTGCTACATCAGTCAGAAAATAAGGCCTTGGCTGTGCAGAACAGGCTCCAGCAGCACCACAGTTCGTGACACCCACCGTGCCCACTGCACACAGTGACATACTGAGAACATTCCCGGGTGTGGGGACCGATTTCCAGAGGCGCTGGAGAGCCCTTGGGATGCAGCTGTGGTGTCCAAAGCAGGCGGAGTTGAGGCAGAAGGGACATCCTGCAGCCACCACACTCCCCCCGGGCTGTCCCTCCCTCTCCGTGTGCTCGGGAGGGAGGAGCAATCCCAGCTCTGTCCCTCCCTCTCAGAGTGCTCAGCACGGCAGGGCAGGAGGGAGGAGCAATCCCAGCTCCCTCCTCCGGCGGCTCGGGGATCCCGGCCGGGGCCGGGGCCGCAGCTCCCGCACAGACACACAGCACAGGCACGGTGGGGACAACACGGGAAGGAAGAGGGCAGGAGTGATGAGGAATGAGATGGCTCTTCTCCCGGCAGGTGCCACAGGCTCCTCCAGCGCCCGCTGGGACAGGGGTGTGGGGCTGGGACAGCAGGGTGACAGCTACATAAAGAAGAAGCTACAGAGAAAGAGAAAAAACAGAAAAGAAACAGAGGTTCAGAATTGAAATGAAGGAGTGAGAGAGGGGGGGAAATCAAGGAGGAACATTGTAAAGTCAGTCATGAAGGGGGGAGTGCGCTGGGGAGGTGACACACACACCCCAGTGCACTGGGGAGGTGACACACACACCCCAGTGCACTGGGGAGGTGTCACGCACCCCAAGGCGCTGGGGAGGTGACACACACACACCAGTGCACTGGGGAGGTGACACACACACCAGTGCACTGGGGAGGTGACACATACCCCAAGGCACTGGGGAGGTGTCACAGTGTCACACACCCCAATGCCCCCTGAGGAGGCCCCCCAGACACCGCCTGGGATGGGGAACAAACTCACAACCACCACAAAAAGCGACTGACAAACACCAGCACGAGCCTGCAGAGGCACCTCAAGGCACAGAACAACCTCCTGGGCAGGCAGAGCTGACAGGTGACCCTCCTGTCACAGAGGATGGCACAGCAAACATCACAAAGGCCACGCAAAGACCAAAGCTTTGGGTAAAAATATATTTCCTCTCCCCACTTCAAGTGTTGGCACAGTTTGGATCTGTAACCTGAAGCATATACAGGAAATAACTCGAGCTTATGCTATAAGGTTATTACTCCATCTGTAATTCCACGAGTGCAACACTTGCACATCAAATAAAGTGACATATCTAACAGATCATACATATCACTGCATTAACACTGGATGTCGGTTACACAGTTATTCAGTTACAAACACGGGTTATTTTCCAACAGCAAGGTAATAAAATCCTACATCTATGGTTTAAGGCAATCAGGATATTAAAAGTGTATACAAATACAAGATTTCTACTGCTGTTCACAGCTTTATTTTCCATTAATTAAAAAACCCCTTCATATTTGTACAGCTCCTTGCTGGGTATCACACACTGCAAATGCAACCTGGAGAAGGGACACACACCCTCCCTCTGCCAGCAGCTCCAAAGGGCAAGAGGGAACTGCAGCAAGTGGACAGCTCTGATGTGGGCACACACAGAGACACTTCCACCCACACTTCAGGAGCAGCAGAACAAGAGCTGCCTGGGCAAACCCTGGTGGGGTCACACACTGACATGCTGCCAACCTCCCCAGTGGCATTTCAGGCTGGCTGTGACAAGGAGGAGCCCGAGGTGGGGGCCAGGCAGTGCTGTGCCCCCTCCCCAGAGAGCCCCGTGCCCCAGGAGGTGCCAGGCAATGCCCTGCATGGCCACCAGCTGAAAGGGACCCTTTCCACCTCTCTGCTCTCCCAGAAAGCCACTGTGCAACCCCTGGGTGGGTCTGGAGGAGCAAACCCTCACCACCTGCCCCTTCCTGGCTGCCTGCTGGGCCCCACTGTGCCAACCTGTGCAGGGCACTCACAGCCTCTCTCAGCGACCTGATTCTCTCTCTTTTTCCCTTCTGGGGGTTGGTTCCATGCCCCAGGAACAGCACAGCCCCACAGCAAGCACAGTGCAGTGTGCTTTCCTGCTGCTTGCCAGCAGACTGAGGTGGGAAATCCAGCCAGGAACAGGCAGGACCCAGCTTTGCTGGTGCCAGTGCTGTCTGACCACGGCCAAGGCTTTGCCCAGCCATGTGCCCAGGCTCTGGCATGCAGGGAAGGTGCCCAGGGCTGCTTTAGGCATCCCACAGGAGCTGCATGTTGTGCTCCCTGGGGCTCCTTCAGAACAGCTCAGCAACAGCAGCCTGCAGAAAGCTCTAAAGGGGGTTCAGCCACACCACTGGCACATAACTGGACCTGGAGAATCCCCCAGAAATGCATGCCTGGTTTGCTGGCAGAGCAAGGCAGGAGGGTGAGGCTCTGGCTGCTGTACCTGCATGCAGAGGTGAAAGCACATCCAGCCACACCCCAGTGTACCAGTCACTCCACACACTCCAGGGGCACTGGGAAGAAAGGCTGAAGGAAAGAAAGAAAAGCAAGAAGTGCAGCAGTGACAAGCTAAACATGGCCCAGGGGTTCAAGGTGGGAAAAAAGTTATTAACATCTCCTTAGGTGATAAACAAAACAGTACCTTGGACATGTGCAAGTTTGTGCTTTATTCCCAGTTCCTCCAACACAACTTGCTTTTTGGCTGGAGAAAGAAACTCAACCAAGAAGACATTAATGCACTTGGCCACTGCTTTCTGTCAGGAAGGCAAAGCTCAACTCAGCTGATTTCCCTGCTAAACATCCCTTGAAGGGCTGTTAAATGAAGCAGGACGAATAAATGTTAAAATGAAGTTTCCAACTTGGCACAAAACACTGGTAATTAAAAAGAGGACATGCACAGAGACAGCTGAAGCAAAGCATATTGCCACGGGCACTGGGTGATGGGCATGGGATGTGACTGCAAAAAACTCATGCAAACAACCCAAACTCCTTCCTTCAGAACTCAAGGTTTGGAAGCTGGGTTTGCCAGAAGCCACAAGAACCAGAATTTCAGTTTTCCAAACAACCCTGCAGAAAACCTATTTAACATGACAAAAGTGCATTGTTGGCAAGACCTGGAGGTCAAAAAAAAAAAAAAAAAAGAAAAATTAAAAAAAGGATAAAAAGGTCAACTGTTTTATTTCCAGCTTATTTACCGACTTTTCCATTTAGATATCCCCTTCCCAAAGCCACGTTGATTTAAGCAGTGAGGGTTAAAAGCAAGACAAGCCATAAGCCCATCCCCAGCACACTTCTCAACAGCAACACCTGAGGAACAAGTGATTAAAAAAGCAATAACTCTGCCTTGTCTTTCCCCTGGAGAATTTCCACCCAGAAACAAGCAAAGGCTGCAGGGTGAGACTCAGGCAGGAAGGGTGAGGTGTGAGGGTGGTTTAAGGAAAGGAACAGCAGAGTCCCCAGCCAGGAGCAGAGGAGGGGCTGGCTGTGCATCAGCAGGAGGGAAACAAAGCCAGGAGCCATGGGATAACTGTGGGATAATCATGGCTCACCACCCCGTGGGAAGGAAGGGAGGCTCTGTCCAAAAGCAATGGCACAGAAAATGCACATTAAACAGACCCACTCCCACCCTGCACTGCCCCAAAGCAAGGCCTGGCTTATCCTGAAGTCCCTGCCAAGTTCAGAGGACACCTGAGTGGGACACTGCCCGTGCTGCAGAAGGGCTGGTGGGGGGCAGAGAGTGTGTCCAGGAACCTTCCCTGCCTTCCACTGGAATTGTGGGCCCCACAGCTTTGCCATGTGTGTTTCAGTGAGTGCAGGAATGCTCCTGGAGGCTCTAAGGGGATGCTGGAGTGTCCCCCTGCCCAGGCACTTGGTCCCACAGGGGCTGCTGAGCCTGGCTGAGACTGTGCCTGTTGGAAACCAGGCAGGATTTGCAGGAGGTCCCAAATGTTCCAGGCCAGCAGAGCAGGGACAGCAGTGCTGGGAATGGCCCTGCTGGAAGGGTGGCTGTGACAGCTGTGACAACAGGCCAGCACAGGGACACAAACCCAGCCATGGGCAGTGGAGACAACACACCCAGGAGCTGACACAAATTATCATGCAAATGTCACGGCATGCAGGGTGAGTCACACTTGGTTATCCACACCCCTCCCTGTCCCCAGCAGGGACACATCAGCTGCTCCAGGAACTGGGGCAGGCTCAGCTCCAGGTTTAGGGACATTCCCACAGCAGGGATTCCCCAGGGCTGGTTTCTGCACAGGGCTAGTCCACAGTGCTCACCTGACACCCAACCCTGCCTCTGGTGCAAACTGGGGGCCAAAATTATTTACAGCTGATGGTTTGGTGACAGAAACATGTGGTGTTGTCACCTTGTCCCTCCACCCACCCCTGAACTTCCAGTTGCATACAGTCCTGTACCCAATCCCTCTTCCTTCTTGTTCCCCCTATGGTATTAGATGAGTTAATAGTTATTCATGTTAAAAAATGAAAAAAAAACAAAAAAGAAAACAGATGGCAGAGACACATTACTGCAAAAGCAGGTGAATGCAGGAACATCCTTGGCTCGACAGGCTTTATGTGAAGCTTGCACTGCAAGTTAAAAAAAGAACAAAAAACAAAAAAGTTAGCACTAATTGAACTCAAAATTCAAAAAAAATAAAGCCAGGGGAGCCAACACCAGCAACTTGCTCCAGTGGGTGGGCATGCAGATGGATCATGGAATTACAAAGAAATCCAACCTCAAGGCCAGGCTCTAGTCCAGCCTGGGACAAGCAAACATGAAAAGAAAAACCAAGGGGACCAGACCAGCCACAGTGCACTGAAAACTTACACAGAAAGGAAACTGGAAAATAAAAAACACAAAAAGAGTTTGACATCTGGCTTTCAGAAGCAGGTTGAAATGAACCCAACCAGCCCCAGAGATGGTCCCAGCCCTGGGGGGTGAGGGTGAGCAGGAGCCCAGGGGCACAGGCTGGGGCTCGTGGCCACCCACCAAACAGCAGGGCTGGTGGCTGCTCTGACTGGGCCCAGGGCCAGCAACTCCCCCCAGAGTGGGCAGGTTTGGAGCACAGCCCCGTGCCAGGGTTGCAGCAGGGGCTCAGGGAGTGGGAGGATGCTCAGCCCCACGCTCAGCTGACCCCTCCAGACACCCCTGAGGTGTGTGAGGGGCACAGGAGTGCTGTCCCCACCAGCCTGCAGCCCCAGCAGCTTCAGATAAACACTGAGGGTGAGCTGGGGGACTGCTGGAGGAACAGGCTGGAAATGGAAGGCCAAGCTCTTTCTGTGCAGCCAGGCCAGCAGTAGGTCTCACCCTGAGCCTTCCCTCCAGCATGCACAGCACAGGGAAAGTCTCTGCTGCCCAAGGGGGAGAAATCTGATCCCACCTTGAGGAAAGAAAGCAGTCCCATGATTTACTCTCTGGGGAGGCTGCAGGGGTGAGGCATGGCAAGGATTCCTCTGGCAACTGCACGAGAAGCAGCACAGGGCACAGGAGCAGAGAGAGGGGATGGAAGCCTTGAACTGCACACACTGCAGCTGCTCATCAGAGTGCAAGGAGAACCTCAAAGCCTCCAGAAACCCAAGGTGTGCCACAGGGCAGAAGCAGCAGCGTTTCCCTTTAGAGCCTCCATTAGTAACTCCAACACCACAGAACAACTGGAGCAGGTACAGCACCTGGTGTGGAGCACAAAGGACACACTAAAACACGGGGATGCTCCTCGTGGCTGGATTTCTGTGAATGCAGCAGCAAAGCAGAGCCTGGGTTGGCCATGGTCACTGGAAACACCCCTGTCTCACCCACAGCACTGTGCATGTGCCAGCCAACCCCACAGGAGCCAAGAGGAGCTGCACCAAGAGACAAAACCCCCCAGATCATTCTACACTGCACTGGGCTTGATCAAAGATGAAGAAAAAATCTGACTGCAGAGTTCTTAAAAATAGTAAGCTACCAACTCTGTTTAACAGATAAGAAAAAGGGTCCTCAAAACTTTCTCTTCTTTTTAGCAAACACATCAGCACGTGTGAATGCTCAGGTGAGAGAGGGCAGGGCTCTCAGCCCATGGTGCCCACAGCCATGGCTGCAGGGGAGGTTTCAGGGTGCCTGTGAGGGGCCCTGGCCACGCAGAGCACGCAGCTCTCAGCTCTGCAGGCTCTCAGCAGCACCCAGTGCACAGCTCCATGGGAGCTACATCACCTCACCTCAGCTGAGGAACCTGCCCCAGGCCCTGCCACCGCCCCAGGGACAGGAGCCACCAACGCTGGCACCGACCCAGCAGCAGGGACAGGGACAGGCAGTGACAATGCCAAGCTGGAACCAGCAGAGCTGCAGCACAGCTGCCCCCCGGGCTCACACAGCTGGGAGCAGGCTCAGGCTGCCAGGTTAGCCAGGCACACAAGTGCCTGTGCCACAGCCCTACTGGCATTTGGTTCTTCCAGCAGTAACTGGGTGGGTCACTCTAAGAACACCCTCCCCTTCTCTCTGGGCAGTGACAGCAGTGTGGAGCTGCCATGCTGGTGTGTGTGAGGGTTAACCAAGTGCCTCCCAGGGAGATCTGCTCCATGCCCTCCTCCACAGCTTTGCCAGGGGCAGGGGTCACCCAGCACCATTAGCACACCTGACCCAGGAGGGGCTTGAGGAGCACCCTCTGACTGGAACAGACCAAGCCAAGGGAGGGCACAGGATTACACTCCTAGGATAGGAATATAAAACAGTAAAAACCAGTGCTGTGATCTTGTCTAACAGGGAAGGGTTTCTTAGCTTACTATGACAACTCCACACACCCACAAATGCCATTTAACTGCAATTACGGTACCGTAGTAGTTTGTTTTTTTTTAAAAATAACCAAAGCTTCTTGTCTTTAAAGCAAGCTTCCAAATAATCACTTTTGGCACTAGCACTTCCCATGTCAAAATAACATGGTGGTTTTGGTTTCTAAGCTACTTCTACTTACAACTACAACCTTAAGGAATGGGAACTGGAGACCACCAATGAAAAAAAAGGACAGGTAGTGACTCCCTTAATAATTTGGCTCAGGCAGATAAATCTGAGTCCAGAACATCCCACGGCTGTTCCAGAAGATGCTGCACAGATCACAAGTCAAACCTCCATGGTCCGATTGCTCTCCCATACCAGTCAGACTTCAACTTACAACTTGAAGGTATTCTTCTAGAGAAAAATTAAGATCATGTCCCTGGCCCACCCTTTAGAAAAAATATTTTATTTGATCAGGCTGATAAAAGCCCTGTTTCCAGTCTGGTAATGGGGAAAAGCAAATACAGACATGCAGCAAAAAAGAAAAAACCAACCTCCCAAACTGTAACAAACCCTACAAAGGATGTGGGTGACATCCGCTTACTTTTTCTTGTCCTTGTCTTTCTTGGTCTGTTGAGAACCTGCCTGCTGAGCCTGTGACTGTAATAGCTGAGCTGCTGCCTTCTTCTTTTGAAAGTTGTTCAGCTCTTCCTCAAGTTCCTTCTTTTTGTCTTCCACTTTTTTCTTCTCTTCTTGGTGAGTCCTCTTTAGATGGTCAAACTTTTCGTGAAGCTGCCGGGACAGAGACAGTGAGAACTGGATGGGCAAAGACAGCAGGTCCCAAGCCCGCCTGATTTGTGCTCCAGTTAACACACACTTGCACACACAGCTGGGGGGAATTCCCACTGCTGCAGGAACACACCAGGTCTGGGGACACTTCCAAACCTGCACATTTTACCTCACACTGCTTTATACCTACTGGACTCCACCGTGCTTGTGCCAAGCAAGCAAACGCAGCCACTGAGGGCCACGCTCCCCTCTGTACCACCCACTGCCCTGTGAGGCACAAGGAGCAGCTCCCTCCCCCAGAGGGCTTGTTCTGGAAGTGCCCATACCCTCCCAGAGCCCTCTGAGTTCCAATACACTCACATCTTTCTCTGCCTCCTTCAGCTCTGCTTCCTTCTCCTTCACTCGCATGACAAACATCTGCCTCATCTCGTCCTCCTTCTTCTGCAGCTCGCCCAGGAATTCATTCCTCTTTGCTTCGTAGGTCTCCTGGAGGCTGTGAACAACACCCAAAGCCCGTCAGAGCCGTGTCCCACGCACAGCCAGGCTGAGGCGATTGTCACCAAACGCCCCCAGAGGTCCCCGAGCACAGCAGAGGCAGAGCCCTCACTAGGTGGCAGCCGTGGGTGACAAACGGACAGGGACAATGCCAGCTCCCTGCTCGGACCCCACTGAGCAGCCAGGATGTCTGTCTGTCTGTCTGTCTGACTCCAACAGCGCTTGTCACCCCTCTGAGCCACACCCCGACCCTTCTCCCGCCGCTTGTGCCGAGCCCCTGCATTCCTAGGGCAGGGACTGAGGAGCAGGCACAGCGGGAGATGTGGCTTCCTGCAGTTCTTCAGGCACGGACACTGACAGGCAGCAAAACTCCTTCACACTCCTCCTTCCTGAGGGGCTCAGATCATGTTGAGCAGGAAGCTGAACAGGAGCCAACAGAGTGCCCAGGGGGCCAAGAAGGCCAAGGGGATCCTGGCCTGGATCCAAACTAGCGTGGCCAGCAGGCCCAGGGCAGTG
>JAWWEV010000134.1:1170646-1199396 GCA_035583235.1 Hafferia zeledoni
CAGCACTGAGGGACACTCTGCCAGCCTTGGGATGATCTACAGGACAAGCTCTACTCTTACAGTCCTCCCCACCAACCTACAGTCCCTCTTTAACAAGTGTGTGTTTCCATCAGTGTCCAGGGAACATATAATGGACATAACAGGAAGATAAAGTGGTAGAGACCCTGGACTTGCTGTCTCTCCAGTTAAAGACAGAGCTGCTGCTCTGTCAATCTCACTAAAAATTATCCAATATAACAAAATTCAAACATGAAACCATCAGCTACCCCCCAGCTTGTCCACAATCTCATCATCTTAAGAGAGGGAAGGGAGATTCACAAGAGCATAAAAGGGACTTTTCAGGAATTGAAGCTCAGAAGACAACTGCACTGTTTGTGGGTCTCTTTACTGGAGGAAAAACCCCTTGTGCATTTTAACATACTCTCTGGAAAGGACCAGCCTGGCATGAAAAAAACCATAGAGCCTTGCATCCCATGTTGCAAGTGATTTCCACTTTCTCCCAAAAAAGGTTGTGCTTCTGGCAAAAAATAGCTTCTCCATTTGTTCCTCCTCCACCAAGGGCAGCCTCATGGATACCAGTAGGTGGGTACATGTAACACGATTCTTGGCTTCTGAAGATTTTGTCTCTGACCATGAAAGCCCAAAAACCTCAGTCAGAGACATGTAAGGCCTCACACTGGGAGAAACAGCAGAGAAAGCACCGCACAAGAAGCGAAGCAAAAAAGGACTGGGAAGACAAAGGGAAAGCCCAGAGTGGCACCATGGAAAGACCCCCAGGACCAGCAAGGCCCAGCCCAGCCAGGCCCTGCTGAGCTGTGAGCACGCTGCTGCTCCTGGCAGAGCCCAGGCTACCTGTCATCCTTGTTGATCTGGTCCCCGAAGCCCACGGTGTCGACGATGGTGAGCTTGAGGCGCACGTTGCTCTCCTGCAGCTCGTAGCTCCGGGCTTTCAACCTCACCCCGGGCTCGTTGTGTGTGGCTGGCTCGCTCTCGAACTTGGTGTTGAACAGGGTGTCCATCAGCGTGGACTTGCCAATGCCGGTTTCACCTGGGCACACAAAGGCAGCTCAGTATGGTCTGGCTGCTCTGGCTGCTCTGGCTCATCTTCTCGGGCACATTCACCAGGTTAAGGAGCGAACCACCTGGGCAGCACTGGAATTAGGCTACATGCACATGGCTGAGCAAGATAATCCCTGCAGGAACACATGTCTCAGGAGACAGTCCCCCTCTTTAGCAACCCCCCAGGACTGAACCAGGAACTTTCCTCAAAGAAGCAAGTTGTAAATTCTCTTAACTCCGTGTTTGATTCCCAAGGAGATACCTGATTTTGTTTTGCCTTAAGGAAGTTTTGTTTCTGTTTCAAGAATGCTGCTCAAAACCCACAGTGCAACTTAGGCAATAAAAATATGAGACAGAAAACCACTTTAACGAGTTTTTTTAAAAAATTAAAACAGCACACTGCTTAAATACCTTTTAAAAACTTTTTAAACTATTGCATGTTCACTAATCCCCAGTGCAATCAGTAACATGGATGAAAGCATTAGCACAAATCCCATTTCTAAGTCAAAAGTGTTTGTTTAGCAATTATGCTCTCACACAGCTACTGCTGCCCATGCTGTGAGCAGGGGTGGGCCGAGGCAACTCACAGGAAAAGCCAAGCCCTAAACTGATGGCACAGGGGGTTCATCTCTGGAGCTGCAGGTCTGAGGGAGCTCCTCACACAGACTGCTGTGCTGGGTGGCTTTGCAGCCCTTCACATCCCACTTACAGGTCTCACTTCACAATGCCAAAGTTCATCACGTCTTGCCTCAAATCACCACCATCAAAAATAATTTGTTCCCAAGGTAAGGTTTGTGTTCCTTGCACAGCTGCAGCAGCTTGTGAGAGATTTTAATACAGGGTGAAAATTGGGGGATCGACACATTTCACAGGAAAAGAAGAAGAGGTGGATCAAACTGCTAATGGAGACATATTAAGTCATGCCAAGAAAGGAATATTTACTGCAGGAGAGAAAGGCAATTAATTGATGCCAATTTGATCAAAGAGCTGCCAGCTAATCAGGCTGCTCCCTGCTGAACTGGAGTGGTTTCCTGCTGCTCCCAGAGTCACGTGAGGGCTGGGAGCTCCAGTGAGCACAACTGCAACTCTGCTCTTATCTCCCTCCTCGACATGCAAAGCTGAAGAGGAGTCGAGTCTGTGTGCCAGATTTCTGTTCAAACAGCTCACAGAAGTCCTCAACTCGCTGTGCAAAAATCACAGTCAGAGAGCTGGGGGGGGGGTTCCAGCTAATTAATGGAACTAATTAGGAGGGACAATACTCCCCTCCTGCAGGCTTGAATGGACAGTGAATGGAGAGATGGTGTTTGTAGCCTGCTCTGCCAAGCTAAGAGGAAACCCCAGCGTTTTTGTCCATTTACAGATCCACATTCTGGGTCCATTGACAAGTCCAAGCTGGTTTGGCTGCCAGGGGCTGAGCAGTGGATTTCCAGCTGTGTGGTATCCACAGAGCAAAGAGAGGATGTTGCCTCCCTGAATTCACCCTCTCAGCAATCTGGGAAAAGTAACTGAGGCTCTCAAAGCAACCTGCAGCACCCAGGTTAAATACAGCAGGGGCAGGGGACAGGCTTTGTTCTCAGAACATCTCTTGGAGACTAAAAATGGCATTGGTTCCACTTGGAGAAACTGAGAATGGAACGACACAGGCAAAGCCCGGAAGGGAAGGAAGGTAATTTGGTGAGAAACAGCCTCTGCACCCAACCCAGAGCAAGGCAGGTTTAACTTAACTTGCTTTTAAAAAGTTAAGTTAAATTTCAGTTAAATTTAGCTCCCCAGTTAGCTCAGTTCCCTTATGGGCAGCCTTTGGGGAAAGCAGAATCGCAGGATGATCAAAGGCACAGATTTCAACAGCTAAAAATGTCCACGTTTCGACTCAGGGGACAAGGCAGAGCAAGGGAACAGAGGGATACCAGATTTTACCCTGGAGCAGCTCTGGGAAGGAAACTGTCACTTCCCTGCCCCTGTGGGCCCAGCTCTCCCCTGGCAGAGGAGTGTGGTGTGGCCCTGTGGAGGGTGCAGCCCTGGCTGCCCCGAGGTGCAGGTGACTTACCCACACAGAGGATGTTGAAGCAGAAGCCCTGGGACGTTGACTTGTTGACCAGCTGGTCAGGGAGGCTGTCAAAGCCCACATGGCCGGAGAGGGACAGGTTCCTGAGGTCATCATTCTGTAAGGCCCAGAAGAAAAGCAATTAACAGGGTTGCAATGCCCCTGTCAGGGAAGATGTCCTGTCAGAACTGTGTCAACAACACAGAAGGTTTGGGGACACAGGATCTTTGTCTTAGGTTTACCTCTCAAACATACCCTCCTTTTAGTTCTACCCAGCTCTCAGCTGTGGGGCTGAGGAGCTACAATGTCCCTAAGCCTGAGGCACACACACCACCAGACTGTTTCTCTGTGCCTGTCACTAACAAACCACACTTCTGTACTGATGTGCAATCCCCAAAGGTTGTTTCTGAGGCCTCAGTACCCCCTTGGAGGACATAGCTCAGATAGCAACACTCCTCTGGAGCCACCTAAACCTCCCTGCAGCTTTTCCAGCCCAACCTGGCAGACCTAGAGCAGCTCTGCTGTTATTTCACATGTGTCTCCCCAAGTCTGTTGTCCCTAACTCAGGAAATATAACCTTGCTCCAAACCCAAACACTCCCAGCACAGTCACTGCACCAAGGCCATACTAAATTACAGTCGTGGGCAGCCTCAGCCTGGTTTAAAGTTGCTGGAAGCACCAGCTTCTCTTCCACAAAATCAGTGGGCTTGGGAGCAGACATGGCAAAAGACACTCTTTGGTTGATAAAATAAGAATCAAAAGCAGAGGAGGACTTCCCACTCTCTGCACAATTGCTGAGCAGCTCCACTTCCCCCCTCAAAACACATGGACCAGCCACCAATTGCAGGAAAAAACAAGTTACATTTGGGCTGAGTGTTGATGAAAATAGACTTGGACTCAAAGAAAGACAAAAATTCTCTGAGAATGAGAACGCCAAGTGAAAATGTCTCTGTCTGTGCCATCACCTTATTGCACAAAGGGGCAAAGGGCTGTTTTCTGCCACGCTGACAGACACAGCCTGACACCTGCAGGAGATACCTGAGCCTGCTCTTAGCACCTAAGCCAGGTTTGCCTGAAGGATTAACACCAATCCATCAAACTGTGCCCCTCTATCCCTCTCTGAACTAACAGCTCCTCATCAGCACAGGAGCCTGAGGTGAATGAGAGGTGCCACCTCCTTGGTTCAGGCTGGGTACAGACAAACCACACAGAGGAGACCATTTACCCACCACAGTGGTTTTCCTGCAAAAGCCTCAGGCAATGGAAGGAGACCCTGGGATTTGTATGTTATGTGAATGGGTTAAATTAAATATTTGTAACATTAGTATTTTTGAAACACCAGTGGGCTTGGGTTTAGGATGAAGTGAAGGGAGCTGGGAGCAGATCCCAGAAAGTGCCCATGACTCAGAGGCTTCACAGAAAGTGGTGGGTGTTGAGCATCTTTCAGCACCAGTATCTCTTCCCTGATATATTTTGGGAAAGCAAGTACTGCCTCATCACCAGTTACTCAGCAGGAACAGGAGTCAGACTCATCCCCTGCATCTGTGTCAGTTATTTTTTGCTGCAGACCTTCTCTGCTTTATTTCCCTCCCCTGCTTTGTTTCCCTGCAAGTGGCAAACATCAACAGTGGAACAAACCAGAACTCCCCCTGCACTTTGCAATGCCAAGGATTTTTCACAAGCTGTGCTGCACAACGGGAGGCAGAAACCCAGTCTGGTATCTGCCCCAAACACCAGAAAGCTCCTGACAAGCTCCAAGGCTGGAGGCACAGCCAGAGATGAAACACAAAGCCAAGCCCCCACCACCCTCAGGGTTCCCAGGATGCTGCCCCCTCTCCCTGAGTGGAGCAGACACAGAAAACAGGGCAATTCTGCACAGGCAGCACAGACAGGCATGTTGGAGAAAGCAGGAGAGCCAAAGGAACATTTCTAAACCTTTCTCTCTCCACACAGACATCATGCAATCCAACAGCCAGTCCTGCAGCACACAGATAGCTGGGCTTGGAAAGCTGACACGTTTCTGGGGGAGCTGCAGAGGAATCCAGCTGAAAGATCCAAGGGCTGCATAACCTCTTACCACTGCAGCCAGGCCTGTGCTCCTGCCTTACCCTCCTCAGGAGGGCAGTGATATCCCCATGGAAAGGAGAGCAACCGGCCCGATGGCTCAGGGTATCTTCAGCAGCCCAGGCGAGTGATTCACACGCTCAGTCTGACAGATCAGAAGTGTTTTAACAACAAGGGGATGCTAAGTCAGATAGGCCTACTCCTCTAGCTGTGAATCACCATGACCAGCTCCTGAGCACAGTCGGTGGGATGGGGTGGATCCCAGCTGAGTCACCCCAGTGAGAACTGGGCAACTCCAGCTGCAGAGCAGGCAAAGGGTCCCGTCCCACAGAGACAACCCCAGGGCCCCAACAAGCCACGGAAATGCTACAGGCATGGATTTGTTCCTCTTGCCACACTGCTCTTCTTCCACAGGAAGTCAGCAGTGCTGCTCAAGCACCTGACCCCAGGTGCAAAGGCACATCATCACCCTGCCTCACTGCCCTCTGCCCAAGTGCATTGCTCGTTTTCCCTCGGAGGATGAGCAGAGCTCAGCACAACTCCTCTTTCCCTGATGCTGTGGCTGAACACACTCCTGGGCCACAGCCCCCCCTCAGCTGTCACTCACACAAACACAGCCCCAGGAGGTGCCTCAGTGACCACACACAAGGTGCTGAGTCTGGAATCACCCCCTCTTACAGGCATCCTGGAACAGTAACTGTTTGCCAAGCAGCTCTCCCTGCTCCCAGCTCCAGGAACCGTGGCCATGGAACATGGACAGTGGGTAAAACTGCAGCTCCACACACTCCTCGAGGGACAGACAGCTCACTCCAGACACTCTGCTAGATTTGGGGGTCTGCATGTTCTCAGATGTCAGTGAGCTTCAAACACCTCAAAAACAGCACTGAGACAGTCACATCCCCTTCACTGAACACCACAGCATGGGGCAGATATTCCCTCCCTCGTCCCACACCATCCAGGAGCAGGAAGCAATCCTGAACCTCCAGAGCTGTGTGCTCACCCCTACAGAAACTGCAGAGTTACATGAACAAATAAATGCTTGTTTCTTGAGAAAGATGCTGATCTCCAGACTTCTCCTTCCAGAGAGCCCTCCAAGGCATCCCACAGTCGATATTTCTTGGGTCAACAACAATATCTGAGCTGCTGTTATCACAGCTGCTGGTTTTAACTCCAGCAGGGGAAGGGGTGAGTTAAGCACAGACAGGCCCCCCAGAGGCACAACATCTACTACCCACCATCACTATAAAGAGATTTATCTTCAGGAACCCATGTCCCAGTGCTCTGATTTTAAAGGGGGGGGGGAACCGCCTTGCAAAAGACAGAAAAGGGTTTGCCATCTCAGAACCCTGTCAAGGCTATTTTGCATCTGTTGTTCTTCATACCCAGCTTGTGGTGGCAAAGGTTTGCAGGTCAAGCAACGCTGCCCTGGATGCTCTGTGGCCAAGAGTGTGTTTGCCTGGATGGAGATCAGTGAGGGCATATTAAACAACTCAGCTGATGAGGCACGTGCAAGGAGAGGCAGCTCGTTCCTCCTCAGCCACAGAGACTTGGCAGAGCTGGCAGCAATAAGGGGGAGGTTATTCCCGTGGTTGGAGTCAGGAAGAGGACAGGGCTGTGTGTGGATGGGGAGGTGGACATGAAGGTGATGGGAAATGCACCCCTGCTCCAGAGGCAGCACCAAGCAGAGCAGTGCCCTGACAGCTCAGGAAGTGTCTGGTAGCTGAGCAGAGGTAAAGCAAAGTTGCTCTTCTCCTGGGTAGGAAAAAAGCACCACTCCCAGAAGGGTGAGGAGGGAAGATCCACAGGGATCCTGGTCCCCTGCCTGCTCTCCTCGCTCAGGACTGACCCGTGGTGTCCAGTGCTCTCCCAGCCCAGCCAGCCCCTGGCTGAGCCCCTTTTGCTTTAAGGCTGCTGGCAAACTCCTCCCCTCGGGCCCCTGCAGATCCAGGGCTGGGGGTCACATTCACACGGCCTCCCAAGAGTTAAAGAAAACAGAGGGAGCCTCCAGTTCGAGAGGGGGAAAATGCTGGTATGCAAAATATTGAGCTCAACCACAAATATGAAGCAAGTGTTTAGTTATTTGAGGCCACACGACTCAGGAGGCACCTCGGAGAATTCTAAAAGCTTTTACTGTTGTCAGCAGCTCAGGGTAGCACCATTTCTGACCCGCTACCAGGCACACATTCCTGCCTTTCTGAAGTCATCTTAGATGCCACATCCAAAGCCAGCGACCTCAGGGATAGCTGAGTCTGCTCACACAAAAAAGTGGCCCAGGGAAGAGCAGAGAGCACAGAAGCAAAGAGCAGTCAGCAAGAGACACATCTATTGCACCCTCTCCATGTTAAACTGGAGAGCAGGGCACCAAGCATTCCCAGTGTCTGTGCCACAGCCAAGCTCTCTGGGCCTTGAAACAGCACCCACAGCCCCCTGCCCTTCCTTACACAGGCTCAAGGGATGGCCAGACCCACAACTGCTGGACAAGGGAACTGATGAATAACAGTATGAGGAGAACATGAAAAGCAGGAACAACTCCCTTCCCCTCCCTGCCAGGCAGTGATGCCACAAGGAAAGGGCCCGCAGCAATTAATAGTTATTCAGCTCATTGAGAGCAAGGACTTCTTGGTTGCAGTTCAATAACCATTAGTGTCACCAGCAGAGGAGGGGGAGTTCCTGTCTCCATGCTGCTGCAGGCTTGGACAGATGTCCCACAAGACAGCAGGAAATCGGGGAGGTCCTCAGTTGGTTCCCTCTCCTCCCTGCCCTTTTGTCCCTTCTGTCCCAACTGGGAGAGCAGATCCCTGTGGAAGGCACGTTCTCATTCTCTACATTAATGTGTCAATCTGTGCCTCCTGCCCTGCCACCAGCCCACCAGTGACTCACTGCTGCAGCTACTGTCCCTGAGGGATGGACTGCAGGAAACCAGCTCCTTCTCCCTGGATAAAAGCTGGCACCAGCTGCAGCTGCCTGGGGGCACACAGCTTCTCACTAGCCCCTTGCCTCGGCCCTCCAGCAGTGTCTGGAACAACAGCAAGGAACCAGTTCTCTGCTCCCAGTAACTCAGCATACCATCAGGAGTGCCATGCCACAGCTGGCTCCCTCCCTCAGTAACCAGGGAGGTCACAGGGAACACAAAAAGGCTCTCTCTCCTTTGAACATGTTCAATTTTCCCTTTAATCCCCGAGAAGCAGGACAGCAGACAAGGTTATTTTGTGGGAGGAAGACTGGAAGCACCTTGTCCACCAAAGCAGGGGCAGAGCAGATGGAAGGGCAGGTGAGGGCCCAGTGCTGTGTCCCCTTGCACAGAACCTGCTCCCAGATCAAGTGCCATGGCCCTGTGGCACCACCAGCCAAAGGGGGTGAGCCCAAAGCCAGGAGACCCCTCCCAGACTGGGACACGCTCCCCCTGGCAGTAAGACAGGAGTGCTGCTCTCCCCAGGGCTGGCTCCCCAAAGGCAGGGCAGGGTGACACAGGGGACAGCCAGCAGGCATGCCAGGCTGGCCCCACACAGCCCAAAAGCCCCCCTGCCCCAGCCCCAGCTCCCCCAGCACACAGCAAGGCCAGGGCAGCCAGGGCACTGCTGACATTGGCAGGCGGCAGCAGCTCGGCAGGAGGATGGAGGAAAGAGGATACACTTGCATTCCTCTGGAAAGAGGGAAGTCAGCAAAATCTGACAATTCAGGAGTGGCTGGAGAGAGTGGGAACCAACATTTGTCTTCGGGCAAAATGTTTGGCTAAAGGTCAGCACAAGCTCGGAGCACTCACAGTTGTGTTTGTGCCAAGAACTGACATAAAAGGCATTTTCCTCCATAGGTTTCCAAAAACCACGGACCTTTCTATTTGGAGTAAAAGTGACTAATGCTTCTAACAGCCACTGATGTCACAAACTGCTAACCAGCAAAAAAAAAAAACCAACAAAAAAAAAGCTGGACTTGGGGGATGATAAGGACCATATGTGCATTCCAGCAAGGCTTGTAAACTCACTGGAGGGAAAAAAAAGAAAAAAGGAGAGAGGAAGGAAGGGAGGGAAAGAGAGACATAATGTGACAAACAAGAATGAGGACTATCCAAAAGCAGAGCCCAATGAGAACCAGATGCTCTTGGCTTCTCTGGCCAATGTCTCTCCTGACAGCAGACAGCAGCAGGAAGGCATGTTGCCATATGCACATTAGAAACACTTCTCTTGCTTTCTTTCTTTCAGTTCTTTCACCATTTTCCAGCACTTCTGGCTACACAGTCCCACTCCAGCACAGATACAGCTCCAGTCCAGCAAGGCAGCAGAGAGGAAAAAGCCAACAACGGCCATTTCCTTCTGTATTTCACTGTCAGGCACTTAAAATAGCCCTGAACCAGCTGCCCCCCCAGGCCGTTAAATAAGTGGATTTGTACTTTGCTAAAAGCCTTTAGCTGGGGGCACAGCACAACCTGGGACCCGACACGGAGGGAAGGGGGACACACAAACCCCACAGGACTCCCAGTTACACTCCCACAGAGGCCAGGAGCCATCTGGGACGCTGCTCCTGGGCACAAGGGGCTACAACTAACACAAACCTGGCACTGCCAAGCTTCCCTCCAACCTTCCCCAGGCTCCCACCAACTCCACTCCAGTTAGGGGTGTGAACACAACCAGAGCACAGCAGGGGTTTTGAAAGAGAAAAGCAGCCCCAAGGCCTTGCTCAGGAAGCTGTAACAAGGCAGCACTGTTCCAATACCTGACTGAGAGCAAGGGCTGCTCTGGGACACACAAAAAGCAGCACTTTTCCTTGAGGTGGTGCAGGCACCAGCAGGGCTGCCTTGGTTTAACCCTGTGTGTTCTTTCCTGAAAAGCAGCAGCCACACAGCCAGGGCACGTTCTGTCAGCTCCTATTCAGCAGCTCCAGGGCTGAAAGGTGCCCCATGCTCTGGGTAATTAATTAGCACTGGGGCTTACAGCCAGCAGCCATGTTAATACAGCTTCAGGCCAGTTATTTGAGAGTTCTCTTGAGCCTGGACTAAAGAGTTCAGACTCACCACAGCAACTGTCTTCATATCGAAATCCTGAGATAATCCTGATATGCACAAACACATGGCTGGCTTATCCAATGCCCAGGTACTACAGCAGTGCATGGAAACAGGTCCTGATTTCAAAATAACCATCACCCACTTCCTTGGAAAATCCCCACCAGGGCTTGCAGCGTCTGAACAAGTGCTAGAGATGCACTGGAATTCCCCAGGGAAACTTCACTGGTCCAGCACCACCAAGGAAGGATAAATCCAGTACCAGCTGGATTGGAAGAGCTGGCTCAGACCAAACTGATACCGGCATGTGCAGGTTGCACATGACACTAAAGTTACTAAATAAAAGGCCAGAGAAAACATTTCAGGGGTAGCCAAGTCCAGTGTTACTGCTCTCACCAGCAATGGGTACACTTCAGTGTGGTTCTGACCAACTAATCAGAAAACAGGAACAAAGCAAGCAAACCAGCTCATGGCATGGTCTAATACTCTGAGTGTTGAGTCACAGCCCTCACATCTGCTTTGAAAAGGAAAACACAACACACACAGCCCCTCATGGCACACAAGAGAAGTCATTCAACATGAATGAGAAAATGTCAGCCATCAAAGAATATCAAAGACTACGAATATTGCTGTTTGCCTTAGTGTGCAGTGTTCCATCTCCAGCAAGAAGGGCAGCAGAATTAAGCTGAACTGAATCTGCACTCAGAGGAAGAGGTGAAAGTTTACTCAGTTATTTAGCTGACAGTTTTGAATCATCAGCCCGTAGACTTCAAGCTCTCAACTGACTGAACAGCAACAACATCCCCCACTGGCCTTCAGCAAGTCTTTGGTTTTCTGCCTTGAACAGGGAAAGCCAACACTCAGATTTTTATAAATTGGAGCACATCCCCATGTCAACTGAACCACTTCCTTCCCTTCACCTCATTAATTCCAAATTTTTGTGGTTGCCTTGAAAGACTATGTTTTCTCTTCCCAAAAAACTGAACTGGCCAGAGTTCCTCCAGAGGAAAGCACATCTGATCGAAGTCCTCAGCACAGTCATAACACTGGCCTGTTAGGAGAAGGCCACTCTACACCAGGGGTTTTATCCTCCTCCAGCTTTGCTGCACTGGTAACTGCTACAGAGACCTCACATTTCTGGAGTCCATCAGCACTGCAAGACAAAACATTCCTCTCCCCACAGACAGGAATGTTCCCACAGTCCTCTCATGCCACATCCCTTCCTTGCTGAGGGGCAGGATCACAACAGTGTTAGATGGTCACTACAATCCTGGGGATGCTCCAAGTCATAAAGAACCCCTGGACAGGACACCAGCAATTGCCCAACACACACTCCAAACCACGTGAACTCCATAAATGTACAGCCAAATACACATTTACAGCTCCAGAAGAAAGGATTAACTCTCTAGCCACAGGGGAGCCTTTACAGCTCCAGTTTTTGGATTGTGTCAGAGACAAACCTTTTATTCTAGAGATTTAACCCAACTCCCAGCAACATGAAGAGCCCCACACTGCCCATTTTCTGCACTCAAGTTTATCTTCAGATGTCCTCCCCCCCACACCCCAAAAGGGAAAAGGCTTTGCTTGCACACGAACCACTCTTGAGAAAGCAACACAATGGGAAGGACTACAGAAGGACAAGCTCCCCCCACAGCACAGCCAAACATCTCTGTCCTCTCCAAAACACCCAAATACATCGGCAAGGAAATCCAGAGCCCGTGGTGGCCTCCAGAGGTGGCTCAGCAACACCATCACCCTGCAACAAGACAGGGGTTTTCTACCAAAATCTGTGCAATCTCCCCAACAACTGCCATTCTACACCAGGCACTGCACACCAGGAATCTCTCCAGCCCATAATGAAGGTAAAGCCAGGCTTAATATAAAGAGCACAGTCACAGGTGATAGCTCACCAGGGAAGCAGTGACAGAGCACAAGAGTGCTGTGCTACAAGCCCTATAATCTGTCACGCAGACCAGACACAGCCTGAGAGAGCCTTTCCTCAGAGACTCAGCACTGGGAAACGACAGTGTCACATCAACAAGGATTTCAAGCCAGTTTAAAGCAGATTTATTAGTTAAATCCTAATAATGCAAATAAAGTCAGACGCAAAACTTATGGTGTAAGTCACTACATACAGAAGGGTCTGCCCACGCCCCCCCTTCAGGAATGGCTGTTACCAAAGCACCGGCCTGCACAGTCATCCTTCTCCTCCTTCCTCAGCCCCAGGAAACGGGGTGTGTGAGGAGGACAAGGCTGGCTCAGTTGCCATTTCCCAATAAAGGTCCTTCTGCCATGTTTGGGCAAAGCAAATACCTTCAGGGGCTGGAATTTCTTCCCTTTTAAAAGTCAGCCCCCAACAGAGAGGCTGCAAGTCCCTTGTTCACAGCAAGGACTTGGGAGGCTCCAGTGACACCCCCAAGTGCCACCTGCACACTCCCCCTCATGGAAGCACCTACAGATGCTTAAAGACCTGCTCTCCACCTTAACTATACTAAAACTGTCCAGAGAATTTTCTTGGACTTCAGGCAACACTTCAAATCCCTGAACCTTCAGCCAACTGGTGTGTTTTCATAAGCCAAGCTTTTCTTGGTGAACCACTTCCATTTTTGCTCTAGAGAAAGGGACATACATTCCCCCAAAACAGAAAGACCTCAGTGGGAACTGTGTATAAATGTACAGCACAAAGAAATAAGCAACAGAAAAATATTTTAATTTTGGCTGTTGCTACATTTTATTAACATCAAGTATTGTTTGAACACCTACATGTAGAAAACAGCAACTACTAAAGGAAAATACCAAGAATCTTTCTACACAAACCTACATTAGTGGCTGCATTCCAGACACTAATTAAATGCATCCTGTAATAATAAAATCCTCTTCTGACTTACAAATAAGGAACCAAAACGTCCTATCAAGTTTGTGTTTGGTGTGTCCAACAACAATTCCAGAACTCACCTTCCTGGAACTACTTTTTCCCAAGTACCAAAAGTACTGACTGAGGTGCCAAAACGTGCCAGGGAACACAAACCAACTACAGCAAACCCCCGTGGGGCCTTCTGTAACTACCTGGAATGCACAAAGATGCTCACAGGTAAATGGAGCATGTGAATTTTTGCAGTGGGGTTGCAAAGGTCTAAGGTCACTTCCTTCAGGTGTGATGATATGCTTGGTTATCAAAACCAGACTTGAGTGGTGTTCCCAGCCCTGGCTCTGAGCAGCTGGATGAGCCAAGAGCAAGTAAACCACAATTAGTGGGAGGCAGGCACTGATCCTGCTGTCAAAGGCTTCCCATCCGCATTCCAAGGCTCCCAAACACCTCTGTGAGCCGGACCTTTGGCTCCTGGGATGTCAGTGCCGCTCCGCCCGCAGTGTCGCGACAGGTTCATTAAAAGCAGGAGGCTGCAAAGCTGGGAAGAGGCCTGGGAATGCTGCTGGGATGGATCCCAGCCGGCTCTGCAGTGTGGGGACAAGGCAAGGCTCCCCTTCTCCAGGGCAAGGGGCCAGGCTGCCCTGGAGCTGAGACCAAGTGTCCTGGCATGTGCCCACACAGCCTGAAACAAGGAAACTGCCCAAACGACCACGATACTTCCACAGGTGCTTGGGAAAAACCAGAAGCTGAAAAACATCTCCCTGCCTTGTTCCCCACGTCTTGTTTGGCACATGCAGAATTTGTGTGTTTCAGAAATTCCTGTAACTCCTGAGTATCCTGCCCAGAGCCCAGTGCAGCTCTGCACAAAGGCCAGGCTTTAGGAGCTAAGTGGGACACTTCCCAGTGCTACCCTGAGCTAACCCAATGTTGTTTTTCCTGCTCACAGCACCACTGGCAGAGATCTGCAAACCACTGGCATTCACCCACATTCTCTGGAACCGTGTGCTTCCAAATTCATAAATTATTCCATACTCAGGCTGCTGCAACAGCCATTAGCTCAGTGGAGCCCTGCTAAATAAAGGTTAAACCAGAGCCAGTACCCACCCCCATGGATTAATTACTGCTGGCCACCATTCTGCTTGCACTGCCCTTTAAAGGGAAGGCAAAGGAGAGGGGTACAGGCAAGATTCATTTCTGCCCTCCTGGCAAGACTTGTGCTGCAACAACCCATGTCACTGCTTGTAACAGAGCAGTGTTAAAGGAAACCCACACTTCCAATGCTTTTGTCCCATAGACCGCAAAAGTGAATAGAATGAAGTCTCTAGTGTATTCAGCTCCTGGACAGTCCAGCTGCTCAGACTGTCCTGGTCAAGCTAAACTCAGACCTGTCAGAACTCAGGAGCCTGATCAGACTGTCCTGGTCAAGCTAAACTCAGACCTGGCAGAATTCAGGAGCCTGCTCAGACTGTCCCAATTAAGCTAAATTCAGACCTGGAATAATTCAGAAGCAGTCCAGCTGCTCAGACTTGTCCTGGTCAAGCTAAACTCAGACAGGCAGAATTCAGGAGCAGTCCAGCTGCTCAGACTTGTCCTGGTCAAGCTAAACTCAGACCTGGAATAATTCAGGAGCCTGATCAGACTTGTCCTGGTCAAGCTAAACTCAGACCTGGCAGAATTCAGGAGCAGTCCAGCTGCTCAGACTGTCCTGGTCAAGCTGAACTCAGAGCTGGCAGAATTCAAAGTCTTGCTGCCTGATGAGTCCAGACAACACATCCAGCACTCCACTTGGTTAAACCCATTGCTCAAGGGCAGCTTCTGGAACGGAACATTTTGCAGGGCTGTTCGTCTGAGAAACAACAACAAGCCAGAGGATTTGCCATTCGCTTGCACCTCCCACAGTCACTTTACGCCGTGGCTCGGTGTGCTCAGAGCACTCGGATTTCTCCTCCTGGAAGCCCCGGGATAGGCAGGAGGGCACGGGAGGGATCCATCCGTAAGCCAAGCCCTGAGCTGCTCAGCTTGGCCAGCACACCCCACACACCAGCTGAGCACGAGTCCTGCACGGAGCAGGAACCACCGTGACAGATGAGCAGCTCCACTGCACCAGGCTCTGGCTCCCTGCAGCAGCGAGGCTTTAGAGACCTGACAGAGCAGGTAAGGCCTGTCACAAATTCATGGAGCCAAACCTAAGGGTCGGGAAGACAAACATCCCCGAAGGCAAACGAAGCCTGCTCCGAGCGAGCACTCCCTGCAGAGGTCTAGGGAGGATTAGTTCACATGGAGGAGCTCCCTGCTCTGACATGCTCTATGACTCCAAGTGCTGTAGAACTGCCTATCCCAAATCTGGGGCACAATTCCCATGTGCAGGGCACGTTTTTGCCCTTGGCTCCAGTTATTTAATGAGAAATACCAAAGCAAGGGAGCCACTGCTGCATATTGCCTATTAACACTGTAACCTCCACCTCCACACTGGTGGGGTCTGACAGGGAAGGAACTGCTCCAGAACTTGGGAAGCCTGGCAGGAGGAAGGCTCATGCCCAGCTCTTCCTTCAGGGCTGCCCAGGAGGAGAAGCTGGGTTTGCCCGTGGTTAAGGCTCCCACTTGCACCACCCAGAGCAACACACACAAGCTGTGCCAGCGGCGTGTGCCGACCCCAGGGGAGTCAGCACAGGGCACTTCCCTGGGCACAGGAGGTTTTAATTCCCCTTTTCTCAGGTCACTGAGCAGCCTCTAAGGCTGCAAACCAGAGCATTACCTCAAGAGTGGACTTGCCCAATCTTCCTACTTATACATCCTCCTACTTACACAGGACCCTGGAGGATGGCACACACCCATCCAGCCATTTCCACCCTCCTTCCCACCTGCGCCTCTCAACTCCAGACACCGGACCATGACCCTTCTCTGCAAGGCACAGCACCAAAGCAGGACCACCAGGCCCCTGCCCTGCACAGCCTTGCACTGCAGCACACACACACTCCAGGAGTCCCACTGAGCACAGCTGGTGTGGGTACAGACAACACCCACACACTCTTCTCCTGGGACTCCTCACGGGGGATTCTAATCTACCACCTACCTCATGCCAGGAACACAGACCATTTTCTAGCCTGTACCAACTTTACACCTTGAAACCAGGACAGCATGTGAGCTGTACCACAGCTAGCCTGGATTTACACTTTTAGCTTCCTGGCTCACCCCAATGGTTAGGCTATGAAAAAAATCCTGCTTTCCTCAGGTTATATCAAAATCCAGTAATGCACATCCCATAGGAAAAACGCTCTCCTGAGCTGCATTCCTGGCAAGACCAAACCTGGAGGAAATGGAGCCATGCTCAGAAACAGGCAGGACTCACAGCAGACTACAATTTCAAATAATGTTTTGTTTAAACAACAAAACACCTCAGGCTTTCATGTTTAAACAGTTCTGGGCTACAACAGAGAAATTAACTATGTCTTAGGAATGCTCCATGTGAAAATTGCCCTCAATTGCATTAAAGCAAACCCAGAGAAATAAGGTCAGAGTTACTCACACTGCTCACTTCTAAACCCTTCCTCCTTATTGTTGTATCTCCTTGAAAACATAACTCGCCTATTACCTTATTTGAATAGTCATTCTCTTGCAAGTGGTTTTAATTAAAAGCATTAGTCTGGTAATGCCTCTGTGCCACAAGATCTCACTCCGTTTGGTGCAACAGGGCGAGGGCTGCAAAGGTGACTGTGGCTGTGCTGTTAATTCCCTGGTCACAGCTTGGCATCTCCCCAAACAAGGGGGGGAATTATCCTCTGCTTTACACACGCTGAAAACAAAGGCACCACCAAGACAAAGGGAGTTGCCCAAGAGCACCCACCAAAGCAGAAGGTGGAACACCCACAGCATGCCAGCCACACAAACCCTAATCCCAAGTGGCTGTTGTAATTAGTGCTCTAATAATTAATAATTGCTTCTCTCCAAATGGTGGACAGCAAGAGTGCTTTCCAGCAGGGTGAATGTCCAGCTACCTGGAAACACACGGCCCAAGGTGCTGCTCAATCATCTGTCAGAGACCAAAGTGACTCGTTCTAATTGTTCAGTGACCATCAAGTGTGCATCCCAGCAGGAGAGGCACAGCTCCCAGGAGCTGTTTGTTTGCCACTCTCACACAGCTGCTCTGGAACTCACCACGGCCCCTGGCCCAGGCAGACACTCCATGCAGGTCCTCCTGGGCCTGGTGCCACTTTCCTCCTCCCCTGGACAGCAGTGCCTTGTGTTGCAAGGACCAAACCCTTCCCTTCCCCACAAGAAAACACAAAAACCCAAATTAGGTCAAACGCTCCTGAAAAACACCAATTACTTTATATATAGTGATTGCACTGCAGTGCCATTTAATCTCAGCTTGCCATTGTCAGACATCAGCTGAAATGCCCTGCTTTGCTCCTGCTGCCATAATAAAGTACCATGCATTTAATATTAACGAGGCAGATGAAACAGAAAGAGACTGGGCTGGTGCTTTCTGTGATAAAAGACACTTTGTGGCAGAAAAGCATTCATTTAAAAGCACTGGGGATTTTTCTTGGCTTGCAAGTTACACACAATATACAGGAAACCAACAAAACCCTTCTCAAATGTAATTAAAAAATATCTTCTGATTCTATAAGCTAACAAAGGCATTCATTGTTTCTTCTGTTAGAAACCCACAAGAGCAGCAGGTTGAGTTACCTGTCACAGCCACGGGAAGCTTTACAGAGAAAACAGCATGTGGACAATTACTTTTTTCCTCCTCCAGTGTCCATACCCTTGTACTCACACTCAGGTCAAAATTCTAAGAGCTCAGAACTCTGACTGCCCCAAAAACAAAAGGCACAAGGAGGGCCTGCCAGAGCCCAGGCTGGACACGAACCAGATCTGAAGGAGGCAAAAGCAGCAGCCAATAGAGGTGGTGGTGAAGTGGTGTGATTTATCCCCAGCACAAGTCACCAGACGATCTGGCAGAATCCCTGCTCCTCTGGGGGTCCTGCCATGAAGCTTTGAGGGCTGTGCATATGTCGGGTCCCAGATGGCTGCATTAAGCCTCATAATCACTCCTGGCATGTAAACGTGAGCAATACCTGCTCACAGGACGACAACCTAATCTCTTGGCTGTAAAACCTGACAAGAAATGAGCACTGTCTCCAATTATTTAACTCAACAGCTCCTGACAATACCAGTCTTCACACCTCAAACTAAGAACAAAGCAACAACAGACTATTGCAATACCATTGGCTGTGCTGTTTCTACTTTCATTGCAGATACACAGGAAATGAAATTCTACCAATTAAAACAAAAGGAGACAGAGGAAAGAAAAGTCTTGAATCATAAAAAGAAACAAATCCAACTACATTGATGCACCACTTCTTTACTGGCGTTTCCTACTGTACATTTCCCACACGCATGTGGAGAATGTGGCAAAATTCATGTTACTGCAGAGAGATGCCAAGAATGAGTGTCAGTGACAACCTGACACCTTCACCTTTCCAGGATGAAAGTTCCTCATTTCCAAGAGAGTCTGTTGCTGCCAAACTTTGTCCCAGAAGAATTAAGCCAGGACCATCAGCCTGACGTTTTTCCTTCACCTGAAAGCAGCCCAAAGCTCCCAGGCTGACTCAGACTGGAGGAGATGGGTTTTCACAGGGGCTGGAAGGAGATGATTTGTGTGCTGCAAAACGCAAAGATTTGGCCACGGGTACAGGTGGGAACCTCTGTCTGCAGGTGCAGGGCAAAAGCAGCACTTGGTGCATTCACCACCTGCCTGCCAAATAGTTTCTAGTGAGCCTCTTGCTCACACAGGACACTTTAATTCACTTTGCACCCAGTGATCCCACCACAAAAACACCCAGACTTGGCAAAACACCTTCAGAGCCACGGACAGCCCTCAACAGTCCTGCAAGTCATTCACAAAAGATCCCCCTCAGGATTCAAAACACTTTCTTATTTCCACACCCATCACGTGGGAGAGGTTACAGTAATTTCTGAATGAAATACATAATATCCATGCAGATCTCCAGGAACAATTTATACCAGAAATGCTGCTGTGCACAGGAATCCATGCTCAGCAGCCACAGGCAGGCAACAACTGTGGCAAGACCAAAATGTTTCTAAAACAAGTCTTTTCTATCAGCTTGTGCCAAGTATTCACAACCAGATCTGGTAAAGAAATAACCCACAATTACAGTACTTTAAGAATGTATTTCCAGCAGCCAGATCCCATCTGAAAATAAATCTGGGATGCACAAGTGGCAACAAAATATCCAATTAGACAATAGAAAGAACTAAAGAAGCTGAGATGAAAGGAAAACAAAACAACTCCCCAAAACAGCAGCAGTCTGTGCTTTGACAACACCGTATGTAGGATGCTGCTATGGAAAACAGAAAGCTTAAGCCTGCAAGAAAAGATTCAGCTCCTTCCTATTTTGAGCAGCTTCAAAAGCTCTAAGTGCAAATTCAGATCCTAAGGCTGCTTCACCACTTCCCCAAACACAGGCACAGAGTGTATTTTTAAGTCAGGAGTCCCAAAGATAGCTCAAGCCTTGTAAATCAGAGCTCAGCAAAATACCTGTACTCCCAGGGAAATGGCAATAATGGGCTCTGGGCTACAGCTGCTGCCAACAGGACATGACTTACAGCAGACAAACAGAGCACTCCACAGGATTTAGAAAGCTCATAGAAGAGCTAAAGGAAAACTACAGGGAGCTGCTTCTCCTTCTCCCCACTGCCTCATGCCTGGTCAAGTGGACCTTGCCTAACCCACGTGAATCACACCTGCCTGAGCTGGGGACAAGAAGAGCTCTGGCAACTCCTGCAAGTCCTGCCCACACACCTAAACCAGGCACCACAGCGCAGAGGATGAGGAAAGGCATCCAGACAGGAGAAGCAGCCAAGGAGCATCTCCCATTCCCATCACACAGCAACATGCAAGCCAGCAGTTGTATTACAGCAATCAAGAGCAACATTTGGGGTTAATTTTGTTCCCACTGCTCTTAGCTACGAGAGCAAGAGCCTGGCCCTGGTTTTCTGGCTGTGCTCTGAGCGCTCTCCAGCAGAACTAACGCCGAGCTCTCCCCACGCCGCGGTGTTTGTCTGAACCATTATTCTGCATCACTTACTCCAGCGGGCTGGAGAGCTGCTCACAGAGCTGGAAGCAAAGGCAGCTACAGAGTGTACCTAAAAAAAGCTTCAAGTACTACTGGGAGGCTTTTTTGTTTATTTTTGAATCACCTGGTTGCATCCAACCGTTCTACGCTGAGGCTGCTCCTGTGTCTTGTCCAGCAAGAGCCACTGTGGCTTTCAGGACTGCAGCCCAGAGCCAAACCACACCGAGGATGAGGCTGGAAAAGGCAGGAGTGTTTGCCAAGCCAACAGGAGACCCTGTCCCCTTGGCATCGCTCCTGCAAAGCAAGCCACAAGCTACTGAGCTCGTGACCAAGCTCTTGGAGTTACCTCAGGAGGAAGAGCCATAGAAAGAGAACCAACAGCCCCCAATGGCTCCAGAGCGGGCAGCCAGCCAGTCAAGCCTCCTCTCTCCCAGGGGCTGCAGGGATGGGAAGAGGACATACAAAACATGCCTCAGCTCTGAGTAAGTATTTCACTTCTCAGATTCTTACTTAATCAATCCCCATCATTATTTTAGGGGCTCCACTCAGACACTAAAATTGATTCCCCATCATCTCATCTACACACAGTAAAGACTTTCCAAGTATCTCCATCAAATCCTGACTCCAGGTCAGCTCTCTTCGTGCTGGAAGAGCTTGAGGCCCTGAGCATGTGGTGGGCTGGACACAAATGTAAAAAGGCAAGGAGTAGGCAGGTTCCCACCATTGTTAACATCAACAGGAGCAGCAAGAATTGTCTAAAAGAATTTCCTACAGCAAACAGGCACCGAGGTGAATAAGGCAACTGAAGAGGTCACAAACTAAGATACAGTCCTGTGTGCACCACCCAGGTCTGCCTCCCTGGTGCAGAGCTGAGCCAGGCCAGGCCCAAGGAAACCCACTCAGCAGCTGAAAGCTGGCAAGGGAGCCTAAGCCTGTGCCCTGGCCACCTCAGCAGCCCCACCACACCCACAACATCACAGTCACAGCGAGAAGGGCCTGCACTGCTCCCTGGAGCACACCCGGCAGCAGGGACAGCTCAGCCCGGCAGTTAACTTGGACAAGCTGCAGAGTAGCCAGGGCACTGCTGACCCATGCCTGGAGCACAACAGTCCCCTCCCTGCCCTCGGGTCCATCCCTGACCTACTGCTGTCCTAACCACTCTCAGTCAGCTCTACACCAGCTCCTCTCCCACCCAGCCACACCTCTGGCAGTGAAGGTGACCAGACACTGGGTTACCAAGAGCACAGAAACACTCACAGAGACAAGGGGGCACCCCCTTTCTTTGTGCTCATCCCTCTCTCTACCTTCCCATCTCTCTCTCCTTCCTCCCCTCCATGGAAACCAGCAGTCTCTCATTATCAAGTATTTTTAAAACAGATGGAAGAATACACTGTGCTGTTTTAATCTCCCAGATAACGTTTTTATGGTTCCCATGTAAAATCTGCATTCCAGCTTCATTTTCCCTCAGTTTTTGTTTGACTTGGAGAGGGGTGCACATCACTGTCTGTGTTTCATTGCTTTCACACAATCAAGCTCTGATTCTATAAACATTTAGGATAAACACATAAAGAGAAGAGTAGGGAGGCCAGAGCCCTATTTCATGCTCTGACCTACTAAGAAACCATCCCACACTGGTCAAGATGCTGGGAATTAACCCAGGAGGAAGAAAGGGGTCCCGTAATTAGCACACCTCAACAGTTTCCATCCTGCAAGTGGCTTATGTCACCCTGAGCCCAGATGGCCACATGCACCTCCCAGCCTGGTGCATGTTTAAGCACACACATGGCTTCCATCAGCTGAGAGCTCCCAGCGCAGCTCCCAGCACCAATCCTGCCCAAACTGGGCTTATGCACGCCTTTACATTTACATTTGCATACCCAGATCAGCCTCCATGAAGCCAAATGAAATTACAGGCAGCACATCACACATGTGCCCTCACATCTGTGGGAGCAGGGCCTGAAAATGAAAGCCGCCCATCCCACCACAACACGCCCTGCTCGGCTACAATTAAACACAGACACTTCAGAGCCGTTCGCTCAAGTTATCTTTTATGCATGCTTTTACAATTAACATAATGTCATATCCTGCCAGGACCTAAAAGGTTGTGACTCAGGAATGTTATCATCGGTTTAAGTCCAACTGACTCGCTTTTGGTTTCATTCCTTTCCTTTCCCCTCTCCATTAATTCTCTTTCCAACAAGACAAGTACAACTCAAGGCTCAATCAGATTTTGTAACAAAGTTGCGAAACAAATCTTCACCAGTCTTGCCCTGCTCTAACATATAATTAACTGCTCCTTCCGACTCCCTGACACCCTCCCAGCAACACAACAACAGCGTGCCAAGGGCGGGCAAAGAGGGTTAGATAAGACGGTACACGAGACAGAACACCCCCAACATCTCCCGACTGTCAGCCCGCTGTCCTTTCTTCTCTTATCACGCCAAGATAAAACAAATCTTCTGCAAAAAGCACCAGCTCCCGAGGGTGAAGGGTCTGCCCCCGAGCTGCCTGCGAGGAAGCCGAGTGCCCTCACCCTTCCCTCTCCCACACACACACACTTCCCAGGCTGAAGGATGCTTTTTCCTGCAGTCAGTCCCACTGGACTGGACTCAGCAGCACTCAGAAGGAATTTGGTTTAACTGGTGCAAACCCCTCCGTGGATGCTGTTTTGGGATTGCTCATGGACTTGGAGAGGCTGAGTAGCAACATGAGTTTAACATAATGACACAAAAATAAAGCAAAACACGTACTCGGGAACAACCAGCAATCTCATCTTGCAACAAGCCACGTTCCCGAGCCTATTCATGTTGAGAGGTTACTGCTCCACACAAAGCCTTGGCAATACCCTTCAGCCTGCCCTAAAAACCAGCTGAAGCCATAATTTCAATGCATCTGCTAACACTGAGGGCCAAACTTCAATTTCCAAGCATGCTTTAGACCTTAAGATCAAGGAATCCTTTCAGAAGCAGCTTTACAAATCGCTGGTATAATTTATAGGTATTCTGTTAATAAACATCAGCTCTTATTTTGCTTAGTAGCATAACTTCCCCACCTCCAGTAACACCATTAACCCCATCTCCATACATTTGCTTTGCCACACCAGAGGAACCACACAGCCTCGCAGATCCATAAGGACATAATAAACGCCAGAACAAAGTGTCTCATTCTGGTCACATCTTGAACGCAGACCATTTTCTTATTGTGAGAAGGAGCCACATTCAAGTCCTCGACTCATGGGCAACATCTGTGTGACTCGTGAGCACTGAAAAAGTTGCCGGGAAGTCGGTCAAGTCTCTTCCTCCCGCGGCCGACGATGCACAAAAGTGCATTCAGTCTGGTCACGGTAGAGTTTCATTCACGTTTCTTTAAGCTGGATGCAAGAGAGACTTGCTTTTTTTTCCTTTTTTTCCCCCATGAACAGCATCTGTTAGTTTTTGTGGCTTTGGGCTCTTTTATCCCTCTCTGTAAAGGGGAAATCTTTTGTCTTTCTCAACATGGACGTAAAAACGACTCCGGGTCACCACATCCCGAGAAAACAGTCACGCTGGAAAACGCAAGACACTCGTGTCCCTCGGAAGGCTTGCACTCCGGGAGTGCCGTGCCTGTCCCGCCGCAGCCCAGCGCCCCTCCCCAGGGGATGCCGGCACGGCCGGCCCGCCCGCCCGGCTGCACACCCCGCTCGCAGCTTTTCCCATCCATGGCAAGCGGCGGGGCAGGAACACTCGCGGCCAAGCACCACCACCTCAGCCCGGGGGCCACCGCCTGCGCGCGGGCTCGGAGCGCGGGGCTGCGGCACCAGCTGCCCGCCGCCGGCCGGGCCCCGCCAAAACCCCGAGCCGCGGCCCCAGAACGCGGACATAAAGTTTTGCGCGGCCCCCTCAGGACCCCAGGAACGAGCAGAGGCGGCGGCTCCGCGGCGAGCCCGCCATGCCCTCCGGCAACCCCCGCAAACCCCGCAACCCGCCGCGGGCACCGCACCCCTACAACCCCTGCTCGGCATCCCGCCCCTACAACCCCCGGCTGGGCATCGCGCCCCTACAACCCCTGCTCGGCATCCCGCCCCTACAACCCCTGCTCGGCATCGCGCCCCTACAACCCCTGCTCGGCATCGCGCCCCGGCAAAGCCCGCAAAACCCGCCGCAGGCATCGCTACCCTACAACCCCCGGCTGGGCATCGCGCCCCTACAACCCCCTGCCCAGAATCGCTCCCTTACAACCCCCGGCTGGGCATCCCGCCCCTACAACCCCCGGCTGGGCATCGCGCCCCTACAAACCCCGGCTGGGCATCTCCGTCTCTACAACCCCTGCTCGGCATCGCTCCCCCACAACCCCCTGCCCGCCATCGTGCCCCCGCAGCCCCAGCCCCGCTCACCGCCGGTCTGCCCACGGCCACGGCCATCGCGGTGCTGTGCGCTGTGCTCTGCGCTGCCGTCCCGCCGCTCTGCGCCGCCTGCTAGCACTGCAACATGGCCACCCGGCGGGGAGGGCCCATGCGCAATGCAAAGGGGCCGGGCGGCGAGGCGGGACCCCCCCGGCCCTGCCCCGGCACCGCCCCGCCGCTCGGGGAGCCCCGCGGGGCTGCGGGCGAACCCCGGCCGCCCTGCGCTAATCCCGGTCCTGCCCGCGCCCCGCCAAGCCGGGCCGGGGGTATCGTCCCCTTCACCCGAAAGAGTCGCTCCCTCCCTCCCTCCCTGTCAGCCCCACAGCTGAGAGCACAGACCCTTCTGCTCCTGGGACCTTGGCAAAGCGGGGCTGTGGATTCGGCAATGAGATACTCAAAACAGGGAGGCACTCAGGAGCCCCTGACTCACTCGTGTAACAAGAGGGCAAAACCTGACACCTCTCGTTTCTCCCATCTCTTCTCTCCTGCCAAACACACTCCATTTTTCAGCAAACTGGGTGTACCAAACAGCAGCCATGGTGGCCAGTCACTCTCCCACTTCACGAGTGATTTCCAGGGGCGAAGTGAAGCTCAGCACAGCTGGCTCCTTGCCGCTCCAACTGACCAAACACTCAACATCCCGGTGATAAGCGTGACATCCCTTTACCTGCAAAGGTGGGAGTCTTGGGGCTAAACTCAACACGTCTGCTTGCCAATCTTCAACCAAGACAGCGATGAAGCCCTGCAGTGCTTTGTGAGGCATAAAACCACACAAGGCTACAGAAGACAGAGACCCAATTTGCTGCATGCATGAAGGATACACTGAATTACACACAATCAGAGCCACCCCCATATGTGAACATCCACAGAATCGAAACAAAGAAATCACCAGGATAAAAGCTAAGAGCACCTCCTACAAGCAAGCAACCCAAGGTGGTGGTAGAGCAAATAGACCTCAGCAATTCACTTACCATTTGTACGCTCTTTGATATCAAGCTCATACCTTTTCCCTCCAAACCCCATTTTTTACGGCTATGAAGAAGGATAAGTCTGTTTGCAAAGGGCTACAGAGTCCATGATCTCCGTCCTGCAGCTTTTTTGGTCATATTTCAAAGAACTCGGGAGCTGATCTTTCAGAATGGTCACCCACACCAAGTCCCTGAGCCCCCAAACTGAGCCAGAGTCAATGGAAGTGCAGGAGCAGTCCCTGGCCCTGCCGCCCATCAGGGATGAGGACCTGCACCTGGACAGTGCACTTCACCAGGCACAGCTGCTACACCAACGGACACTGCACACTGGGAGGTTTCTACCAGCAACATTGTGCATGCATAGTTGATGCAGTGCTTTTATGACACGACATCTTAGGTGTTAATGCTCAAATGTGAGGGAGGCTTCGATATTAAACTCATTATTGCTCCTGTGGCAAACTCCTCCTGCACACACGGCTCCAGTGAGGAGGTGCCAAGTGTGCCTGTACTGGGAAATGCACCCGGACCAGTGCAGCCTCTAGTGGAAACCTGACGATCGTATCTAAAGAGTTGCCCTCGTTGCACCTGTGGGTGAGGCAGACTCTGCTTCCCCTCGTCTGAATTAGAGGCATGCATGATACTCCTGCATCAGCATAACTTAACAAACATGAAAATCTTCCACGCTCGCAAAACCTTCATGTGACTCACCGTGTCCTTCCTTGGCCCGGAGCTGGGAGAGCTGTGGCCGAGGTGTCTCCACGAAACTCATGCATACACACACCTTCCTGGGTATGGCTGTTCATGCTGAAAGAGCAGAGGGGGGGAGGAAACATCAACACCAAGAAATGTTCTGCAATCTTCTCAGATCTCAGCTAGAGCAGTTCCTTGCATTCCTAGTGCTCAGTGGGAAGAAGCAGACCCCCAGCTCCTGAAAGTTTCGTAACTGCTGCTAACAAATGTGCACCCGAGCAGAGGGAATTGCCAGTCCCTCATCCTACACACTCTGTGGGAGTTGTTTCCAAAGCTGGTTGGCAACATTTTGCAGACACAGCGGGTCAATGCTTTAGTGCCCCTTTGTGTCAGTCGCAGGCCATTTGTCAGTTACAGGGGATGAGAAGGTACACACAGCAGAGACAGAAGTTTGTAACTCTCACCTCCTGTTTATAAACAAACAAGGGCACACAGCTCTCTAAAGGCAACATCTTATCGCACAACAACAGAAAGCTGCCAGACTATGCTGATGGGCTTTTTCTTTTCTTTCATGTTGAAGTAAGGCTTGGCCCTGCCTCCCTTTTGTGATTAGCACTACTCAGAGCTCACTCCAATTTCATCCAAAGAATCAAGAGAGCTGCTGCGTCCAGAACCCCCAAAGGGTGAGACAGGGGTGAAAACCCCAGCTGAAATCAGGGCAATTGATACCATGGAAAGCCTCCTGCTTATGCCTCAGTTCATGAAGCCAAAGCAACACTTTCATAGTTGCATTGTCATGTGCCTCTGTTTTATCTTCACAATTTATTCTCCTTGTTTGTGATGACAACTACACCACTATGCTCCATTCATTTCATCTCAGACACTTCCACTGAGAGCATGCTGCTAACAAATACTGTTTTGACTGCAATCCAGGGCTCATCAGAAGAGCAGGGAGAAAAAATTTTATGACTAGAAGAACTGCACCAAAACACGTACAAAACGATAAAATATGAACATGAGCCTTAATCCTCTTCCCAGCACCTGTGGGATGTAGCTTGCATACATCATCTATTGCAATCTCTGCCCGTGGTTTGTGAGGGTTGCACACACTTCTGGGTTTGCAGCAGGCTGGAGGATATTCCAGCTGCTTACATGACAGGCAGCTAAAAATATTTATGGATAGCTGGGAGCCTGCAGCAGAGATGGTTTCTGGAGCGTGACTTAGGGCCTGATCCAGTCCTCTTTAAAGCCAGTGAGCCTGCACTGAGCTCAATCCCTCCACGCCTGTGTTCCCTGATTGTAAGAAGGAAAATCCAGCATAGCCCCTCTTCCCACACTTCCCACCAACTACCCACTCCCCAAACTCCTTGGGGCAGGAACTGTCAGTTGATTAGTGCTTACAGGGCACACTGTCCAACGGGTGCTCCGATCTTGCCCATCCCTCTCAGCCGTTACAGACACATTGTGACAACAGACTTAGCAATACATGAGATCCCCACGCTGGTAAAACGAGTGTCCAACCTATCTCAGCCACACAGCAAATACAGAGATGAGATGAGATGAGATCTGATCTGACTACAGGCACCCTTGGTGTTTGTGTGTGGTTGTCGTACACGGGTACAATCCCACACACTTGTAATATCAGCTAACTGGAACCACAGCACATTCGTGCATCTTCATTGCCAGTTTCCCTAAGGAGCTGAATCACAGGGCAGTTCAGGTTGGAGGGCACCTCTGGACATGGCCTCTGGCACAGCTGGAAGGCACCTCGGGCACAGCCCCTGCTCAGGAGTCCCACGGAGCACCTCCTGAGGATGGAGACCACAACCTCTCTGTGCAAACTGTTCCAGTACTTGACCACCCTCACTGTAAAACAGTTTTTCCTCACCCACAAACAGGATTTCTTGCATTTCACTTCGCATGAATCCTCTCCTGTCCGTTCACTGCCATGACTGATAAACCACTTTGTCTCCTCACCACCAGCCAGCACATGACCCTGGCACTTCTCAGCCTCCCTATCCTGCTTTCCTCCTCCGCTGTCACCCCGGCTCGCCGCCCCACGGGCCACCACCCCGGGCAAAGGCGACCGGGCGGTGGCGGCCCGGCTGCGGAGGAGGAGGCGGAGAGGCCGGCGCGGCAGGAGGCGGGTTTCGCCGTCGCACCTGGATTATTGAGCACGGAGGCACCGCACGGAGCAGTGAGAGCCGGCCGGCCCGGAGCATGGCGCGGGAGCTGAGCCAGGAGGCTGTGCTGGACTTTCTCTGGGCTGCCGGGGGGCGAGCCCCCAACACGGCGCTGCTCCGCCACTTCCAGCGCTTCCTCCGCGACCCGGCGCTGACGGAGCAGCAGCGGCGGGAGCGCCGCGAGTACTTCAAGAGTCTTGTCAACTCCCTGGCCACCGTCCACCCCGCCGCCGCCCCCGGCGCCTCCAAGGACATCGTACTCCGCCGCAGGTACCGCGACCTCCTCGATGAGGAGCTGTCGCCGCCAGAGGAACAGCGGGAGGAGGAAAAGAAGGAGCCGGACCCGCCGCCGCCGCCCCGCCGCGACCCCGCCGGGCGGCGCGGCCCCCGTGG
>JAWWEV010000134.1:1199496-1210670 GCA_035583235.1 Hafferia zeledoni
CCCTTGGTCCAACTCCAGTCCCTTTACCAGATCATGGCACTCAGTGCCACGGCCAAGCTCAGGTTAAAAACCTCCATTGTACAGGATGCTGTGCTGGACCCGAGGCCAAAGGAGGAGAAAGTCACTACCTGCTCTTTCAGCAAGAAGTGGGGCCTCTTTCTCAGCCAGAGCAATGAGTAACTCAGATATGGAGCATCCAACCCCACCAGTGTGTGTGGGTTCAGTGCAAGACAAGCCAGGCAGGCACTGAGGAGCCAGCGGGCTCTGTGTCACACAGGGCAGAGTATGTATATCCCTGTATATATATACACATACCCTGCTCCTTGAGTTAGCCAGCAGCAAGGTGTGTGTTCTCAGACCTTCCCAAACCAGGCCTAAGCCATTCCTAATGACAGCAGTAACTAGCCAGGGATGTGACTTGCCAATGGCTAGGGTGTATTTTTTCTCACAGAAGATGGAAAAGAGTACAATCACCACGCTGCATCCTTATGGTATTTACAGTTTTCTAAAGCAAATCTGGGACATTTCTCGGGAGCTACAAGAAAATCAGACTGGCCAGTTGTCTGCCTGCAGCCTGTGCAAATCCAGAAGTGGATGAAGAGTTTAGGCTGGGGCCCTGGTGCTGGGCAGCACCACGTGTCCTCTAGCAAGCCTGCAAGGCAAAGAACTGGAAGGGCACCCTCAATTTCCCCCACAGGAGAAAATTCCTGCATGAGCAGGAGGTGACTCTTCTCTGCCTGCACCCTTTACAAACTCTCTGAAATGGAAGGAGACCCACTGGCTCCTCCACTTGGCCCCCACTTAATCCCTAGGAAAAATGGAGGGCAGTTGGGCAACTCAGCATGGTAGCCTGAGAATAAACACTTTTCAGATTTCACAGGGCTCCCAACCAGGAGTGCTTTAAAGCTACAGACCAAAGGGTTTGTTGCTAAACCAACCGGGCTGCCAGTGCAGAGCACTCAAGGAAAACAAACAGTGCAGTCTCCATGTGTTATTGGAAAGGTATTTCCCTGTCTGAAGGGTCAGAGGAGACCTCAGGCCAGAAAAGCAGCTCACATGAAATGTGCATTCCTGAAGTGGCGTCAGAGTGGCCAATGCTTTGGCACTGCACTGAAAGGAGGAGAGAAGTTTCCAGGGATTTCACACAACTGAATGGCAAGCAAACACACAAAACCAACCGACCAAAGAGAATTTGCTCAACCTCTCACGCGTTGCAGTGACCAGGGAACAACTGCAGAGTAACTCGGGCACAGAGAGCAGGAGCCTAAAGCCTGTCTCTAACACGTGACACCATGATGGTTAACATCGCCAGAGAATGGGGCTCATTTAAGGTGGAATTAGTTGGGCTCTCTCCAAACTCTCCGTGGAGAGTGGCATTTGCTACCTGCACCCACTCTGTTCCCACAGTCAACTCCTCCTGCCTTCAGTATGGCTCTTGTGTGCCTGTAGGACAGCCAGGGAGTTAGCTGGATGCCACAGCATTTGCAGGATTTTCCCTACAGCACTTTCAGTCAGCATTTCGCCCTCTCTTACCCCTCAGTCACAGGACTGCAATCCAGGCTTGTGACTTTCTAGTTCAAACACAGCTCAGTTTTGCTGAAACACCACGAGAACCTTTTGAAACGCGTGTGGGGGATATCTGGGCAAAGGATGGTGTCAGGAGTCAGGATGCTGTTCCTGTAACCACCAGCACGCTGCTCTAATGAAGTTCCAGCAGTCTCCACTGGGGCAGCGTGTTTCCTTCCCTGCTACCCAGCCATACACTCCTGCACTGCTCCATCCCCTCCCGGCCCTGCACAGGCCATGCTTTGTGCTGTTAAGGTACATAGGAAGGGGAACAGCAGGCAGTAGGGACTGGCTGTGAGCGCAGGCTTCTCTCCTGTCCTGCCAGCTGCACCCTGCCTTGCCCAGCCTCTTCCTCAGCTACCAAAGCATTTCTCTTTTCCCTCTGGAGCCTTTCAGCACTGGAATGGAACCAGCGAGATCACATCACGTTTCAAAAGCTGCCGCCTGAATTCTCACATCTACCAGAGCCCCACACACCGACCTGAACTTTCAGGCACTTTTTAGACGCTGACACAGAGTATACCAAACCCTTGGGTTTCATGTAACTGCAGGCAGTGATGATTTGTACCCAGGGTGTCCCAGCAGCCCAGGCTCCTTGCAGGCACCAGGCTGGGCTGGGAGGGAGAACACGTTCCCACAGAGGCACTCACTTTGCAGCAGTAACTGGAGGACTCCAACCCTGATTTTAGACAGAGATCACTTGACAAAAGCACCTCGCTGCTATCACAGAGCCACACTGGCTCCTGGGACAGGAGCCAGGAGACTCTGCATAGCAGCTGGGAGAGCTTACAGCAAGGATTTCTAGGATCACACAGAAGCAACCAACCACCGAGCTCTTAAAATCACACCCGTACTGCCTGTGAAGAACGGTATCACTGCACTTTAAAGGGCTGGGAAGCTCCGTCCCGAGCAGCTGCCATCGATCACCACCTTAGCCCTCCCCGCTCCAGTCATGTGATGGCCGTGCCCAGGGATTTAAGCTGCTGGAGCTGCGCGCTGCGTTACTGCGGGCTGTGCCGAAGGGGCTCGGGGGTGTGCTGGCTGCAGCATGGAGCAAGTGAGTGCTTTTTGCGGCTGCTGGGACAAGCAGGACTAAGGCTGGGCTGTGTGCGGGGTTTGGGCCTGGTGCCAGAGGTAGGAGGAGACAGGAATGAGCTGAGAGGAAATGCGAGGCTGATGGCTGTGGCTGTGGGAGGCGTAGTTAGGGCTGACCAGCCGGTTTTCCTCGCCTCTGGCATGATGTAAGTGGGAAAGCTGAGGAATATTTATATCCTCAAGTACTCTAAAGGTTTAGGTCCATTTGTAACTCTACAGTTTGAATCTTCTTTATACTTGCTTTTTTTATTTCCCCCCCTTAAACTTTGTCTTTTCCTTCTGGTGAAATGCTTTTTGGGTAGAGGACTGGAGATGCAACAGGAGAAGAAAGCAAGGCTGGCAGCGTGTTCTAACCCACCCCTGCCCCCCAGCTTGGCTTTCCTCGAAAGTGCCCTGGGCACTGAGTTCCAGCAGCACTAGAGGCAGAAGGCAGAGATAAGCGGTTTAGTGACTCTGGAAACCTGACCTGGCAGTCTGGGTGTGGGCAGGGAAGGGGGCAAGGACCGCTGGGGCTGAGTGGCAGTGCCCAAGTCAACTCGTTTGCAGTTGGTCTCCCTCCCTGAGCTGAGGTGTGGTTAAATACAGCTCAGCAACACAACCTCTGTGGCACTGGTACATCAGTGCCTGTGCCCTGCTCCTGCATCACCTCCTGCACTGCCCCTGCATGGCCATGTTTTGGTGGGGGGGACTACAGGGATGATTCCTGTGTCCCCCATGTGTGGCAGAACCAATGCCAGGGGGCTCCAGGACAGACCTGCTGCTGGTCAAGGCCAAGCCCAGCAGAAAGGGCAGTGACACCTCCATGGTAAGATGCTTAAGATGGAAAAAATCTATTGTGCAGCAGTAATTGCCCTCCAAGAAGAGAGGACTGAGAATATGTGAAAGGAACAGCCCTGCAGATGCCCACCTCGATGAAGAAGGAAGGGGAGGAGATGCTCCAGGAGCCAGAGCTGAGATTCCCTTGCAGTTCTGTAGTGAAGAATGTGGGAAGGCAGCTGTGCCCCTGCAGCTCATGGAGGTCCCCCGGGGAGCCTTGGGAGGAGACCAGGCTGGAGCAGGTGGATGCCCCAAAGAAGGCTGTTACCCTGTGCAATGCTCCCATGATGCAGCAGTTTGTCAAGAACTGTAGCCCCTGGGAAGAGTTCACACTGGAGGAGCTTGTGGAAAACTGTTTCCTGTGGGAAGGATGGTATGGTGGAGCAGAGGAAGGACTTCTCTCCCTGAGCAGTGGCAGAAACAACCTCTGATGGACTGACTGTAACCCCCATTCCCTGTCTCCCTGTGCCTCTGGTGAGGGAGGAGGTCAAGCTTGGGAAGGAGGGAGGGGTGGGGGGAATATGTTCTTAAAGTTTGTTTTACCTGTCATTATCCTGCTCTGATTGTGATTGGTAATAAATTCAATTAATTTCTGCAAGTTGAGTCTGTTTTGCCTGTGACAGTAATCAGTGAGTGGGTTTACCCTGTTTTTATTTCAAGTTATGAGCCTTTCATTACATTTTCTCTCCCCTGTCCAGTTGCAGAGGGAAGTGGAAGTGGCTTTGGTGGGTACGTGGCATCCAGGCAGGGTCACCCCACCACAGTTCCCTGTCAGCCTAGAGGGGTGTGGGAGATCCCAGTGGCAGCTGGGACAGGCAGCTGGCCTGACTGAACCCTTCCTCTGGCACATAACTCGTGTGTGGGTCTGCTAGAGCTGCTTGTGCCTTGCCCTGGGACAGACTAACCCCTGTGCTCTGGCCCTGCAGGGACTGGTTGTTACTCAGCTGGACATCGAGCCTGGTGAGTGCATCAAGGTCAAAGGGAAGATCCAGTCTGATGCCAAAGGGTGAGTAGTGACAAGACAGGGAGTGGGTTGCTGTGGCACTGGGGGAGGCCAGAGCCCCTGCTGTGTGTTCAGTTTGCCAGCACGGGGTAGCTGGAGCTGCTGCACAGACACCTCCTTTGCACTGACTGTCTGCCCAGGTTTGCTGTGAATGTTGGCAAGGACAGCAACACCCTCTTGCTGCATTTCAACCCTCGCTTCGACTGTCACGGGGACATCAACACCATCGTGTGCAATTCCAAGGAGGGTGGCGCGTGGGGCGAGGAGGACAGGAAGGCTGACTTTCCCTTCCAGCACGGTGACAAGATTGAGGTGAGGCCCTGGGGGTGGGCACAAGGCACTGAAAGGCCAAGGGCACAGCTCTTTAGGGCTGCCTTGTGCCTCTGTGGAGCAGAAGGAGCAGGCATGGAATGGGAATAAGTAACAGGGGAAGAGTCTTGTAGCTAAAGCCAATGAGCTGCCTTGTACCTGTGCTGCTCAAGTGAATGCCCAATGGCTCTGATGGGTTCAGTGCCCCACTCTGGCCTTCCTTTGCAAGCCACACAACCTGGAGCAGCTAAAACTCTGACCTGAGACCCAGACTGGGTCTGTCTTATCCTGGAGCTGACCTTGGGGCAGAGCAAACCCAATTCCTGCCCCCTGTGCCTCTGCTGAGTTAGTGAGCATGGCCTTGGCACCGGCAGCCCCCCTGCCTGTCCCACACCCAGACTGCAGCTAGTGGGGAGTGAGTGAGGCCTCGGAACTGTGGTGTGTTAACCTTTTTCCTTGTGGCTCTCCACAGATGTGCATCTCCTTTGATCAAACTGAGGCCACGGTGAAGCTGCCTGAGGCAGAGTTTAAATTCCCTAATCGGCTGGGCATGGAGAAAATTGAATACCTGGCTGTGGAGGGGGACTTTAAAGTCAAAGCCATTAAGTTCAGCTAACAGCTACAGCTTGGTTTGTTTTGTTTTCTGCCCTGTGCATGGTGAAATAAACCCAAACTTGCAATGGCTGCTTCCTCTGCTGTTTTCTGCTCTAATCTGCTTGCTCCTGTGTGTGCTACAGGGGTGGGCAAGGAGGGGAGATCCAAACACGTCTCTCTACACTGTGGATCTGCAGGTGCTACTGATGCAGACACCAGCCAGGCAAAGCATGACTGAGTGAAGCTGCCTTAGCAGTAGTTGCTCCCTTCACCTTGTTGGCTGCAGTGAGTGCTCCTTGTCTGGTTTCTAAAATCTGGGATTAGTTCTGGCCAGAAAGGCTCAAACAGGTGTGTGTGGGGTGTCCATTGTGCTACCTCTGGCCAGGAACTGCTGCACCCATCTCCTTGCTGGGGATGGTGACTGACAGGGAATACTGGGCATGGCTTGTGCTCTTGCCAACAGCTTTGCTTTCCCAGACTGTGCTCAGCACTGGGGTGCATTCCGGGCTGGCCAGTGTGTGCCTGAGGAGCAGAGAGGAGCAGGCAACTCAGGCTGACTGCACTGGCCAGGGACAAGACCTGGAGTGAAAGGTGAGGCCTGACAACGTTTGGAGTGAGGCCCTGAGAGGAGCAGGCTGGCTGTGCTGGCTCATGGATTGAGGTCTTGACACAGACGCCCAATCTGGGGTACCACGAAGGCAGGGGCTGAACAACATATCCCAGTTATGGGTGACAACCCCTGTGGCAGCCTGTGGGCCAGTGTCTGTAATGCTTGACTGCTCAGCTCCAGGTGCAGCTCAAGGGCTGTACTAACTAGGTTCCCAGAGGTATGAAATCCTGAGTGCACCAAACACAAGTAGTAGCAGTTAGGCAGCTGAAAAAGAAAAAAAGCTTGGTGGACAGTCTGCTTACAAAACTCTCTGCTTGTGCAATGCCTTGGAGTGTGTCTGCTCCTGCTCTTTGCCAGCAGCCTGCTAACCATGGTGAGACCTGAGAGAGGGCTGGAGCTGGGCCTGAGGAGGACCTGAGGGAAGGTGAGTGAGTGTTCTGTGCTGTGTGGAACTGGGAGGCTGCACAGGCTGCCCAGCTGTGGGGGCCGGCTCTGGGGCTTGTGGCACTCTGGGGGCCGGCTCTGGGGCTTGTGGCACTCTGGGGGCCGGCTCTGGGACTGTGGCAGTGCTGCCCTGGTGCAGCTCAGGCAGCCTGCACAGGTGGGGCCTTCCTGAGCCAAGCGCTGCTCCACTGCTGGAATGATCACAATGCTGCTTGAACAGCTGAGCAGCAGGGCCAGCTGCTTGGGTAGGGGCAATACCCCACTGCAGGGGATTTGAGCCATTCCAGGCTTTTTATGGAAAGGCTGACAGGCTGCAAGGCTGTTGGCTTCATGTCACAACCCTGTCCTGGCTGTCCTGCAGCAGCTGCCCAGAGATGGCAGGAGCCTGACCACCCTGCATGGATAATGGGCTTTTTAGTTCCTGTCCTATATCCACTGCACTATTTGTGGGATAGGGTGTTGTTTTTAGAGACTGAGGTGTGTTTACCAGGCAAAGGATGAGCAAAGTCTTGCTGATGCTTTGCCTTGTCAAGCAAGTCTTGCACTTGCTTTATTTGGCAGGGTATTTGGGGTGTGGGGAGTTGGGGACAAGATGTTATTTGTTGTTTTTTTTTTCTTGTTTCTCCCTCTATCAGGTTACCTGGCTGAAGGAGAACTAAAGGAACTGTACAACACAGAAGAAGTACAAGGCCCTTGTGTAGCTGAAGCACAGGGGAACTTACAGCTGGTCTGTGCATGTGTGTTTCTGGCTGTCCTGGGCAAGTGAGGGCTGTGTCTCTCAGAACTGACAAGAATAAAGCTAATCTCTTTTTTTTTTTTTTTTGCCCTTAAGCTGGGGCAAAATCTCATTACTTTTTGCCCTTAAGCTGGCAGTCCTGGTTGCCAGGTCGGCTGGCCACAACTGTTGGTGATTGCTGTGCTCAGGGTACAAACAATCCTTCAAGGGGGTTACCCCCCTCTTGGACTTTCCACGGGAATTAATTAGGCTTATCCTGCTTTTTAGCACTGGCAGTTACCCCCAAGGAGACCACAAAAAGGGTAGGAAGGAAGCATCTCTTTGCCAACACTTCCTGCTGCCTGAGTTTTGTTCTCCTGTGTCCCAGAGCTATAAATAATCCTGTTCCTCTAAGTGACACCAGGAAATTCAGAGTGCCCTGGTTGGCCCCTGGTGTGGTGACAAGGCTGGAGCAGTGGGGAAAGCCAGAACACCGTGCCCTGCTGGAGGCAGAGAGGGGGTCACAGGGAGCAGAAAGCACCACAGCACTGCCTGAGGGTGCAGCTTGGGGGTTATTGCCTTTTTTTTTTTGTGCAGTCACCATTTTGTTTTCTTACACCATCATGAAGAAGGAAAATCAGACCTCAAACCCCCCTGCAAAGCAGCTGTGAGACTTTGTGTCATAACCTGGAGATTTATTTGGCTATGACAAGTGAATTCAGGGGAAGAGGCTGCCCAGGGAAGTGGTGCAGCCACGGTGCCTGCAGGTATTGAAAAGATGTGAAGGGACACTTGGGGACACAGTGGTGGATTTTAGTGGTGTTAAGCTAAGTTGCACTTAAGGGTCTTTTCTAAATGGTTCCATCAATACTGGTTAATTGATGTATGTTTTCACTTCACACTTGGGAAGAGGAGAACAAAGAACTAATTGTCAAAAAGTTTGGAGAGTAGATGGGACAGGAATTAAGATCTCGTGCAGGACCTAGAAGAGCAGAGAGGGCTAAGACAGACCCACAGCTTTGTCTTCTCAAAGAATAACTTCTCCCTGAGTGGTTCACATTAACTTCACTTGACAGAAATAGGCCATGTGAGTGACTCTGTGGCCACACGGGCCTGCACGTGACACTGATTGTCACAGCCTCAGAGGACAGTGGGGACACAGAGATGGTGTGGGGGGTCAGGACATGCTGGGGGAGCCGAGGGGCACTCCGGGCTGGGAAACCAGCAGGGTGGATTCCCATGGAGTTACAAACAACACAGTGCCTGACAATTTCTGCCAAACAAAACATACAGGAGATTCACCAATATCTGTTGTACAAAATGCAGAGGTGCCCACCAGCCAGGGGGGCAAGAGGTGACAGTCCTGTTCGTCCCCTGTCTCACAGAATCATAGAATCGATTGGGTTGGAAAAGACCTCTGAGATCATCGAGTCCAACCCTTGGTCCATCTCTAGTCCATTTACTAGATCATGGCACTCAGTACCACGTCCAATCTGCGACGTCTCCTCACCTCCTGCTCCCTCAGCCCCAGTTTTGCAGGATTTAGGAACCAAAAGGAACTCTGTCACTGTTTTTCAGAAGGTGAGCCCCAAACTTCACCTCAGAAGTGCCCCCATTTGGGGGCAGCACTTGGGAATGGTCTGGCCTGGCAAAATGCCAACTGCCCAACACAGTCAGAGCTTCTCTTTGCCTACACACACACTGAGAATGGGAGAAAGGGGAAAAAACCCTTCAAACGAGGTTTAAACTTAAACTAACTACATATATATTTACACAGAAAAAAATTAAAAGTGAACTACAACATAATACACACTTACACAAGTTAGAAATAACAAGAAGTAACTTCTTACTCTCCAGTGAACAAAATCCCACTATTTTAACGACAAATCATTCCAGAGAGCTCAATTTCTAGAGAAACAGATTCAAGCAGAGAGAGAAAGACTAAGAACCAACATTTTACTTTGGATTTGAGCCGAGGTTGCTGCTCCCCTTTGCCGGGGTGTGATGGCGGTCTGGGCACACACCTGGGCACTGCTGGTGTGGGATGGATGTCCTTGGGAGCACAAACCCTGTCCCTGTCCCTGCCCTGTGTGCTGCCTGGCACAGGACCAAGGCCTGGGGGCACCTTCTGCCATGCTGAAACCCCCTCCCCTCACACCCCACCCCATCCCCACACGAGGGGCCTGCCCTCCCTTCGGACACCCCCGTGGAAAACAAACACCCCATACACCTCCTTTCCGACAATTTCTGTGTTTTGCCCCTTCTCCCCTGACCCAGCTGCTCCACAGCAGGCCATGCTGCCCTGTGAGGGGAGAAAAATGCGTAAAAAATAGAGTTTTACCCACCTTTTCTCCACAGAGTCAGGCTGAGGGGTGTGTGTCCCTTCGTCGCCTCAGGTGTGGGCTCCCCTCAGGCTGCCCCAGTCCTGCTGCGCCTCGTTAACCCTGATTACCCACAGCTGTTCCCCACAGCACACCGGGAGGGGTGGGCAGGGTGCCCTGTGGGGGGTTTGGGGCACATTTGGTGTGGTTTGGAGGTGCTGGTGAGGGCTGGGGGCCCACCCAGGAGCCCCTCAGGTGCCAAGGCCGCCCTCACAGCGCCCTAAGATGGCGCCGCTCCCGCCCTTCACGAGCCAAAATGGCGCCCAAGGCCCCTCAGGGCGGGCCCTGAGACCCTTCCCCACAGAGCCCCTTTTGTACCCCAAAATCTGCCCCACAGAGCCCCTTTCCTACCCCAAAACCTGCCCCAGACGCTTCCCCACAGAGCCCCTTTGGGACCTCAAACACTGCCTGAAACTGTTCCCCACAGAGCCCCTTTTTTCTACCCCAGACCCTTCCCCACAGAGCCCCTTTTTTACTACCCCAGACCCTTTCCCACAGAGCCCCTTTCCTACTCCAAAATCTGCCCCTGTGGCCACTCATCTTCCAGTTTCATCCTCGCTGACCTGCCCTGGGTACTTTTCTTTTTAGTCACCCTGTTATTTTGGAGTCACACCAAGGCTGTGCAGGAGCAGGTCCCTCACCAGCACTTTGCTCAGTATTTGGTCATGCTTTGTGGTAGTTTTGACCTGACTAAACCCATCCCAATCTCACATAACCTCTTGCCCTCCCAGCTCAATTATGTGCTTTCTTTTTGTTGTTCTTCTTTTGCATTTCAGACCTCAAACCCCACCTTGAGATGGGCAGATTTTGGCAGGGATTTTTGGCCCTGGCACACACCAGAAGCTGCCCTGTGAACACATTTAGCTGCACAGCACAAAAGAGGATTGTTTTGCTGGAAAACAGGCAGTGCCACAGGAACACAACAGGGATATAAAGCAATAAACACTGCCATGTGCACACTGTCCTGGTGGAGGGTGTTGAGGAAGGTCTGGAGAAACCCGGGGTGGGGTCTCTGTGTTTGCTCACACTGATGTAAAGCACCTTTTAATGCTCAGGATTTGTGTGGAAAGCCATCCAGTTTGCTTTAATTGCTTTTTTTTAATTACCAGCCTGAACTATCCCAACAGATGATGGATGGGGACTGACACATCACCTGTTGTGTGCTCTGACCTTCACAAAAGGTGTGGGGTGTTAACCCAGAACCTGGGCTGGGACAGCCCTTCCTACTCTGAGTCTTGGGGAAAACTCATCAGATGTGAATTCCCTGTGATTGCCCCAGGTCTCTGATTGAAGCAAAGCCAATTTGGAGTTGGATGACTCCATTTTCTCAGCACTCACATCATGTTCCTGGGAGCATGTGAGGGTTGAGAGCTGGGTTTACAAGACCTGATTTGACTGAAGGGAATAATTTAAGGAATGTTGACTCAGGAAAAGGGCTGTGCTCCAACTGAGGGACAAACACAGAATGAGATGAGGTGCCCAGTTGGTTTTGCACAAGGTTTAACTTGGAATGGGCAATGTATGCCAGGGGAAATTTAAGTTGGAGATCAGAAAAAAATTCCTTACAGAGAGAGTGCTCAGGCCTTGGAATGGGCTGCCCAGAGAGGGGGTGGATTCCCCATCCCTGGAGGTTTTTCAGCT
>JAWWEV010000134.1:1210770-1260789 GCA_035583235.1 Hafferia zeledoni
TGGAGTTGGACCAAGGGTTGGACTTGATGATCTCGGAGGTCTTTTCCAACCCAATCCATTCTATGATTCTATTCTATTCTATGATTCTTTGTGCTTCCCAGGGTTTTGCTGGAGCTGCTGAAGGGAGACTGCACATTCCCCCTGTGCCAGGCACCACCTGGAGCCAGCAGGATCCTCCTGGAGATGGCTCTGGACAAGGAGCTGCCCTCAGGTCCCCTGAGCTGACCTGGGAGGGAGTGCCCCCCACTGTCACCTCCTGCAGACAGAGGCCACCCGGGCAGGTCCCATAGCAGGGTGGGAAGGGGGGCATTCCACTCCAGTGTGCCAAGTGGGTGTTTTGAGATCAAAACAAGGCTCATTTTTAGCAGGAAAAGGCCAAGTGTTTGAGAACAGTGCTTGTTGTATCTGGGGCACTGACTTTCTCCCCTGCAGCCACTGAGATGCAGGTTCAGGTCTAAGAACCTCATGTAGCCAGACCCAAAATGCAGATTTGTGTCAGGAAGTGACACAGTAAGATTCTGTCCCTGGTGTCTGTGTCCCATGAAATCATTTCCTCACTCTGGGAAATGGATTTCCATTATCCTGTAGTTTCATAACCAAAAGAGAAAAGCAAGATGGGATAAAAAGCAATGAATATGCTCCCATTTTTGCCAGGGGTACTGAGAAGTAAATCTTCAGGTTTGGCCAATGCTTAATTACCCTTAAACACATGCCAAGATGTGCTGCTTCCAACCTCAGCAAACCTTGCAGTTAGGAGAGTGATTTTTGAACAGAACTGTGGCAAGACAGTTTCTAGCCCTTAGCACAGAAATTTGGGCTTTAACTCAGTTTTCACCTGAAAATAAAAGCTGTTACAAAAACGTGACTATCACTTGCCTCATTAGCTGAAGCTTCTCTCTACAAGGGGAGCACAGTGTAGGATGGAAGGGTGGCTGCAAAAAAAAGAATCTGAATTAAGACAGCTTTTAAATCTAAAAAACTAAGCTGCAGTAGAGGGTAGGATTTTATTTTAGGGCAAATTAAATGGGTTGATTGGATTGAAACAGCTCCCCCCACTGTTTCCCTGCAACTCCACTCAATTATTCTTGAGTGACCCCAAAGATATTTTCCCCTCTAGTTTTACTTTAATTTGGCTATTAAGGCATAAAAATCAGCTGTGCTGCTCCAGGTTGCCATGAAATGCTGTGTGAGCCTGGAGAGTGTGCACACTCACAAGGAATGTGCTGTACAGCAAGTTTTGGGTGCACAGGGTTACCATTCCATGGGTATCCTTTCTGTGGGTAGAATATTGTATTTCAAGTCAGTGCTTCTTGGAGCTTGTAAAATAATTCCTGGTGAAGCAGATTCAGACAAAGGAGGTATTGCTGTATTGTAACAAGTCCTACTGTACATCACCCTCTGACAGAGCCAGGCCTGTAAACCCTGTCAGCAGAGACTCCTGACACATCTCAAGGAGATCCTTCTGGCTGTAAATGGAGCACAGATCAGTCATGAGGATTCAAGCAAAGACAGTTTTCCCCTCCCTGTTCCTGCAGTGAGCTCCTTACTTCCAGCTAACCTGGACTCCTGAGATGCACATTCCCATGGCAGATGTTGCAACTCCAGATTCAAAGGATCACAGAAGAGGAAAGGTGGCATTTTCCTGGCCAAAGTCTCCTTATGGTGTGTCTCCTTAATGGTATGTTTAGCATGTGTTGAAACAGGGTGAAGCTGCTTCTGGTAGCCCTTTATTATATTAAAAAAACAACCACAACAACAAAACCACGACAAGATGTTGCAATCTACTGCATCACTATCTTTGGGGTTCCCTCTTTTTGTTAAGGTCTTCACAAAATACAAAATTAAATGTCTTTTTCTACATACAGAACAAAGTAGAATCAAGTAACTGATTAGAGTATGTACAAAAACTTACACATTGTCTTGTTCTTTAAAAAATATAAATATCAATAATGTTCGGTAAAATGGGTTGGTTTTATTTTTAAGGCTTCATTCTTTTAGATCCTTCATTATTTAATGAGGTGCCAGGTAAGCAGGAAAGGGCAGGAAGAGAGGAGGTCATATGTTTTATTAAAGGTTTAATTCTTGTGGGACTCTTCCTCATCTCTGGCAGCAGGAGATTTCCCTCCACACTGATTTCAGTTTCCAGGAAGCAGAGGTGGAAGGAAAGGAAAACAAAACCTTTATTATTGCTATTTTTTTCCTTCATTAAAATCTTGCTTTAAACCTGTCTCCTTTCATTATCTTTGTAGAGAACCATCTGCCAAGTCCTTGGATTAAGCAGCCTGGAGCAGGACTGTGTCCCAGGACCCCTGGGATGGGTTAGAGTGAGGAGGAGGCTGCCGGAGGTGTTTTCCCACCGACCCCTGTGAGTGCAGCAGCCAGAGCAGCTGCTGCTGCTGCGCCCCTGGGTGTGAAGTCCGTGGGGAGGCTCTCCAGGAGGCACTTGAGCTGCTCCTGGCCCAGTTTGATTTTGTCGTCCAGCTCCCGCTGCTCGATGAGGAGGGCAGACTTCATCTTCACAAAGTGCTGGTAGTCCTGCAGCTGCTCCTCGGACAGGTAGTTGCTCAGGATGTCCAGGACCACCCGCTCCCTCCGGTCGAGGTTCTCCTTCAGCTCCCGGGCGTCCTCGTGCTGGCCAGCCAGCAGCTTCCTCTTCTCGGTCAGCAGGCTCTGCACACACCAGGGACAGCCCCTCAGCACCAGCAGCTCTGAAATCCTGGATCCCCCCAGTCCTTCCTCCCAGCAGCACTGAAATCCTGGATTCCCCCAGTCCTTCCTCCCAGCAGTACTAAAATCCTGGATCCCCCCTGCTCCTTCCTCCCAGCAGCTCTGAAATCCTGGATTTTGCCCTGCTCCTTCCTCCCAGCAGCTCTGAAATCCTGGATTCCCCCAGTCCTTCCTCCCAGCAGCTCTGAAATCCTGGATTCCACCTGCTCCTTCCTCCCAGCAGCTCTGACATCCTGGATTCCCCCACTCCTTCCTCCCAGTATTCCCTGCTCAGCTCCCAGACACACAGACAAAGGCCTGGGATAGGAGGATGCATCTCCCATCATGGATTGAATGTGAGTCCCATGGAGTGTTCTGGTCAACAGGAGGGACAAAGTGCTCCAAGGAAGTCATGAAAATTCACTCAAAAGTGACAACTACCAGGAAAATTCGGCTTTGTCTCTTCAGAAGCACCCCAAGGATGTTAAAAAGTGGGTTATTGCAGGAGGCACAGCACCAGCCAGGCTCTGCTCTGGCCATGGGGCACAGACAGACTGTCCCCAACATGGCCCTTCTGTGATGGGACAACAGCCACAGGATCCCAGATATTTACACAAACTGGGATCAAAGTTGAAAGGGACAAACCCTGCCTTTGCCACTGCTCATGCCTAAGCACAGAGATACCTGTCCTGCCTTCCTGGCAGCCCTGGGAGGCCCTTCTGGAGCAGGGTGTTGTGATGGCTGCTGTGCCCACACCCCCACGGATACATACCCGCTCCTCACTGTTGGTGTTGTCCCCCAGACTGCTCAGGACGTTCTCCACACGGGCCAGGCGTCCTGACAGGGACAGCAGGAGGTTCACCACCTTGTCCAGATCACCAATGAACATCTTGTACTTGTCAAACTCGTTGGGTTTGCACAGCGTGCTGATCAGCAGCTCCACCTCCTCCCCAAGGGCGTTATTCATCTTGATGTCTGCCAGCAGGCCCTCCTTGGCTTCCTTCAGGATTTCCAGCTTGTGGGTCAGGCTCCCAATGAGCTCAGCCTGTCAGAGGGCAAACACGTTGCTACCATCACCCTGACCATAGGGATGATGACAACAAGAGGATATGGCTGTGGTTCCTGAGGAGCAGGGTCATGTCAGCAACAGCTGACAAAGAAGACATTAAGGAAGAAACAGAGAGAATGCTGAAATTGCCCATCTAGGACATAATCCAGGCAGCTGATTAGTTGTATGAAGATGTATTTGCTCAATGAGCATTTACAGAAGAGACCTCTGATTGGTGTGCCCTATTCTGATAGCAGCTACCTGGAGCTGAAAGATGCAGGTTCTTTAAAACCTCCAGGCAAAAAGAGCTGCAGCCACATCTCGGGTGCATTCCCCATCCCTGCCCCAGCCTGAGATGTCTTCAACTGTGCAAAACAGCTGCCTCTCACACAGAGGCTTCACCAACAGCTTCCACCAAGGATGCTCTAAGTTTACTCAGTGTCTGAGCAAAGACATGGAGAGCACAAATCCATTTTGAGAAAAGAGCTGGCAACTCTTTCCCTGCTGAAGAAAAGGAGGCCCCCAGGGTTGGGTTACTCCAGCAACAGCATTGCTGCACGTGTGCTGGAGATCCTAATTCCTGGTAGGATTTAGTGGAGAGATGAATGCAAAAGCAAATCTGTGACCTGGGGCTTGCAATTCTTGCTGCCATTTCTGTAGAACTGTGAGCAGGAAAAGCTCTTCCTACAAGGGGTGAGGGTTTTCAGTGTCTCCACTTTGTGCACTGCTGAGGCACCATTACCTGTGTGCTAATCTACTGTGAAAATATTCTCTCCAGGTCCTGTTTCCATCCAAGCTGAGTGTCACTCCAGAGCAGGAAGGATGTTCAAACAGCACTAAGGCTGGGAGGGAGAGTCCCTGAGCTGGCCCTGCTGCCCAGGGTGGCCTCTCCGTGGGGTTCCAAGGCTGGTTTGGCACTGGGAGGCACATGGCAGTGCATGGCCAGGCACCACCAGAGGGAACACTCGGTGTGCTTTGGTCATGGCTGCACTGCAGCTGCTTTCAGCTGCCACACACATGCAAAGGCTGAACAGAACTGAGTAATATTCCCTTAAAATAAACATCAGCTCCCTGGAATGCCCACTGAGCCACTCCACTGGCTGCAGGGTAGTCCAGGGGGAGGGAGCAAAGGTGGTACTAAATCCCACTAAATCAACCAAACTCCTTTCTGGGACTCTCCCTTGAGTAGGACCCACAGACAAACACCTGTCCTTCCCAGGGACTGTGATGCTGATGTTCCCTTCCAAAGGTGCAAGGTGCTCACCAGTTGATTGCTGCACCACATCCTGAGGAGCAGAAGGAGGGATCCCTTTGCAATGATTACAGTGCAGGGGGAAATCTCTATAGCAGGACTCTGTGGGATGGGCACCAAGTCCAGCATTAACCTGGACAGGCTTCCAGGAGGGTGGAGCTGCTTAGGACTGGCAGCTGTTCCTCCCAGCTCCAGGAGCTTTGCTCTCCAGAGCAGAAGGCATGGGACTGCTGGGAGTGACATACCTTTGTTCTGAAGGGGACTGGAGGGGCCTGGAAAATACTTTTGTGTTAATTAATCAGTGTCTGTCCTGTAATCCCAGCTGTGAACCAACCTCTGCACACTTACTGTGCAGGTGAGCTTGGTTTTCCCATGTGACCTCCCACCCAGAGGAGCTGCTTCTCAGGTAACCCTTGTGAAAATGTTCTTGCACACAGAGCATCACCAAACACACCAGGAGATTGTGCTGCCTGGGCCCAAATCACTCCCACCTATTCCTGGTTTTCCATGCAAGTGTAACCTTTGAGGCCTGGGACCTGCCCTCCATGGCAGGCTCACAGCTAATTGCAAGCCTGTCAGATGCTTCTTGTAGGCCTTGGAGCATCTTTCCTGACTCCCTGGAGCAGCACCCTCGTCTTGTTTAGCCACTCTGGGACTTGGGAGTTGGGCAACATGGCTGTAATTACCACGTGGCTCATCTGAGACACCCACAGGGTAAATTAGAAGGGCCTGCAAAGCCCTGGGAGACAGAGCACAGAAACCTCTCCAGCAAGAGCTGCAGGGGCCATTCCACAGGGAAATGTAATCTCAGTGGGAGGGGAAAAGGTTTCCTCCCCTCCTGCCCTGCTCTCCTCCCTCCCAAGCCATCACGTAGAGGTTGAACCACTGAAGAGTCTGTGGCTTTCAGTGGGTCAGAGAAACAGTAAAGCGTGGGGGGAAAAGAGTAACCAGAGTTTCTTTGGAGGCAGTGAGTGCAGATGGGGGGAAATGGGGGAAATGTCTTCACTGAACAGGAAAATCTTAAGGGAAAACCTCCTGCACTCAGGCAGTGCAGTCACTAACTAGACTCTGTTCCTATTTACAACCTGAGCTGGCCTTGCTCAAGTTGCTTCACCTCTCCCTTTTCCTTCCTGCTACAGGACTGGGACTGCTCCTCACAGCCTGTACACTCAGCATTTGGCATGACCCAGGCCTGCCTCGGGGTGGTGCAAGATGTGCACTCAATTGGTGTGAGTACTCAGATCAACTCTCTTTGTTCAATTTGGGTCACTCTAATGAAGATTCACCGGTGGCCTGAAGGCTCCCACGCAACTTGAGAGCTGCCAAAAGCTGCCAACTAGAAATGCACTTCACTTTAGGGCTTATTATTTCAGGAATGCAAGCAGCAAACGGTGGTGTGTGCTGAATTTACCTTCTTCTCGTTGATGTCCAGCAGCTCCTCTTCCTCACCTACTTCTTCTGGCAAGTCCTTGATCTTATTCAGCAGCTCTGCTTTGGGTGCTGAGACGCTGTAATAAGCAGGACAGGTGACCAGGGTGACAGGAGCTTCCTTTTCCTCTCTCCTACATCACAGTGAAGAAAAAGGAGGGATTCAGTTGGAGCCTGACTTTTCCCTGTGCCTGGATCCATGATTTCCCAGCCCTCGCTATTCCCAGTGCCACCACCCACACGGACAAGGCGGATTGCTGCCACCAGAGGGGGTGTGTCACCTGCTGTCCCAGCGCAGCCACTGCGGGGGTTTAAAGGTGACGGGGTACAGCTGTGCACAGGGTTTACCTTGCTGAGGGTCGGTCAGCACAGCTCGGCTGGAGGTGGCCACAGTGACCAGCTCTGATTCCTGGGTGGTTCTCCAGCAGCAACTTGGTGGTTTCTGTCTTAACACACCCACGCTGGAGGACTTGGGTTTATCTTGTACTAAGTGGGTCCCTTCAATTCTCCTTCCAAAACTTGGCCACTCATTATCTTTCTGTCTGTCCTGTCCTTATTTTCACCCTGATTTTACTCTTGTATCTGCTCCTGTGCTTGGGCTGAGTTGCTTCCCATTGCCCAGGTCCAGCCAGCAAACCCCAATCCCACCTCCAGGGCCGGTTCATTCCCTGCCCTGTTCCCAAGCTCAGCATTCCTTTCCATGCAGCCCAGCAAGGTCACACACCTGGGAAACACCCTGCCAGGCCTGGGAACTGCAGAACTCGCTCTCCACGGGAGCCCACCTGGACAGAGGCAGCCCAAGAAGGCACAGGCTGGCCTAAAAGCCAGGAAACAGGGGGTTCTGCCAGCCCTCGTGCCAACCCAGCAGTGCTTACGTGTCATCCCCCACGACTGTCCTGCTGACTTGCTTCTGTGACATCTTCCTCTTCAAGTTGCTCTCCTTCAGCAAGGTGGTTCCACTCGGGAAAATCCCTTCCATTAAGTCCATGGTTGTCTTCATTTTGGAATCTGGATCCAGGATATCTGCCAGAGACTTGTCTTTGTGGACAATTTCTTTTGCCAGAGCCTCTGACTTAATATCCTCTGGGGTCTTGTTCTTTGCCTTTGTTGGAGATGCTGTGCTGACTGCTGTGGAGTCCAGGCTGGTGTTTTCTGGCTCTGGCTCTCTGGGGTTACCTTCAGGCTGAGCTGTGGGCTGTGTGTCAGTGCCCTGAGGCCCTCCAGAAGCAGCAGGTGACTGGTGCTGCTGGTCCACAGCAGATGGAGAGCTAGTCCTCTTGGATGCAGTTGGTGAGAGGGGCCAGTTATTTTCACTGATACTGGTGCCCAATCCTGTTATCTCCCTCTTGGCCAGGGCTTTGGGAAAGCTTTTGAAGCTGCTATGGGAAGAAAAATGAGATGAAGAGAAATGTACCACCCAGGACCACTGTGAACACATGGTGGGGGCCTACAAGTAAGTTCTTGTCTCTCTCACTCCTTTTTGTCTCAGTTATTGTTCCAATACAGAAGGGCACACAGAGTGAAGCTCCTGGCACCAGAAGCATTTTGTCCCTTCAATGTGGACACTGCTGGACTGTCTTTACAACACAAAAAGAACTAGTGAGTAACAAGTCACTTTGCTTTCTGCTGACAGGTTGGGGACACTGTGTCTCCCCCACCTGGCAGTGCCATCCTGAGCAGCCCCCACCCCTTTGTCCTTGTGGTGCTGGAGAAGCCAATCACTGCTACAGCCCCATCCAGATCCTTCCCAGATGGATCAGAGGAGCTCCCTGGGAGTGAGGGAAGCTGTGCTGAGTTGTCCCAGCTGGGCACCCAGCCCACAGTCCTATCCCTCAGGAGTCTCCCTGTACAGCGTGGCTGTGACATGTTTGTGTTGTTGCTCCCTGGCAGATGGTCACCATTTCATAACAACATTGTTTTGTGCCAGGTCTAAAATGCATTCTGGGAAATTCTAACTGCCTGCAAAAACCCATCATGGATTTCCACAGCTGTCCCTCAAAAACCAGGAACTGGAAGGAGTTAGGAGCCATTCCAACTCCTCATGCTGGAGCGAGTCAGAAGTGACCCCACTGAAATCCACAGGGAGAACCAGACCAGGAGAGTTTTTCTTCCATAACCCCCTTTCCTGGGAGCTCTGGGGGAACACCTGTCCGTGGCCCTGCTGGTGGCCCACAGAGCTGAGTGCCCTGCCCTGGCCACATCGTTTGGCACTGCTCTTGGCAGCCAGGCAGTCAGTCTGTCAGTCTGTCCCCATGCCCATACAACATGCCCACCCCTCTGCAAGCTCCCCCAGCACTGGGGGTCACTGCCAGCTGTCTGGGCCCCACATATCTCACTGTATATGGCATTCCAGCCCACCCTTACCTCACACTGGGCTCCTCCAGGAGCTGGGGGGACTTGTCTGCAGCTGCCCCAGTGCCCTCCAGCGCCAGGGCTGGGGGGGGAGCCGGGAATTCCTCCGTGCCTTTGGCAGAAGTGCAGGAGCTCAGCTCGGGGAGAGGCCGGGACGGCGAGGAGAGGGCAGGTGTGACGAACACCTCGTCGTCCCCCTCGTCCTGCAGCGAGGGCGGGGGCGGCGTGAGCTGCAGGCCCGACTCCGAGATCCACAGCGGGGTTGTCCCCTGGGGAGAAGGAGTCTCGGGGTCCGAGGAAGTGCTGCTCGGTGTGGGCAGGGACTGCCACCTCTGGGACAGCTTTGGGGGAGACCCCCCGGCCCTCGGGGCGCTGCTGTCCTTGCCCGGGTGTGCCCATGCTGCTTGGGCTGGCAGGGCCCTGTGCACCAGCCCAGCTTTCCTTCTCCACGCCGTTTCCTCCGTGTGACTCTCAGGGGATCCATCCTGGGCAGCATCCAAAGGCTGTGCCTGAGCATTCCCGCTGCCCTCAGGGGGCAGAGCCTCCCGTTTGGCGTGGGGCTGTCTCATGGCCTGGCCCTGCCCTGGGCTCTGCAGGTCTGAGGGAGCCGGGGAGGGCTGGCCAGATGCAGGAGGGGTAAGGTTAAGGACCAAGGGTTTAAAGCCTTGCTTTTGCTCAGGATAGTGACTCCTTGCCTCTGTTGGGGCTGGGAAAAATGCAGAAGTCCTGCTGTCTGGCCTGGAGAGGTCTGAGAGCCTGTGGTTCTGTGCCAGCGCGGTGGAGCCGGCGCCGGCGTCGCTGCCGCGGGGACGGTGGGGACAGTAAGTGGGGAAGGCTGTTCTCTCCGAGTGGCTTCTTTCCTTCTTGCTGAAAGACCTGCACACGCCAAGAGACAGACCATGGTAAGGTGAAGAACGAGTCAATGAGCAGCAAAAGCTCTTGTGCACCTCCTGATAAATTATCCACCCTATCAGGGGCCTGGGTCGTAGGTGAGGTGAAACTGAAGTAAAATCCCAAGTCAGATCCACTTCAACTCACCATCTCCCACCATTCTCAGGGGGTGCTACAACACACACACGTGTAGCAAAGCATCACCACTCTACTCAATGGAAAAAAGTTTTGGAAAACCTAGTGCTTGGCTTCCTTTCCAGGCTGGGTGTCAATTCTGTTTGTTACAGATGGGTCTAGTAGTATTCTGTAAGACAGATTATTTGGCATAATCTGTCATCAAACTATATTCTCAATTGCTGGTAATTTTAAGCTCTATGAATCAAAAATTCCCACAAGGTTATCCTGCTCCTGTTGGAAAGGTGCCATTAAAATGTTTCAACTGTCTCAAGGAACAAGGTGAGTGCATTTTTTAGCCTATTTTGACTGTGGAGAAAATGAAAAAAAGCTCATACAGCCTTGGAATGCTGTTAGAAAAAAGAGCTCCCTGAGACAGGCAGGTGTGACACACCCCAAAGCCAGCACATTCCAGCTGCAAGGGGGTTGAATTATTCCTTCCAGGTCTCTGAGGATGTTCCCATGTGAGTCTAAGAAACAGCAACTGGCCTTTGGAGGGAGCATCCTGCTTGGAATCCAGAGCCAAACCTTCTTGCCTGTACAGCTATTTAGCTGGAAAACAAACTGAGCACTAATAATGGCACCAGCAGATGCAAGAAAAGATGGCCTGAAAACATGAGCCCTCACCATATAACAATAAAACACAACAAAGCTCTACTGCCAGTATGTTTTCTGTTCTTGCATTGTTCAATTAATCCCAACACTGCCAGTCTGTGATGCTGGAGCCTCGAGCCCCAGATTTGTTCCCAGATGTACTGGTACAAATTAGGAGTAATTCTGTCAAAGACATGGGCTATTCTGGCTCTATTCTGGTGTGCCTGAGAACAGAATTTGGCAGGCTGTGCCTGGGGGTGGCGATGCTTCCCAGACAGGCTGCTCTTGCCTTTGTCTGTGGTTCCTGGACAGTAGCACTGTGTATTCCTTTCAGATGCTCAGGGTTTGTCAGGAGCACCAGATGGAAATTGTAATTCTCTAACTGTGGAAGCAACTGTGGGTCCTGAAACTGGTGGAGGAAAAGCAGTTCCCAATATTGTGACAGGACCAAGTGATTGCTGGCCAGGGTTTTCCCAACTTCTCCATCCAAGAGTTTTCCTCCTCGAGCAAGAGCCGTGGTGGGGATGGTCCCACCTCCTCTCCAGCACATCAGGCAGTTGTGTCCCATGGAAACAGAATTCCTATTGCCTGTTCATAACCAATAATCTTTGTGCAGCAATGCATGAAAATGAGAAACCTGCATTTTGTGCCCCAGTAAACTTGTTTTCAGTCTGGGTGTTCAATCCAATTACTTGGAAAACAGGTTGGGTAAAGAAAGAAATTAAAGGAAGCTGCAAGTAGGGATTGAGCAGCAGGATGAAATGCCATCTCCAGGAAAACCAGGGAGGCAGGAGGAACTGAAACAGCTGCATTGTTCTCTTAGGAAAAACCTTGGAAAAAGTCATTCCAAATGACAGCAAATGGGTGTGTTTTAAATAATCCTAAAAGGACGTGCCTGAAGGTAAGATTGGGTCCCTTTAAAAACATGTATGTCTTCTTAGGGGCAAAACCAGACAGAAGTAAGACCCAGCTGGAGCAGGAGCCTTTCTGTGCTTCCAGCTGTCACTCCCTGCCCCAGAGATGTGTGGGGAAACCTCTGGAGACAGCAGGGCTCAGTCCCACTGTGACCAGTGAGAGGGCAAGTTTGTGAGCAACAGAGCTCCTTTGTGAGCAACTCCTTTAGTCCCTCTTGATGAGTTTTACTGTAATGGGAGTTGGTTGTTTGGGCACTCAGGGCTTAGGGCAAACATCTATTTATTATGTAAATGTAAATAAAGCATGATGGACTTCAGTTCTAGTTAACTTCAAAACTATCCTTGGCTAAGTGGAGAGTTACATAAGTCCTAAGACTACGAGTTTTGTGATTACACTTTTCTATTTTTAAAGATATTTCTCTCTCCCCCTGTTGCTGAAGAAAACATGCTGCCTGCACCAAGAGAAGCACAGCCTGAAGGCAGCTCCCACTTCACAAGATGAAGGAAACCTCCTGCTTTTAGTCCATGCAGATGTTCCCTTGCTTTTGGGGAGGAAGCTGGAGAAAACCATCAAGGTATTTTCTCCTTTAGGATCCTTCAGTTATGATGGCATCTGGATGGGAGTTCTAGCAAACACATTTGGGAAGTTAAAGAAATGGAAACCTGCTGCAGAAACCTGCTCCGAGATGACATGAAGAGAACTTGATAAATGAAGCTCACAGCAACTCCTCCTAAGCCTGTTGGGCACAGCAGGCCCAGAGCTGTGTCTGGTGTTTCCCTGGCTTGGCATGTCCAGCTGTTCCCCCAGGCCATCCCTGGCAGCTGCTGGATGGGCAGACCTGATCCTGCAGGACAGAGGGCACAGGGACACACCCACCTGGCTCCTGCGCTGACCACGTAGAAGGGATCCCTCAGCATGGGCCCGAATTCGCTGCTGTCCCTCCTCAGCAGCTCCTGCAGGACAGAGGCAGCGTCAGCCCCGAGCTGAGAGCAAACAAAACACCAACACACTGAGGAGAACGCCCTCTGAAGCCTGAGAGCAAGTCATTCCCCGTGGCTCCCCAATCCTTCCTATCTCTACACAAACTCCTGCAGTGACAGTGCAACGTGATGGGTTTGCAGCTTGAAAGGAACACTGAGCACTGTACCCAAGGCCCTCAAAAACCTGCAGTGAGGCACACAAGGCTGCTGAACTGGAGAGCAACACTTCCCACAAAAAGTCTGAAAAGACCACAAATCAATAAAGAAATACATAAATAAAATGAAATAAATAATCAATCCCTCTGTGGGTTTGGCTTTGTCCTCCCTGTTTATAGCTGGGTTTGCATCGGAGGTGGATCAGAAACAGGTCTAATGAAAGAAACCCTTAAACATCTGCTTCCCTTTCAAACAGACCCTGTGGATTGGTGTATATGTTAGAAGTCAAATTAGGATTTAAGAACAGGATCTTCAGAAGTGCCTGGCTGCCTGTGGGACTAAATCCTCATTCCAGAAGTGGACACAGCTCAATCCCTCTGGAAAACAGCAGCAAGGGCTGTGGCCAGGTCTGCAGTGCTGTTCACCTTCTTCTTCAAGCTGGTCTCCAACAGGCAGAACCTCTGGTTTGGGTGCTGAACGTATGGATGATTAAAAATGAGCCAAAAGGGGGAAATAAAGATCTCAAGGACTTCCCTGTATGTCCTGCCTGAGAGAGTGGGCTGGGGAAAAATAAACTGGGGCTGCTCATTGTCCAATCTGTGATTGCAAAGGCCATTTTGGTGATTTTCCTCTCTCTGGATGTCTGGTTTGGCTGCTGCTCTGACTGTTCTGGGAGGCAGAGGAGGGGTCACAGCTTGGCCTTCACCTTAACTCGTTCTAGACTCTTACTGAATGCAAGACAAGCATGACAAAATGGCACAGATGAGCCTGATGCCTGGCTGGGGTGGAAAAATAGCTCTGGTGGGATGAGGCAGGAGTGGTTCTGGAAGTGCATTCCAGTTACTTGATATTCACAAGCTGCTCTTTTAATTCCCTCTATTTAAAGATGTGGTGTGGGAGCTGAGGGGGGATGAGGGAGGATGAGGAGGAGGAAGCACACAGCGAGTTTGGGAGGGTTGGGCCTGCCTGTGGGATGCTGCCCAGAGCCCCCTCCATGTCCCTTGCCTCAGGACCACCTCCTTGCACCTGGATTGTCAGTTCTGGGCCAGGAGCAAGGGCAAGAGCAGAAGGAGATATCCTGGATCTCAGCTGCCCTGGGAATACATGAGCCTCTCCAAACACTTGGTCTATTTGGAGCAAGGAGCCTGTGCACACATTTTGGTCGTTTGCTCCCTCTCCCCATGATGAAAGGAGCTTGGCATGGGAACAGGGATGGGGCTGCAGCCCCACCACTGCTGCAAATCCCAGTGGCTTGACCAGCTGCAGTTACCTAAATAGCTCTGAACAGATTTCAACTCAAGAGCTGCTCTGGGCAGTTGTTCTTTAAGAATTTAGCCTGGTTCTACTGTTTACCATCCTCAGGGTCAGTCGAATTCCCCATTTGTGACATCAGTGCAATGTTCCCAACCACCAAGCGGGGGACATGGAGCAGGGTCTCCATTCAGTCTTCTCTGGGATGTTTCCCCTCCAGGGCTGGAGACAAACGTAATGGGTATTTGGCAGTGCCTCTGCCCAGCCCTTCCCAGCCCTTCCCAGTGCACAGTGGGAGCCAGGCAATTCCAAGCAGACTTTAATCCTCTCTGCTTTGCACCAGAAAAATGGGCTGAGGCAGGACAGCAGCAACAGTGAATGACTGTTATTATACCAGAAAGGTGCTCAGTGCTTCTCCAGTGCTGCTGGCAGGTAAGGACAGGGATGTGCAGAGCAGCAAAGCCACATGCACACTACCAGCACATACACTGGAATCCCAGCATCCCTGATATCCCTGAAACAGCCCCAGCAGGGAGAAATCTGAATCCCACCAGCCAGCTTTTCATTTCAGTGCAGTAAACTATCTCAGCAAGCACTGAACCTTTCTCTAACCAATGGAGCAACAGACAGGACTCAACTTGTTCCCTGACATCCCCCCACATTCCCTGTATCCAAGAGCCCTGTGGATCCCACACACCCCCATTCCCACATACCTGGTGTTTCTTATCGGCTGTGGGGGATGACCTGGAACGTACGTGCACGGGGACCGGCTGATTGTCATACCTATCGAGCAAGTCTTCCACAGACACCGACTTCCCAGATTTCCTGCTGGAGGAGGGCGTTTCCAAGACCTGCTCCTGCCTCCTGTGGCGAGGCTGGCCCTGCATGCCCAGCGGGTCTGTCTGTGTGCCCTTGGTGAGCTCTGTCCTGGCTCTGTACTCCCGGCACCGCTCTGCTTTCGGCCGGCTCGTGCCCGCACTGTCCTGGCGCCCCACCCTCTCATCTCCACTCGTGTCCAGGTAGTCCAGCAGCCCGGGAGGAAGGGTAGAAGACATCCGTCCCGTCCTGGATATCCGCTCTATGGACTCTCTCCGGCGGTAAAGGCTCTGGTCCTGGAGGGAATTCATGCTGGAGGCAGAGGAAAGGCTCTGGCTGTCTGTGCCGCCCCCCTGCAGGTAGGAGCTGTGGGAGCGCTCCCTCAGCAGCCCCACATCCTGCGAGGACGGCCGTCTGCCTGTTTTCCGCTGGATGTAGTCGGCGAGGGCGTTCTGCTGGAGCTGCTTGAGCTCAGGCTTGGACAGGCTGGCCGTGGAGGAGGCCTTGCCGTCCCTTTCAAAGATCTTCCGCCGGTCAGCCACCGTGTTCTCCGGGAACACGAAGTGGATGCTCTTCTTCTGGAAGGAGAACGGTGACGGCTCCCCATCCGAGACGCCCACCTCGTTCATCTTCTCCGGCTCCGAGTAGGAGCGCTTCTTCTGCTCCGCCGTCAGCCGCTTGCGGCCGCCGATGCGCAGCACGTGCTGAGCCCTGGCGTAGTCCAGGGCGGAGAGGCTGCCCTCGGTGGGGGTGATGCTGTGCCTCTCCTTGGGGGTGTGTGGTGATGGTGCCGTGCTCCTCACACCCACGTGGGCCGAGGCAGGCCGCTGGGGCACCCTCCTGGGCGCGCTGCCGAACGGGGGGCTGATGCGGCGGAAGGAGGTGGCTCTCAGCACCCTGGACTGAGCATCCTTAATGCTGTTCCTGTAGGCCCTGTTGAACGGCGTGTCCAGCTGCGACCCGTGGGCGTCCTGGATGTTATCCTTCCAGAGCATGTCCCTCTCAGCATCACCTGCCAGCTGGAACGTGCTTTTACTCCGTGGCAGCTGAGCCGCCCTTACTGGCACCTCATTTTCAGGACACAGGCCGTAGTAGTCCCCGGGCCTCACCTGCTTCACCGCAGCCGCCATCTGCAGCTCTACGGGGCACCACTCAGCCTCGTCCAGCTGCCCATTCCTGGAGGGGCTGGAGCCCCTGGCTGGCTCACTGGGCAGCCTGCTCCGTGTGTCCTCGGGGCTGTGCAGGGAGCACCTCGTGCTGGGGGGCTGGCTGGGCCTGCTGGGCCCGTAGTGCTGACCAAAGCTGAGCACGCCAGCGCTCTGGGGCCGGGGAGTGCTCTGCTCCCGCTGCTCAAACTTGCTCACCTTCTCCAGCACAGAGCAGTGGGGCTTGCCAGCCTCTGCTCTGCTGTAGGGAAAGCTTTGGGTGCTGCTGGAGCTGAGCCGGCTCCTCCCGAAATCCGAGGTCTTTGGATACTGGGGGGAAGGAGGCTCTTTGCACTTTGGCTCGGCAGCATGGAACAGAGTCACGCTCACATCCTCCTCCTCCTCCTGCCTTGAGAAGGCCTGTGGGTCCACATCACTCCACTGTCTGTGCCCCTGTCCCCTGTGCTCCTTCTCCTCTTTGCTGCTGCTGTTCAGGAAGGACAGTTTGGTGTTGGAATAGCCCTCGCCTGGTTGCATCTCTCTTAGCTCGGAGCTGCTTTGCCTCCTGGAGCTCTCTGGGATGTTCTGCAGGGAGGAGAAGCTGTACTGCTTGGCCTTGCTGTGACCCCACTGGTGGAGAGCAGCAGCATCTCTCTCGTTTACCAGCGCATTGCCATTTTTGTCCTCCTGGGATCCAGGTGTCCAGTCCTCCTTGGGCTGGTAATGGGCTTTTCTCTCACTGGCATCCCTCAGCTGGGGCTGTGGAGCCTGGAAAGTGGGCTTGGAGGCCTGGGTGGTACCTGTGGTCTCTCGGTGGCTTTGTGCTGCTTTGTAAAGGGGTAACAGCTCCTCCTTCCGTGCTGTGGCCAGGGACAGCTCCGGGCCTGCTGTGCTGGGCGGTTTCTGCTGGAGAAGTTTGGCTTCGAGCTTTCTCTCAGCTGTGGAGGGCTGGTAGAAGATGGTGGCTCTGTTTGCAGTGCTTTGGTTTCCGTTCTCATCAAAGCCCTGGGTGCTGCTGGCCGTGGCCTTGTCGTAGGAGACCGGCAGGGATGGGGAGTACCCGCTTTCTTTGGCCAGAGCTGGGTAAAGCATACCGGGACTGCCTGCGGAGGGCTGGGGCACCTGGGCATAGTGTGGCTCTGGGGAGGGCACGGCATAGACCCCGGTGGGCAGCAGGGGCTGCCCCGGCTGGGAGTAGCCCTGCCTGGGCTTTGTGGTGGGGCTGCTCTCGGGGCTCTTCTCCACCACGGTGTGCAGGTGCCCCTCTCCGAGGGGCCCCTGGGACAGGGAGCTGCCCAGCGGCGTCCAGGCGCCCTTGGGCTGGGTGCGGCCGGGCTTGCTGGGATCCAGCCCGTGGTGCCTGATGGCTGCGTAGCTGTCACTGCGGGCGGGAGGCAGCGGGGGGCCCTTGGGGGGCTGCTGGCTCTTGCTGTCGGGGGGGCCCTGGCCTGGCTGTGCCCAGGAGGGCGCGGCGCTGTGCCGGCCCGGGCCGTGCAGCCTGGCGTGGGCACGGCTGTCCAGTGAGGAGGGTGTCACCTCGTACTCCTGGGCGATGCGCTGCTGGGCGTCGTACACCGCCCGCACGTACCTGATGTCCGCCTGCCGCAGGCCCTCCTGCAGCCCCGCCCGAGCGCTGTCCGGAGGCTCCTTGCCCGGCGGGGCGCTGGGGTACTCAGGGATGCTGGAGTTGGTGGAGAAGGAGCTGTAGGCAGAGTCCCTCTTGCTGTGCAGGTGGGACAGCTGGTCGATGCTGTTGGTGGACTTGGCCGGGGACAGGTGACAGGGGTGGTAGCCAGGGGAGGAGTGGTCCAAGCTCTCCATGCTGCCCCGGGAGCTGTACTGGTCTGGACTCCTCCTCAGGTAGCCATGCTCATAGCCAGAGAGATCACTGGTGGAGGAGCTGGGGGAGAGCGAGACAAGAATGAGAACCCACTGACAGCAGAGCAGAGGCACAACTACTTATAAGTGAGCTCAGAAGCAAGATGTTTAGTTTTGAGATGAAACCCCATATTTGGGCCTTACTCCATCCCCTGTTTGGAGTCATCCCAGTTCACAAAGACGAACTGCTTGACATTGCAACGCATGGCTCTTATTTACCACAGAAGGGTGGGAGGGAGATACAGACAGAAAGGCAGTGCATCTCTGGAGCCAGGGAGGATCAACCCCACCCAGCAAACCCATCCAAAGCCCGTGGAAAGCTGAATGAGCGCCGACGCCACCGAGGAGGAGGACAGGAGCACGAGGGGTGTTCTGGGGGGAACCTAATCTCTTTCTTTTTTTCCCATTTCATTTCTTTTTATGGAGATGAAGGCTATGCCCTGGCAGGCTTCCTGGAATTCAGCTGTCCCACGGACAGTTTGTTTGCTGAGAGAAAACTCAACTGACAAGACAGAGGAGAGATGCATGTGTTTGTGCCTGCAGAAAAGTGGGGTGCAGCCATAGGAACGGTCTGAGAATGCCCAGGAATTCTGCACAGCTGCCTCCTCGTGGAGCTCAGCAGGTGCAGGTACACCTTGGCACCTCCTCTGAGATACATGTGTCCAAAGAGGACTTGTGGATGCCAGAGGTGTGATCAAAAAGAAGGATATCCAGAGATCTTTCCATCCATGGGAAGGGAGCTCCTTGTGCCAGCCACAGTTCTTTTTTCATACCTTACAAGGGGACATCACAAGTTTCTGAGGAGTTTGCCCTGGCTAATCTCCCTTCCCAGATTCAAGCAAATACAGTGAGGATCAGAGAGTGTAACCCAAGGATTTCACTTTTCTTCTCTCTCTTCCCAGCTTCCCTTCCTCAGATAGCACTTTCTCCAATTCCCGGTGCAACTACATGTGCTGTCCTGGCAGAGCCACAGGGAAGTAGCAGGGAAGGCCAGGCTGTGGCAAGGCCCAGAGCTGGCAGCTTGCTCCAGATCACATCCCAACCAAAGCACAGACAGTGTGGACAAGGATGAGGAAGGGCAGAAGGCAGCCTGCTCACAGCAGCTCTGCAGAGAGATGCAGAGGGACACAGACACAGGCAAATGTCAGGATAAAGCAGCTTTACTCATTTAAATGCACCGCTCTATTTTGGATTCAAATAACCATCTGCCTGGCAATGTCCAGCACAGCCCTGGCCAGCTGGCCACTAGATGTTCCCTGTGCTCCTCCTCACGCACCCAGGAGACAGTGGAGCTGCCAAGGGCGCTGCCAGGAGCTGGGCCTGGGAAGCAAATCCCCTCGGTGGGAAAGGAGTGAGGCCACAGACCAACACACATTTGTCCTGCAACCATCTCCTCACTTTTCTTAATGCTCTGTTTTCTCTCCCCTCTGCCAAGGCTCAGTCTTGCTTGTAGAAGAAACGATGTGTAAATCCCACAGTCTGCAGGGAGAGTTTGAAACCCTTCTGACTCTCTGGGGAAAATCCTTCAAGGGCAGATTTTAAACTTGTCCCCCCTCAAGCTGCTCCAGGGCTCACCACCAAGTACCTTCTGGGGCTGCACAGGCCAGCAGAGCCTCAGCCTGCAGGGCACTGCTTCCCACCTGCCTCGGCCAACACTTCCCACCACAGCTTTTGTCTCCCCTTCCTTCCCTGCACAGCTGTGCAGTGCTTACCTGGAGTGGTAGGACTGATGCCAAGGGGTGCCAAGCGTACCCTGAGATATTTGCATCATGCTGGGATCGGGCTGGTTCTCCACAAGTTTGGTTGAATGCCAGGAGTGGGGTCGGCCTGGAGTTTCACTCCGCCTGGGTGAAAGCAGAAGGATTTTGCACATCAGCAACAGGACAGCTCTTCCCAGGGAAAGGAAAGTGAAGTAGCACTGACATTTAAGCCCAACATTTGAAACTGCTCATGCTCACTTGTGTTTCAGTGCTGCTTTCCTGTCTGTTCCAAGTGAATCCTGCAGCAACCACGGGAAGTTCACACGTTCACACAACACACTCCCCTCGGGTTTGCAAGGCAAGGGGCAAGGGGGTTATCACTCAGTGCTGGGGATCTTCCCCTCCAGCTCCCAGCCAGCCTCACCCCTCGGGCCGAGCCGGGGGCCCACTCCCAGGGATCAGTTTACAGACACTCCGGTGGCCAGTGCAGTTCTCAGGGGTGCCAGAGGAGCACTCTGCTCCAAAGGTTCCCTTCATTTCAAAGGGAGGGCTGGCAAAGCCATGGAAAGAATCACATGCCATGAGGGGGTGGGATTCTGCACAAGGCTCTTTGATCGCTCCTCAGGGCTGCTAAAAATGCAGGAGAGCTGAGACAGCCCCGCGTGTCCCTGGCAGCCCAGCCGGCAGGACAGCTGTCCCCAGGGTGTGTCCCCAGGCATGGCACGGATGGCCCTCGGTGGCTCCAGCACCAAGGCCTGGCTCTGGCAGCTCTGAGCAGAAAAAACCCACGGCAGCCTTATTTAAAGCACAGAGTGGTGCAATGGAAAGTCAGAGCAGGGATTAGTGAGGCCCCTGAACGGGCCACACAGACTGTCCCCTGCCCCAGCCTTTGGGCTTGTCCTTAATCCTCCTGCTGCTTTCCAAGGGGATGTCTCCCTGGCCCTGCAGCTTCTCACTCACCCTGGGACAAAGAGAGCAGCACTGTACCTGTGTGCCACTGCAATGGGACAGCCTGCAGGACAACCCTCACTAAATAAAGGACACATCTTTAAAGTTTCATCTCACCAAAAATTTCACAGTGCAGCATGTCCTGAACAAGTCAGTAAATAGATTAAAATGCCCTTGGCAGATGCAACCCAGACACTGAGAGAGGCCTCTCCTACTGCCTAAGATTGTGAAAAGAACTGATGCAGGAAAGTGTACAGAGAAAAAATGGTTGTTAGGGCCAGATCCTTTCCTAGCAGCACTTAACAGTGGTACCTGCATGGAAATGAGAGGCAGAACCATTTTTCCAGTGATTTTTCCATGATTTTTCCATGCAGATTTCAGAAGTGCTCGTCACTCTCATCATCTGCTAAAACAGGAAGGAAAAAGGGCCATGCTTTTCCTCTTAACATCTGTTGTGGCAGGATTGCCTTAAGGAGAGCTGAGCTGGAGGTCTGCAGAGGCCAAGCTGAGCCCAGCACCTTTTCACCTTTACATGTGTAGGTGTGTTGAAGACAGAGCTCTTCTGTTAAGCTCCCTGCCCAGAAAGCAAGGAAGCTGGAAACTGCCAGATGGGAAGTTGACAAAACTGTTTATTAAGGATAACCAACATTCTCACCTTTGTCTCAGGAGGTTGTAGGATTTGAAAATGTGTAACTGTAAAAATAACAACCACAGCAACAGCAAACAAACCTCATCCTCTTATTTCTTATGTATTTTTAAGGGCTGCACCTGTCCTGTACCTGCGAAGGTGTCTGGACAATCTCACTACTAAAAAATTCTCCACTTCAGATAATAAAGAAAGTGATCCCTCAGTTGTAAGCCAAGGCTGGAAAAGAGACTGCTGGTTCCTCATGGGCACCTCCAGTGATGAGATAACCTCCCTGGGCATCCAGGTCAGGCTGGCACCATGACAAATGCCTGGGAGTGAAGACACCTGGGGCAGTCAGTGATGCAACACTGGCATCTAAATGGCAGCTGTGACAGTGACTGCAGACCTGATACTGCCAACTCACACTGAGAACTGCAGCACCAAAGGGAAGGGCAGTCCTCAGTCCTGTCCAGCTGGTGTTATCTGGGTGCTCCTTGTTGCTGCACCGGTCCCAGGACGTGCAGGGGGATTCGTGCCTGGCCCATCAGAGGCTCCTGAGGCAGCCTGGCACAGCTGGGCACAGCTGGATACAGGCTGCAAGGACCACACTCACAGCTCCCAGGCCCTTCAGCACTAATAGCTCTGCAGCTCTCTCTTATTGGGTAGAGCTGAGTGTGCTCTTCTCTGCCATCTCTGCAGATTGTTTTTATACTTTGTATGCAAAACAGGAATGGAACTTTACATACACATCTTGGCACTAACTCTACAAATGAATCAGTGTCTGAGGCTTTCCTCACAGTGTAATGAAAGGTTGAGTTATCTTTTTCCCAAGATTACAGACTAAAACTATCCAGGACAGAGTGTTCAGTCTGATTCCTGTTCTTCACATACTGTCCCTTGCAGATCCTGGAGCTCACACACAACCTGAGCCCTCTGCAGCCCAAAAGTACCCCTGCCCAGCATCCTCCAGCAGGTACTTTGGTGTGAAAAGGCCCCAGCAGATTGTTCAAATTGCCATCTGCATCTTTTCTACACCCTTAGAAAGCCAACTGCAATCCCTGTGGGTGTGCTGTGTCCCAGAGCCCTGCGGGAGGTTACTGAGCTGGAAGGGATTGCCATGGCCTGGAAGGGATGGCCCAGCCCATCATCTGGGGGGGGCAGGAAGGGATGGGGGTCCTGCAGCACAGACCCTTCTCCTGCAGGAAAGAAGAAAGGTTTGGATGCAAGGGCAAAGCTTGTGCCTCCTGGATGCAATCCCAGGCACTGAGTCACCAGGGAGAGAGCCAAGAGCTGCCCATCCTCACCACGTCACCCTCACAGCTGGGGATAATTCTAACCTAACAAAGCCCAGGAGGCAGAGGCAGTACATCCTAAACCATACCCTGGTGCACAGAGCACCAGGATCTTTGCATATGGAGAGATCCTGATCCCACCAATTCACTTGTCCCCTCCTTCCAGGGAGACTGTGCACCTGCACCAACAGAAAGCAGCAACAACCAGCTGGGTTCTCCCAGCGTGGACCTGTCTCCAAGATGGACACATCTAAAGGAGCGTGAGCACAACAAGGAGACGTTTTCCAGACATCCAAACGTGCTGCTGCAGCCCCTCTGCCTGGCTATTAGGCAGGAGATGAAGGAAAAAACTAAAGCACTCAGAAGCCTATTAGGATTTGGACAGAGCAAGGCAACAATCTTCTCAAAGCAACGTCGCTCTTAATTAAGGTTCAGTCATGGCTCTAAAAATAAGCAGAACAGACGAAGCCAATTAGAAAGGAGTTGGACCAGAATGGCATCAGCTTGATGTGTCTTTCACTAAATGTGTCTTTTTAGGCTCACAGAGCCCTTCTGGCACATTCTGGGAAGCTCGGTCCCTTCACCAGTTTGACTAAAAAGAAGGAAGACTCCTTAGAAAGACTATGAAATGGTATTTCACATTATGGATCTTGGGCTAGAGTGTCTCCTCTTCCACAAAGGAAAGGGAGAATCATGCCCACATCCCCCTGTCCTTAACGCTCAGATTAAAACTTTCCCTGAGTAAAAACCACACTGGAAAACCCCTCACTTGAGACATTTGGGTGAACTGTGTGAATATTCTCAATATTCTCACACCAGGACACAATCTGCTTTTCCACTATGTGCTAATTTTGCAGCTTCTACAGGACAGCTCTCCACCCAGGGAATCACATTTTTTAGCAGTCTCAGCCTTAAACCAAAGAAAAAGAAAAAAAACCTTAAGAAAAATCCCCCAGCCCAGTTCAGGGCTCGATGACCAGAATCCAGGACTTTGTCCCACCAGGATATTCTGGCAGCTTTCTACTTTAAAGACAGTATTACCAAGCAACAGGGCAAGTGTGATTTAAATTGCAAAATTAAGAGTATTTCAGATCTTTATTTTGGGAAAGTGCTTGCCATCAGGATAGGGTTCCACAGGAGTGCAGCTTAGACCTGGAGAAGCCAGGACAGCCTCCAGCCTGGTACTTGGAGCACATGTAGGCCACAATGAGGAGCTGGGAAGCACTGGATTAAACACCCTTTGCAACCTTCCTTTTCTTATTATAATTTTACTCTGTTTCATTTGCTGGATAAAGCAGAAGAAAGAACAGACATGAGAAAGAAGCAGCTGACTGACTGACAGTCTTTGAGAATGACCCTGTAATTCCCTGTCCTATCCAGGGATCCACATCACCTCTCACAGGATGGGTGGAAAATCCCAGCAGGCAGAGCCTGCAGTGGCTTCCCCTGCCTGTGCTCTGCAAAGCTGCACTGATTTACCCACACTGATGGACCAGCCCAACGGGCTCAACTCAAATAATTTTTTCTCATTCTTCTCCAGTCAGTAAATTAGTTAAAAAGACAGAAACCCAAGCATAGCTCGGATTCTTTCACACCCCGATATCCAACACACAGCAACTTGTGACAGGAGAGACTTGGGAACAATGGAAGGAATGTGCTTTGGTGCTTGGGAGGGACTGGGTGGCTGGCAGCAGGAGGGCTGCCCTGGGAGCCCCCTTATCCCAAGGGAATGGGGCCAAGGAGGCAGGCAGGTAACCAAGGGGACTCCAGCAGCAGCTGGGCTGTCCTCGGAGCTGCAGGGCTGCCCATCCCAGGCAGCGCTCCCAAAGCCCCATCCCAGTGCTCCTGTAGGATGAGACACGGCAGAGAAGCAGCAGGTCCTCCAGGAGGTGTGCACAGATCTCTGGGGGGTAACAGGGTGAGTGTGCAGAAAGCGAGCTCAGTGGGGAGCTCCACCCGGTGCTTTGGCCAAAGCAAAGGCTGCTGAGGCTGAAATACCCTCCCACACTGAAATTCTTACACATTAAAGCAGCTTCCTGCCTGTAATCAAAGCTCCAGCCCGAGTGACACTGAGATTGGCAGTCACAGCCCCCAACACTGCAGGAAAAGTAAAGCAAAACGTGGGCTCTGCACCCAAACAGAAATTAATCCAAGGGAAATGCTAAACTTTGGAGCTTCTGTGAAAATCTGCTACTAAATTGATGGACTAGAAGGATTTACAGAGATTTGCACAGATTGACATTTATCCTGACTCACTGCTATGGGAAGGTGGTGGATCTCTGGGTGCTCCCTTCCCAAATTCCCTGTGGGTCACATACCTGGGGAACTGCAGAGTCCCACTCTGCAGTCAGAGGTAAATCTCTCCTCAATAAAACTATCCTGAGGAGAGATTTCAGCCTCTACAATGTGCTCTACTCAAGGCTGGGCAGGGCCAGCATCTGTAACTGCAGTGGCCAAAGATGAAGCATCTCCACTAAGGTCAGGGGGTTTGCTGCATCGGTGCATCCTTCTGTTGAGCTTAGAACTCCACATGCCACATTCCCTTCTCAGCTGCTGACTCCCAGGCACTGGGACACACCCCCTGCAGCTCCAGGGAATCCCAGCTTCCTGCCTTCCAGAGTCAAGCTCTGGCCCAAATGCAGTGCTGCCAATGGAAGGCACTGCTCTGACTTCATGGTGGCAACCTCAGAGAAGTCTGACACACAAAAATCTCCGAGGTCACCCAGGTTACATCTGACTGATGCAAGGGGCTCTTCTGATGCCAGCAAAAACTGCCTGAGTAAGTGCTGCAGGATCTGCATGGACAAAGGAAGGCAATCAGGCTCTGCCCCAAACATCAGCCAATCCAGAGCGATCCAGGAAACCGATTTCTGAAGACATTCAATTGTTTAGAACTGCAGACAGGCACTCAGCAACCAGGAATGCCAAGCTCCCACTGAAACTCCCAGACTCGGAAGCAGCCAGGTGATTCTGGAGAGCCAGGCACTTAAAGCTGGGCAATCACAGCAGCCTTATACCACTTCTGTGGGATATTTCAGTCCAGCATCTCTGCTGACCTTCACCAGCACTGACAAGAGCTTTGGAGGAGAAAGGACACCTCTTCCAGGACCCCCTCCCAGTGAGTGCCCCTCAGGCACAGCAGCAGCCAAAGTAGTAACTATTTACACTCAGCCCTATGTGGATGTTACTGACATCCAGCAACATCGATGGCCCAGAGGGTGAATTCATTTCCTTGGCACTGTGCTGAAGGCAAGGAAGCCTTGGGAAAAGGTGGGTGTGAGGGTAAAAACCAGCCCCAGACCTCTTCCACCACAGCCCCTGGGGATTCCTGCTGCTCCACCATGCAGTCTGCCAGCTGCTCCCCAGGAAGAAAACACACATGGCACACAGAGAAAAACATCCTCACCTGGTCTTCAGCCGTAACTTGACTCCTCCAGACCACGTGGCTCTGCTGGGCTGGAAGTCAGTGGTCACACAGTCTGGACCGAGCGGGCTGGGAGACAGGTCAGGGCATTCCTTTGCTGCATGTGTGTCCCTGTCAGAAGAAACCAAGGCCATGTAAACACCACCACACCAAAAGCTCAGCCCTTGTATCCTGTGTTTCGTCAGGATTTTGGGAAAGAAGGCATTACACAGGCCCAGGGAGGAGCAAGGCAGCAGCATCAGTCTAGTTTTTGAAAAGTGCAAAGAACGTGTCACAGAAAGCCACGTGCATCCCTTGTGCCAAGCCATGTGTATCCTTGTTCTTCTCCAACCCTGGCAGTGCTCAGCTCCCGAGTGTCCCTCAGGAGGAGCTGCACAATCCCACAGCAGGAGTGAGATCACCCACAGCACCCACGGCACAAAACTGATTGTCTTTCAGCTGCATGTGGGGAGGCCCCGTCCCCAGGTGTGCAGCTCAGGGACTCCACTGTGGGATATGCCTTGTCCACACCTTACAGGAGCTCAGGGAATGCTCTGACCACGCAGGAGAGAAGCGAAGAGAAAGGTCCATGCAGTGGGAGGGAGAAGGAGAGCCCTCTGCCCCCCTCCACTGCCATTTCCCCAAAGGCAGGAAGCGCATATTTACCCCGCTCCAAGTCACACAAACACCGTGTACCCATCGCTTCAGCTCCTTCCTCCCCCCGGCACAGCAGAGGCCGAAACGCCCCAGTATCGCCGGTCTCTCCCACTTCCAGCACCGACACCACGGCAGAGATTGGCAATTTGGGCTCGCTGGAGGAACCCCCCGCGCCGAACAAAAGCGGCGCTGAAAGGCTCCCTCCCTGCGCCCGTCCCTGCCCGGGCTGAGCCGCAATCGCCTCTCGTTGTGTGCTGAGCCCACATTTCGGCATCTGCGGCTTTGGATAGCTGAGATGGCTTGGATGCCATTCCGCTGAGAGACCAGCCGTCTTTGTGTCCGGCCGGTGCTCCCTCCCCGCGCCCCCACGTGCCGGGCAGGAATGTTAAGCCTCGCATTGCGGGCGAGATATCCCAGGGAAGCGCAGCAGCACTTTCACCTAGATTAGGGAAAGCCACCGGGCTGGAACGGCCTTTTTCTGCTCGCCCTGCTTATCTTCATCCAGACTTTACCCCAAATCCTGCCTTGGCTGCCTTTTCCTTCCCTGTGCCAAATCCCGTCCTGCTTTGTCTCTGCCACCCCTCTGCTCTGAGATGATGTCAAGCCTCTCATCAAGGCAGGAAGATTCCCTTCCCTGCTCCCATTCCAGCCTCGCCGTACACCGGGAGCACAACCTCCTTTACTGCAGCCCTGGGAAGTGCCAATACCCTCGACTGCTCCAGTTCCCTCTGCTCAGCCAGTTCACCATGAAAAAAATCCCCGATTTCCAGAGCCGAGGTGGTTTCTTTGACACATCTCTCAGAGCGCTGTCCCAACCTGTTGGAAAGCAGACACTGACACAGGAGATCTTTCCTGACTTTCCTGATGAGTGCTTGTCATAACTTCCCAGTTTCCTAAAGAGCATTTTGGCTCTCCCAAGCCACATCACAGCTGCTCTCCTGCAGTGAGGAAAGCTGCTCATGCCTCTCCTCTGGCCAGCTGTCTCCAAAGGGGCCAGGAACAATATTTAGGACTGGAAAATTGCCCCTGAGCCAAAAAAAAGCGTAATCAGCAGCCTGAGAAACTGATACAGAGCAGTAGTGCCTACAGCTCCCAGGTTACCACAGCCTAGTGATCTTTCAGCACTTAGGCTCCTTTTTTTTAAAGAAAACCCAGCTTTTGAAACATGTTAAGGAAGCGAGAGACAATGCAGACGCTGAACTGCTGCGAGCAGAGCTTTCTAAGTCACTTCCAAGTGTTCCCATAGGGACTCCCCCAGCTCTGCCCCTCCATGAAGAGGGAAGGAGGGTAATCAGCTTGGGTGTTCCCCTCCCAGGGAGCTGCCAGCACACAGAACTTGGGGGTTTACCTCACAAAGACAGGTTAATTAGTGCCAGCGTGGGCTCGGGAGGTGCTGGGGGTGGGAAGGAGGAAATGCCACGAGTTTATCCCGAGCCCCTTGAAAAACTGTAATTACAGAGCTCTGTGTGGCACCGGGGGCTCAATAAGACACTGAAAACCAATCAGCCAGTCTATAAATAACCACATTAATCAGGGCCTGTGGGGAACACAGGCTGTGAGGACCCTTCCATGCTGGGGCACAGCCAGAGGGGATGGTCCCCATGCAGGGGTGGCCCCAGAGAGAGCAGTGCTGGAGGAGGAGGCAGAACACCTGAGGAGCCCCCAGCCCCAGCTCTCTGCCTCACCTGGCTGCTTTTCCCAGGTCATGTCTAACTAAGGCAGCTCAGTCTAATGAGCAGGAGTGTGTTCATCTCTATAAAGACACCTCTCCCACCAAAACATGGGCACAGCCACCCTGGCACAGAGGTGTTGAGGGCCTACCTTTCCTCCTGGCAGTCACCCCCCCATCTTCCTTCAGTGCCCCTTCTCCCAGGATGGCTCCCTGGGCCAGCACCCAGCCCCATGGGATGCTCTTTAAGGCCGGGGCTGCCTTTTATTTTGGGATGTTGCAAAGGGCCTCACAATTCCACAGCTAAAAAGCATCCCTGGCAAGGAGGAGCCTGCAGTTGTCCCTTTTGTTATCATGCTCTTTCTAAAGTTCTCAAGTGGGAGACAGGAAACCCAGCACACACAGTCTATTTAAAACTCCTTTACCTCCCACCTGAGGCTGGCAGCTGCCTCTGAAATCTTTCCTTTTCTGCAAAGTTCATGTTTAATTATGTATTGTTATTTATACTTGCTGCTTCCACAGCACCCTTGGTATTTAATACCACCCTTGTTCATGAGTACACTCTGCTCAGCTTTTCTCTCATCTAAAAATACAGCCTGGTTGGGTTTTTTCACCCCACATCCCTCTCTCCCTGCACAGCCAGCACGGCCTTTCTGCAGCAGCATCCCATGTCCCACGTCTTTCCAACCTGCCCCAACCCCTGCAGAAATCAGCTGTGGTTTCAGGGAGATCCTTTGCTTCTGCCCAGAGCTGACTGTGACCTCCCCAGGCCACGTTATCTCTGTCTCCCTCGCTGACCTCCCATCACCTGCATACTTGGAACATTTCATACCATTTAGCTTGACCTTTTGGGCTCCTGGCTCTTCTTTCTCACTTTCCTCAGCCTTCCCTATCCTTATTTATGATCTTCACATTCCTGTACTGGTTTTCTAAATCCAGCCTGGGTGGTAAGTGTGGGCCTCTGCCCAGCAGAGCCCCCCAAATTACCTCTGAGTCTGCAGAGATCATATTCCTAATTAATCAACCCCCACAATTCCAAACAATAGTTCCCTGAGCAATGGAACAGCATCAACCCCTGCTCTCACTGAGGAAATGCTGCCATGTGAGCTCACCTGCCTGGCTACAGTTCCCAGAGAGGAGAGAGAAGTTGCACAAATCCCAAGTGCAGAAGTTTTGTCTGCTCATGGCATTTCCTTTCCAGCCCAGCAGCCTCACACTTGGCTGCACTACCACCCTGGACTCTGCTTTTTTGTTTAGCTGGCTGTAGTTGCAGGTATGAGTCTTAGGATCATCCATAAACAGCACCTGGAGCCATATTTAAAATTATTACATTTTTTAAACCAGGTATTTTGTAATGGTCTCACCTCTTGATGCCACGATTCCTGAGTTTGGTTTGCTGCCTTGGGAATAGAAGACCTAAATCCCAGAAGATCAAATCCCCAAATGTTAATAGGTTTAGTAATTTTTAATGTCTTGTTACTTCTAAGTCCAGTGCTGTTCTCAGAAGAGAGGATGGAGGTCAAATTGTCATTTTTAAAACAGTTGGGTTCAACAAATAAACAAAAATTTAAAAACACCAAAAAACCAAACAAAGACTGTTTGAAATGAAAGAAAAATAGCTGCTCACACACTGGTTCTTCTGAAATCCAGACTAAAGCAAGGAACTCCTCTTCCAACTTCTACAGCTGCATTTCTGGGATTTTTTTCCCTTTGTCTTGAATCAGAGCATGAGACAACCCTCCTCCCCTACAGAACAGCCACAGCCCAGCCACAAAACCAGAGCAGGAGAAGTGAGCTCAGCCCTGACAGGCGGGAGGGACCCGGAGGAGTTACCGCTGCTGGTTTGCCCTCGCAGCACCCCGTGTTACACAACGGCACGGGCAGCCCCAGAGCCCCAGCCCAGCTTCACCTCTGGCTCTGCCCATCCTGCAGCTCCTCAGCGGCCGAAGGGCTGGAATTGCATCCCTTGGGAATGCGAACGCCGCGTGCTGGCAAACAGCGAGCCCTCCTGCCTCCTCCAGGCTGTCAGGGTAGGATGCGGAGTGGGACAGACCGCACTCACCCCGTGCTCGCCCGTGGCCATCCTGCCGGGCAGATCAGATCCTCCCGCTGCGCCTCAGGAACAGGCTGGGCTGCTTACGTATTTCTTACTTTGTTACCTCCTGTGGCTGGGCCAGGAATAGCCCGTAATCCACAGGGCTGTCACGCTCACAGAACCTCCCCGAGCTGCGGTGGAAGCGCCCATGTGTCAGGGCAGGGGGCGCTCCCCTGGTGGCAGCGATGCCCGCACAGGGTGTCGGTCTCTGCTCTCGGGGCTCCTGAGCCAGTCCAAGAGCCGGGACCGGCTGGAAACACGTGGACAACACAAGCTGCTCGTAACAGAAATATTTATAAATTGAACTGAAACCTCTCACACTAATGTAACATCTAAAGCTTTAGCTAGACAAAGTCTCTCAGTCCCCGGGTGAAATCTCTTCATTGCTACTTAGGACACTCACCGGAGATGGGAAAGAGCCAGGTTCAAGTCCACAGTCTACTAAGGCACAATAAGGAATTCAAGACTATCATGGATACCTCAAAACCCACCAGGCTCCACCTGTCCAACCCCTGGAAGTGGCTTTTCATCCTCAGCAGAGCAGGATGGGGTTTGAATTCTCAATACAGCTTGTTTAGCACATGAATCTTGAGATCAAATTTGGCATTCTTCCCAGAGTTCTGCTGCAAGATCCAGGGCTCACACAGAAACAGTAATATCCATGTCTGGGATTCAGATGGGCCAGCAGAGCTCAGGGAAAAACACCCCAAACCATTCAGAGAGCTGCTGGCTGCTGCTCCTGAGAAACAGGAGTACTTAATACACATTTTCTACACACATCACAGGGCACATCCAGGCTGATACCTGTTAAAACAGGATTACTAGAGCTGATCTTTGTGCCATAAGCCAATCACCAAAAGGGAAAAGAAGTTTACCAGGCACAGTGCAGAGGTGGCTTGTGCTTTTCTAACTGCACGGGCCATTGCTTGAAGGCAAACGAAAGAAACTACAGTTTCAGCTGGATCTATCTCCATTCAGGCACTCATCCCTTTCAGTCTGTTGGCTCCCAAGGGGGGATGATTCTGAGCACGCAGAATTTCAGGGCAAAGCAACAGAGGTGGAGAAGTCACCTGGAATTAATCCAGACTCACAGCTTTTCTTCTTAGAGGGCTCTTCACTCATGCAACTCCAACTTAACCAACCTCAATGAGCGCTGACCTTCAGGTCCACCCCAAAAAAACCCGGAGAAAGGAGACGGCCGTTTCCCTGTGCAACGCTGCCTGGTCCTACTAGTCCAGCCTTTTCCTGGCATGCCCTTTCTTGCGAGCCTGGCTGGGTTTTAGCTGCCCTGCCCTCAATCCTGCAGTCTGTTTGCACAGCCCCACACGAACCAGCTGCTCCGGCGCCGTACCTGTTTGCAAGCAGGCAGCTGAAAGGAGCCCTGGCATTCATTTGGGCTCCTCACTCCCCTGGCCAAGGGATCTTTGAGAAAATGAACTCCCCCTTTGTCTGGGAGAGAGAGCCCTAATCCCCGTTTTGCCCTGGAGGATTACTGGGTACTTAGAAAGGCACTCACATGCACATTTTTGGTTCGTGCCAGCTGCATTTGGGTCCACAATGTGCAGCACTCCCTTTGCTCTCCAGCTCTGACAACAGGCATTCCACTGCACCCAGAGCTCGACCCCAGGGACTGCCACCCTTTGAAAGGCACCCCAAACCCACACTTGCTGAATTGGGGGCCTTCCCTGCTTTGCATGAGCACTTGGCCCTGGCAGCCCTGTGTGAATTCAGCTGGGCACACAGCCCCGAGCCCACAGTCCTTCCTTGTGCTGAAGAGACCTGGACCCCAGCTGGAAGGAAGGACCTGCAGGGCTGAGGAATTCGCTTTTATCCCCAGTCAGTTCCCGGCTCTCTGTAATCCAAGTTTATTTGAGTGCCACTCAGTTACAGGAGTTTGTGCCCTGGTGCCACCCAGAGAGCCTGGTGCTCCCACAGGGGCAAAGTGTGCCCCAAGCAGCTCTGCCCCAAATCTTTGTAAGGACTGGGGCTTAATTCTATGTGGTACTAATTTGGGAGGTGGTTCAAAGGAAGCAGGGAACTCTCAATGAGTAGCAACTCCAGCAGCACTCCGCCTGCCCAGGGGAGAGCTCACCTGCTCAGGAGGTGACAGCTGTCTCGGCCTGTCAAAGGGTCCCCCCACCACCAAAAAGTGGAGTGGGATCCGCCCTGCACCCCAACTCTGCTTGCCAGGGAAATGCTTTCCTGCACCTTGTACTCAGAAAAACCCCTCAGAAAACAGATCTACCTACTTACTGTGTCAGAACAGGAACAAAACTACAGAGAAATGGCATTTTCATTCTTTTCCATCCCACACATAACAGGACCATCCCCAGACTTGCTCCTATTACTGATTGGCTCTTGAGGTTTGTCAGACACCTCTGCTTGGGGAACCACAGCATGACACACAGGCCAGTCAGTAACACTGTCCTGCCACACTTTGGGGTATCCCAGCACTGAACCATGTGCATCAAAAGCCATTCTGCATAAATGACAACCTTCCTGCTGTAACACAACATCAAACCCCAAACTGGCTCTAAAGGACAAGTGTAAATGAAACAAAAAGGATAATCCCAGCTCCTACAAAGCAAAGCAGCCACAAGGAGGAAGCAAAAGTCATACTCATAAATCAGGACCAGTTTCCATTTCAGGATTTGGGAATTAGAATGATTCCATGGGAAAAGACTCCAAGGCCTCCATGCTGAAGGAACAGTTATGTTCACTGAGAAACTGGAGAAACAGAAAATATTTTCCCAGAATTACTCTTTTTGCACTCACCCCTCAGAACGGTGATGTTTTCCAGCTACAGAAGGGCCATCCTTGGGAGGGTTCTGAATGTCACCTGTGCCCAGGGTGCAGACCTGAGAGCTGAAAGGCAAGCCCAGCCCTCACTGGAACCTTTTCCAGCAGCAGCTTGGACTGGGACCTGGCTGGATCTGCAGTGGTTTGCATGAGCACTTCCTAATATGTTCCACACAAACCAAACTAGGTCAGTTCAGACCAACAATTTAAAAGGTTTTAAGCTCAAGATTAAGGGAGTGCTTACAGGAACTGTTCCAGGGGCAGATGGATGAGGTCTCTGGCACCGATGAGCAAGCCAGGGCATTAATCTCTTCCACCAGCACAGCTGGATCTCTTTTGCTCACCTGCATATTCATGCACTTCCTGGAACACACCCTGAAATTTGAGCCTAGCAGCTCTCCTGTGGAAACAGGGATGGCACCAAAGGGCTGAACAGTGGCTTGGCTGTTCTCTGAAAAACTGCTCTCAGGGTTTGGTGCTGAAGGAATGACTTCAGAGGGGGCAGAAGAAAGGCTCGTACTCCCATTTGTCACAGGCACGGTGGGCACTCAGCCCCAAGAACTCAAGTGGGCAGCAGAGCTGCCTCTCCTGATTGTTTTGCAGTGCTTCCTGGTATTCCAGATTTTAATTGCAGGAACTCCAGGGGTGGAGTGTACAGACCTAAATCTCCTTTACAGGTGTAGCAATGCCTAATCCCCAGAATATGAGCTATTCTTTATGAGCTGCTCCTCCATCCCATTCACCACCCTCTTCCTGGACAAATTCCTGAATACCTGACTCAGCACAGCATTCCATTTACTTCCTGGGGGTTTCAGCAGGAGATCTGCTCGAATTCACCTGGATGAGGTCAGGGGCTTCCCCAGTGCCAGTGAAGCACCTCCAGAACAGTTAAGAGAATTCCATTACAGATCAGCAGCATATGGCTTTGACTTCCAGGGAAAAGTCTCAGATGCCCCTGGACTTCCAGGAATATGAAGGTGCTACTCTGAGGATGAAAAGCCTCTCACAGCTCCTGTGAAACCCAGAAAACCCTACTTAGCATAATTGCCTATCAGATTTTAACGGGACTTTTCCTCATTTCAGACACATCTCAAAAATCCACCCCAAACACTCTGGAAGAGCAGGAACTGCTTTTCCTTGGAGTGGCTCCAGGCACACGAAGAGAGCAGGGAGGAGATGAGCACCCCCTGCGGTGCCAAGGGGCAGTCTGACCCCAGGTATTCCACAGCAGCTCCAGAGTAACGAAGCACATAAATATTCCTCTTTCCCAGTGGGAACAGCTGCACCCTCTCAAAAGAAGTTGCATCTTTGCTATGGACATGCAGTGATTTGGAGTCACAGCCTGGAAATCTCTCCATGTCAGTAGGAAAATGGGAAGTAATACCCATCTCCAAGCTCAGACTCATGCACAGGACATGCTGTGACCATCGTCATTACAAACAGCCCTCCCAAAACGAGGCCTTGGTGGAGCCAGTCCCAAACACAAATTGAGTCACAAGTGCCAAACTCTTTGACAGAGAGAACAGCAAACCCAAATCCTCTTAAGCAGCCATCAGTGTCAATATTTATTCCACACAAATCAGGGACAAGTGGCCTAATAAATGGTGTCAGACTGAGCGTGGTGAGATGGAAGAGGAAGGGGGTAGACAGACCTGGGGAAAGGACAGGGCATTAATCAGCATCACCCCTGCAAACCCCTTGACAGAAACAGGGCAGTAAACTCATTAGCCACTTAGAAACTAAGCTCCCTTTTTGCTTGGACAGTGATAGCCCGCAGTTTCCAGCCTGGAGCTTTGGCATCCTTCACAACAAAGCCGCGGGGCCCCATAAAATCCTTTCCTTTAATGCACCTCTCAACACACACCTCTCTCCGGCCCAGAGAGGCTCTGCTGGCTCAGCCACTCTCTTCCCAACACAGAGCAGACCCAGCCTGAGGTCTGGCCTGCAGGGAATTAACTGAAGCACTCAGACTAGCACGGGGTAAGGGGCTCCCAGGCAAACAATGTCTGCACAGGATGACAAACAAATCAAACGATGAGTTCACAAGGCAAACTCCCCGGCTGCAAGAGCCACTTCAAACACCCAGCTTCTCCTCCTCCCTGCGGATCATTCCTGCCCCTGGGGGGTGGAATGTGCCGTTTCCTTCTCCCTGCCTGGGTGTGAAAACACAGTATTAAGACAAACACACTCCGGGCTGGTGTTTCCATCAGGGTTTTTAGAGCCGTGCCTTCCTGCAGCACAGATTTGCTGCCATCTCTCCAGGGAAACTCAGGCTGCCCCACTGGAACTGGACTGGCCACCAGTTACCATCACGTACTTGGCTTAATTTAGGCTGAAATGGAGTCTGTCTCCAGCCCGGAGCCTGTTTGTAACTGCAAAGGAATCTGTGCCCTCCACAGCACACGAGACGGGATCAGGTCACTGCTGGAGAGAGAGCACTTGGCCTGGCTATTTTTATTGTCTCCCTGAATACTTTGCTGGTTTGAGTTGCTGAAAGAATAGTGAAGATGAGATTTTTTTTTTAAATAACAGACACACTGACAACCCATAGGAACCGTGTCCTTTTAACTTTTGGATGCTTCTCAAATCTCTGCCCCCGTTGCCAGGATGCTGAAGGCATTTTGAAGGCACAACATGATGAAATCTAATCAGGGTGAAGTGGGCTGGTTTCATTTCCATCAGGTTCCTCTTTCAAAGGCACAAATTTACCCTTCTGATCCCGACCACTAGAACTGAGCCAAAAAAGCAGTTACTGCTCCATCAAAAGCCCACCCAATCCCCCTCCATCATGAACAACTGAGGACTGAAATTCCTCACGGTTCTTTAAACCCAAAGGAGACTGCCACTAACTCAGGCCTTGGTGCAACCAGAATGTGAAGGATTAGAAAAGTGGCTCTAACCCGAGCACAGGCAAGCAGGCAGCACATCAGTTAGCCAAGCTTTGCATTCCACTTACACCTGGGAACAACCCCCTAAACCATCAGCCTTCAGCCCTTCTCCTACACCAGTACAGCTATTCCACCTGGCTGTCCCAAGGCCACACACTGAGCTGTGGTTACCAAACGCCCAGAGCCAGCCACAGTGACTCTGAACAAATGTTAGCCAGGTGGGAATCACAAGGGGCAGTATAAATACCCTATCTGATGTCATATCCTGCTTATTTATTTACTTACCAGACTGCAGGGGTGAGGAAGCCCAAGGATGGACCAGGCCCCACTGTGCCAGCAGCTCTGCAAACACCAAGTGAAGGACAACTGCACCCTTCTCAAGCCCATCTGCTCACTGACACATCCTCCTCCTCCCATTGCCAACGACAGCCAGGCCACTCTGCAGAGGGACAAGGGCTCTGCATCACCCTGCTGTTCTTCTCATAAAAAAATCTGAGGTCTGTTCAGGTGTACTGAACACAGGGACATTATTCCTGGAGGCTCCTCCTGGCTGCTGCAGAACCACAGCTTGCCTGTGTCCCAGAGGAGGACCCCCATGGGCCATGGCAGCAGCACCACCAAGGAGGCTGGAGCTGACCCTGTTTGTAGTCACTGCCTTCTGAGCAATGTTTTATAGTTAAACTTCTGCCCTGCTGACCCCTGGAAGAAAAGCCTCTGGGATTATTAGACAGCCTGAACTTTCCCTTAAAAAATTACAGTAATCCCTATTTCAGTCAAACAGAACTTCCCTCTCCGATTTAAGACCCACAGGTGCCAAGCACCATTCAGTTTGGGCCAACAAGCTCTCAATCCTCTAAATCCCTGTATTATGGACCTGCACAGCACTCCTCCCTTTCCCACTTGTAGGCTGGCCTGGACTTCACCTCTCTTAGTCAAAGGAGTTTTAGGGCATTGATTTTTCCCTCACACTGTTCCTGCTGGAGTCAAGGAAAATCTCAACAAGCACCTTGCAGGCCCCGAGTCAGGCCTGGGGAAACACACTGGGCTGTTGAGCTTCACCCCACTGCTGACTGGGCTGAAGGGGTTTGGGATGAAAAATGCGTGTCCTTCAACAGGTGTGCTGCTGGTGTCACCTCATGCCACCCAAATTTAAGGCTGGGTATAGGCAGAAGAATACACAGAGGTCAATCTTTAAAAAGGCATTACAGCAGGAAAAGAGGAAAATAGACCTCTGGACCTCCTGGGCAGAAGAACAAGAGGAGGAAGTTGGAGTGAAGGCAAATGAGGTCTGTGGGTCACATTCCTCCCAAATCTGCAAAGCCTGTTGCTGGCTGATAATGTTATATTTGAACATAATTCTGTTCTTAGGCATTTTAAGGAGTCTGTGGGTCATGCCAACCAGGTGACAAAATTTCTCAGCTTCTGTCCCAGTATCTCGTTGCAAGGTGCCTGCCAGCAGAACTCCCTCCAGGGACACTACACCGCTTACTGAAGCACGGAACAAGGTGAGAGCACACATCACCCTTCTGTTCTGATGCCTGGCAATTGCCTCTAGAGAAAGCGCTGTGAGGGGAACAACCTCAAACCCGGTCGCGCTCGCAGCGACTGCGGATGATGCGCTCCTAGAAGTGTCCGTGCGACGGGATTGAAACGCCACCTGGAGAATCCCTCCCGAGTAACGAGTTTCACATGTGGACAGGGCAAGCGCCGCACGACGGCGTCCAATCCTACACCCCTTCCCTCCCCGTCTGCTCCTTCCCTTCACCCAGAGGCTCCGAAAACCCCGAACAAGAAAACAGCAGCTGGAAGGGGAGGGGGCGGGCGCCTTTCCCCAGGAGGCTCCGCCGGTGCCGGTCGGGCTGCGGGGCCGCCGCCCTTTGTTAGCTCGCCGGGGCCAGCCCTTGGAGGAGAGCGGATGCCCCGCACCCCGGGGAGCCCCCGCACGCCGGGCCTCGGACACCCCGCTCTCCGGGCGTCTCCTCGCTTATCCCCGCTCCCCGCGCATCCCCCCGGACATCCCCCGCTCTCCGGGCATCTCCTCGCTTATCCCCCGCTCCCCGCGCATCCCCTCGGACATCCCTCGCTCCCCGGGCATCTCCCTGGGCATTTCCCGCTCCCCGCGCATCCCCCTGGGCACTTCCCGCTCCCCGCGCATCCCCCCGGACATCCGCCGCTCCCCGCGCATTCCCCTGGGCATCCCCCGCTCCCCGCGCATCCCCCCGGACATTCCCCGCTCATCCCCCCGGACATTCCCCGCTCTCCGGACCGGCCCCGCCGCAGCCCCGTGCCCGGTTCCCCTCGCAGCTCGGATCTCCCCGCAGCTCGGATTCCCCCCCAGCCCGGGTCCCCCCGCAGCATGGTACTGGGATCCCCCCGCAGCCCGGGTGCCCCCGCAGCCCTGTGCCCGGTGCCCCCCGCAGCCCTGTGCCCGGTGCCCCCCGCACTCACCGCGCCCCGGGGCTCCGGCGGCTCCGCGCTCGCAGCGGGGCCGGGCGAGGGCGCCGAATCGCAGCGGCAGCTCCGGCCGCCCCCGGCAGGTGCCGCGGATCGCAGCCCGCCCCCAGCACCGCCCCGCACCGCGGCACCCCCCGCACCCGCCTGCAGCCCCCCGCGGGGTGCCCATCCCCGAAAAAAGGGCAGCCGCACCATCCCGCAAACCAGAGGCTGCCTTGGGGTGCTCGGTGACCCCGCGGAGGTACCTGAGGGGAAATGTCACCGGCCGCGTTACTGCAGGGGTGGCTTCAACAGCGTCTGCCGTCAGCTGCCAGGTTTGTTCCACACAGGGCATTTAATCAGCAAATCAGCTGCAGTACATTAGTTTAAAAGCTACGTGAGGATGAACTGTTGTATCTCACGACAGGCAGAGACAAGATAAATAAACCCTTCCCATTTCTCAAATTGCTGTGAATAACTAAATAAAACCTTTCAAGCCACAGAATGATTTGTGTCACAATCAGGGGAAGGAGTTCAAGTTTAAAGCAGGAATTTGTACTTCTAATGCCCTGCTCTTGGCTGGCATGAAACGAGCTCAGTGTTATTGCTTAGCTGAGCTGGTTTGTGTCTAGGAATTCAAGTGGCCAGACTTGGTGGGATGAAGTCTTCCAGGCTGAAAAAACTGCAGGATTTCACTGTCCTCTTCCCAGTGATGACAGATTTTGCAGGTGAAATGAAATCGGTTTCTGCTTTCCCTCCTTACCCCTTGCCATCCACCTTCCTGCCCTTTTGATGCCAAACACCTTGCTACCCTGGACTCCTGGGTTTTTATCCAGTAGCTGTTTCCTCTCAAGAGGAGGCTGCACGTTCTCCCTTGTTTTTTGGCTGTGCACCTGGATGCAAATATACCACCTGCTCCCTGGACACCCCTGAACTCAAACTCCTCTGCAGGTTGCTGGGAGCACCGGAGCTGTGCAGAAGGGGAAACTGATGCTTATTCAAAATACCTTCTGAACCCAAACAGCTGACTGAAGGAGATGGTGGAAAAACTGTTCTTCACAACATGAGTATCTGGCCCATCTTTTATCCAGTAATGTCCAAAGGCCACACAAAGTATCTCTATTTTATATGGAGAGAGATTGATACATTATAGAGGGAGGAAAGGTGATGTGCCCTTAACTTGAGCAGGGAAGGATCCCATGCCCAACATGCTCTTCCACAAGAGGCACTGACTGCCCCGAAGCTGTTTATTCACCCACTGCTAAGCTATCACAACAGGTTACATAGATAATTTTATTTCTGTTTATAAGTAACTTATTCTGGCTTCGCTGTGGGTCCCGTCAGTCTCATTTGAACTAAAATATTTGACAGGTGCATCTGTATCGGGTGAAATTCCTGTCAGCCAGTGCTGCTTTTCATGCTGACATCCCTCTCTCCCTATCTGCAACCTCATAACCACCAGCCTGAGATGTTTAATGCTTCACCAGCTGCACAAGTCAGAGTGATAAACCAGCGTGCGAGATGCAGAAGAAAAGGTGAGGTGAGGTTATAAAGGCAGTGAGTGTTAGCTCTGAGTCCTCATTATGAAACCCACCTCTCTCAGCAAATCAAGTGCCATTTCCCATTTTTTCCTAGGGAAAATACTCTGTCAGTATAAACTCTGGGGTGCTGGCACAGCCCTGCTGTGGGAGGACTTTGAGCCCTGACAGCCACATTTCCATCGGGGACAACAACATCCTCCTCCTGTGCACACGTGCCCGAGGGCTGCGTCATCAGGAAGGGTTAATCATTCCAACAGCTCCAAATCACTGTCCCGGGACACGAAAGGGCGGGTTTGGGAGCAGGATGAAACAGCCCGGTAATAACGGGGAGGATGGGTGGGTGACTCAGGCGGCGCCGGCCTGCCCGGCCCCTCGCAGATGGCATCATTAAAGGCACGGCTTTGGCTACCCCCTCTCCTGACGGCGTGATTTCTCCTCCCTCTCCCTGGAACGCTGCCCCTTCCCACACCGGCACGTGCAGTGTGTGTCACCTCTCCAGGAGCCAGACGGACCAACGCTAAACTGCTTCGTGAAATGAGGCCAGATGGTTTTACTGACATTTTCAACATTTCCAGTGTACTTTGCATCTTGGCCAGTAACTCTGTGAGATACCGAGTGGCAAACAGGTTCACAGACATTACCAGGCAATGAAACAAAGTCCGGTTTGGGGATGTGATCATAAAAGCTCGTGAATGTTTGTCCTTCTGTCATAAAAACAACAACAAAAGCATTACCACGCGCAGCACAAACCCGAGGCTCCCCATAACCTTGGAGTATTTACTGAAGCATCAAGTACTTACACAGCACGGGGACTCGCCCTGAGGCAGATGACGGGCAGCTAATCCAAGCGGGAGGTCACTGGGAGGGAGCAGAGCGAGCACATAGTGCTGACAGAACGAAACCTGCCACAGCTTCCCTTAGACTGAGCAGATGTGGGCAGGACACCCGTGCTGGGCAGCTGAGGGGCCGCAGCAGCTCTGCCTTCGTGCCCTCCAGGAATTCCTCTGCAAGGAAAAGCCCTTCCATACAAACAAGTGAACGAATGTCTAACAAAGCAGGGTTTCTCCACCAGGTGACTCCTGTGGCCAGTATCAAATGTTCTATCCTGCAAGGGTTAAGAATCAGGAACAAGGCTCAGAGGGTTGTTCTCAGCAGCCTAAAACCCCTGTGCACACACCACCGTGATGGGCTCTGGCTGTGTTGGCTTTTGGGAACAGATGAAGCCACCCTAGGACCATGTACCATCCATATCCCTCCCTTCCCTGTGTATTCCAGCAGAGATGACAGCAATGACTCCTCTGGGGAACCAAAGGACTCAGGCATTCACCCAGGAGTCTTTTCTCCTTCACTTTTTCCCAGCCACCACAAAACCCCCCTTCAAACCTTCCAAGTAACATAAAAAACCAAAGGGAAATAAATACAAGAAATTCATCCAAGGACCAATATCAAATTAAAGGCTCCACGGCAGAATGAGAAAGCCCAGGTGTCCCAGAGAAAGGGAATGCTGGGTGCATTTTTGGGAGGCTGTATTCAGGTTTCGAGAAACTCCCCACTGGCTCATCTCCAATTCAAATTAACTCCTGGAAGGTGAGGAGCTGTTTAGATAAATATCAGAAACCGCTCTCTAATGGGTCAAGGCCGTTTTTTCCAGTGAGCAAAAGGGATTTTTCTTGGATCTCTCTTACACTGCCTATCTCAGACTGAACTTAAGACAGCTGTGAAAAGAAATGAACAAGTGAGGAAGTCCAAATCCTGCAGCAACGAGCAAAGTCCATTATTAAATTTTCTCATGGAGACTTCTCCCAAATAAAACCAATGAAAAATCAGTTTAAGGTTGAAGTGACTGCACACAAGAGGGTTGTAAGGAAGTTCACTCTTTTTTCAAGGGGAATTCAGAACGAAATTACATTTTCACATGTGCAAACTTGGGGAAGTTAATTCCAAACGTTTTTATCCATCTGCCCTGTCCTCTGCACTGCAACTTTCTCGACCAGGACCCTGAGTTTTTTGGGAGTGCCACTCTGTGAGTGGAGATACCCCCAAGAGAGAAATAAATGAGGGTGATGGTTGCATAAAGAGGAGAGAGGGGAACATTTCAAGGAGAGGAAAAGGGCAGAAAAGAAATGTGTATCTACTTTTCCTCCAGCCTCCTGGAGAGGTGAAAGGAAGGCAGATGGAATGGCAGTTTTCTCGTGCTGTGAAAACACCCCTCCTTCCTTCTGAGCGACTGACAAGAAGATTTAGGGAAAAGAAGAGGAAAAAAGGACATTTGTACAGCGAAGAAAAAAAGGAGAAGGCTTTGAAGACATAATTAACAGACTGTCCCAAGTCACTTCAGTTCAGCTGCATCACAAAAGTCTGACAGAGATCCATGGGACCACAACAACCTGCCCAAGAGAATGAGACAACCCTGTACACAAAACCAGTCACTCCAAAAACCCACCCCCTCCAAATCCAGTGGGCTGGGAAGGGGAGGAGGCCACAGCTGAGGGCCTGTTTGCCTGCTCACTAATAAATTTAGTTTACAAAACCTTTTGTGAGTCCTTTTTAAGGTTGTTTGTTGATTAAAGCAGCAAACAACAAACTTAGCCTTAATTTATGCTTCTTTTAACATTTCAGGCTTGGGGGGGGTGCTTTTTATAGGAGTTAATGAGGCAGAATAGGTTCTTTATGGGGAAGATATTTTCTCACCAAATTAAAACCTGTATTGAAAATAAAATAATGAGATGAAGGTGGCTTTTCTTTCTGAAGTAAATAAACCTTGGAGCAGGAAACTTCTCACGCACTCGGGACTGTCCTTATCGGGGAGATCTGAGAACAGCAGGTTCACAAGATGTTCTCACTCTCTTTTTTTTTTTTAATTTATTTTACCTTCCTCCTTTCACAAAAACAATAATAAAGCACTACTTGCTCAAAATGTACAAACAGCTCCAGCGTGTGAGTGAAGAAACACCGGGAGCTGTTCCCCTTTGTCACAGCAGAGCCGTGAAAACCCACGGCAGGGACTCAGCCCCGCCAGCACACCCAGCAGGGCACAGAGATGGGCCACAGGTGCCACCTCAGACACCTGGGACAACCCTAAAGCAACTCCCAGTGCAATCCCAGGGCTAAATTTCCTAAATCAAAGCTGCCTTGGTGCCTCAAATCTCCTGCATTTTGGCAATCTGGTGTAGCAACACAGGGAAAATAAAGACCCTGAGGGGCAGTGCTGGGAGCTGTGCTGTGTCGGCACCGATGGCATTACCTGGGGACAAACAGGCAGAGCAAGGTCCCTAAGGGATAGCAGAGCATCAGCCCTGGTTCCTCTCGGAAATGGGGAAGACAGCCCTCCTTTCATGGCAGCCCCAAGCACCCTCGAGGTGATAACCCTGTTTGTCTTCGCAGGAAGGGCGGACTGAACCCTGGCAGGGGCAGAACTGGTCGGTGCAGTCTCTGCCCTGTGTGGTGCTGCTCATGCAGCTGCACTTGGGGGGATTCTGGGTGTCAATGAAAGCCAGGATTTCCTGAACAAGAAGCCCACCTTTTTGGCTTATTCCTTAGCAAGGTTTGTGGTTTTGCTCAATTATCCTGTAAAAACAGGGCTCAGCCTGCTCTAGAGTGCAAATAGAGTGTTTCCTTTCCATCCTTGGAAATCCCTGGACTGTGAGCAGTCTGTGGGTTCCCCCAGGATGCTGAGAGCTTTGCAGGAATGCTGTCCTTACTCTCCTGCTGGAGGACAAGCCAAGCCCACAGCACCTGCAGCCCGTGGAAAGCCGTGGCAATGCCACTGCCTCATGCAGTGGAGCAACAGCTCCCCTCGAATTTCGAAGTGTTTTTCAGCCTCAGCAGTGCCACAGAGAGGGATGAATGGGGCTGTTTTCATATCTCTCCTGCAAGTGTCCGTTAGCACAACAATGTTACCCACAAACAGCAGGATTTATCCACTGGTGCTGCTCTCTGATCGTGGGAAAGGTGTACACGGGGCAGGCAAAGGAACTCGATGGCCAGCAAGGCACTCCCTGGGAAAGCACATAGTGCAGGAGTGAGAAAAGGGACTCAACAGGCACCACAGAGTCAACACACCCAGGGAAATTCCAGCCTCAGGAAGATCAGTCCCTGAAAACACAAGCACTGCTGTCTGTGTGAGAGGGACAGAGAAATCGGCCAGAGACTGAGTGAGAAATGAAACAAAGGAATTGTGTGCTCTTCTGTCAGTCCAGGACAATGCCCTGGCATCAGCTGCGGACACACAGCCTTGGAGAGGCAGAGAAGCACTTCAGAAAGAGGTGGGAAAGCATCAACAAATCTCTGCAGAGGAGTTCCCAAAGTCAGGCAGGGAGAAGAGAGGATCTCCAAAGGGAACAGACTGGCTGGACTGAGCTGAGTCCACTGTCAGTGTCCACATGAACGGATGTGTTGGTGTCAATGAAATATCCAGCAGCAAGATCTGCAAGCCTTGAGGCCATCCAAAGGCAATCCAAGAGACAGGCAGGAAAAGGAGAGAGACCAAAGGGCTAAAAGCACATGAGCTGGATGAAAGCATTTCCAGCAGGCTGGAATTTGGATGGGTAGGAAGCAAAGCTTCTCCAGCAGCCCCCTCACTGCTTGTTGTGCACACTCCCTCAAAGGGCAGACTGAAATTCCCCAGCACACTGAGCATCACCTGGGGATGTTTCCTGGGCTCTGCCACTGCAAGTGAACATCCGAATAAAGAGGAGATGCCTCTTGGGTGCTGTGGACATGATGCCTGATGCAAAGCTGCTGAATGGAATGGAAAACCTTGCACTGAGCACCTCAGCTATGATCCCTCTGCACAGCACTCAGGATTTCCTTTCTTAGTAAGAGCCATGGCATCGATCAGCATAACTCCCCTTTTCCTCTGCCTCTGGTGCTGCTGGAAGGGAAGAGCCCTGTGCAGCAGCTCCAGTTGTCCCAGGCACAGGGCAGAGGCTGCTCCTGCTGCACACACAGCCCTCAGATCTGCCCTGTGCTGAGGGGCAGCAAAATTGGGCCCACAGGCTCATGAGTTCAATTCTCCTCCTCACAGGGACTCCCTGTCACAGACACAGTGTTGGACCTTGGAATGGGATGGGAATTATAGCTGGTCAAAATGTACTGCAGACAGTTCTGTTCAATGGAACACTGCAGGAAATGTCTACTGATTCACTCACAAGGTTAAAAATAAATTGAACTGTTTTCAAGATTTTTGGAATGAAATCAGAATCCTCCAGATCTCCCTCTCACATCAATAATTTATTTTGTTTTGGCTTTCTTGTCACTGAATCCTCTATTTCAGACTTCGAGTCTTTCATTCAGGTTTTTTTACAAAAAAAAAAAAACAACCTCTGGCTGTCAGTTCCTCCACCATGATGTCTCCCAATTCTCCCTTTCATGGTCCTTCTAACCCCTCTTGTCTTCAAGAAAGGATGCAGCTTTTAAAATACAGCAGACTTTTACTGTAGGAATTGCAATTTGAGATATTATCACGAGTGAACAGGCTGAGTGAGGCACATTCGCCCTAACTTCTGCCAGCTGGGTTGGTCCTGCAGTGCTGGAAATGCTTCAGAGAATCCAGCATTTTATAATCTCTCACACACACACTGGCCCAGCCCTCCACCCTGGGTAAATACAGTGTGTGTACAGCACTTGGGATTAGCTTAGTGAGCCAATGGATGTCACTGTTGCTCTACACAAACCAAAACGGGGAAGCAAACAAAGATAATTAAACCAAAACAAACTCTTAGTGGGGAGTTCTCCAACACGGTGTGTGCTGGTGAGGTTGGACAAGCTCTTCAGGGGCTTCCCAAGTGCATGTCTGAGGTGTCCTGTTGGAACTACAGAGGTGAGGTCAGGCTGAGAGCTGGGTGTACAACAGGAAGGTGCCTAAACAAGGAGCCTCGTGGCTCCTGCCATTCAACCCTTTCATTTCCAACCTCTCCCGAATTTCAGCAGCCAGAGGCATTTGTGGGTGGGTTTATTAGGAAGGATCCAGACAAACTAGGTCAGCAGGAGGCTATGCCAGGGATGGCCAGGGCTGCAGCTGCAGCATTTCTAGGTCAGTGGTCACTCCTGCTTGAATGGGCTGCTAAAGGTTTAAGGAACAAATGGATTCTGGCTTGCATTCCTGTGTGCCAGGCAGCAGCCTGAGGGTCAGGGAGAGGTGCTGAAATGGGGTGGGTTACACGGGATTACTGACAAGGCTCAGGGGAACCAAGAGGAAGGCAGAGTCACCAGAAAATATGGCCTAAAAACAGAGAGAAAGGTTTGAATGGTGGGAGGGAAAATGAAGAAAAGTACTTTGAAAGGTATCAGGATTGTGAAGTTTCTGATCCAGGTCTAGTCCTGTCCAAATGTGGGAGCTGTGGGCTCAGTTGCCCCTTGTATACATGGACCCCTCTGTGACAAGAGCTCAAGGCAACTGGAATTGTTTCCTGAGAGGAAGAATATTATTTAGTAAATAGGGAAAGTGCTTGAGGCTTGTCCCAACTGAATATATTTGAATCTAAAATACACCTGGCATCCCTCAAAGTCTTGGCAAAAAGAATAATTCCATTTCCTTCACATGCTGTTGCAGGGGTAGCCACTCTGCAAACCAGTGAAACCAATGGCTGCCCAGGGAGCTCCTGCACACTGAACTCCCATGTCGTGATACCTTGATGTGACACGCCTTGTGCTGACATCAATTAAAGCCTTGTTAACTTCCAGCACTAAAACAAACTGCTTTATTTACATTGGAAGAGGCCAAGTAGAGGAATTTACACTCAACACTTAAATAACAAAAGAGAAACACTTAAATCTCTAAGTAGTAGAGAATGACATAACCTAGAGTTGGGTAAAACACTTGAAATCTTTGACATCTGAATAAAAATGCCTCAATTTAAGTATGTCTAAGCTGCAACTCATAATTGCCTTGGGATTGTCATAGATACTACTTATTTCTGAAAAGCCAAGCCAGCTACATCTTAATTCCCAGACAGAAAAGTAACCACTTGGACAGTGATGTCTTCAGGAATCGCACTATAATCCAAGACTAGGTGGTAACAGAGCTCTGAGAGGGTGATCATTTCATAGATGAAAACAAGCCCATGCCCTCAGTCCACCTGCCAGACCCCTCAGAGCAGTATGGTGACACTGGCAGGCAAGGAAGGCGTCCTATAATCTCATAAAGTCAGATTAAATGACATACTCTGCTGCTATGAACCAGGCTGCTCCACACCTGGTATGATCAGGCCGTAACTCCTGCTGGGGGAACACCCTCGGTGCTTTCTGTGTCCCTGCACAGGCAAAGCAGGTTGTTTCCTAGAATTGGATTGGCAGGATGGCAAATGCAGTGCTGGGGCTGGAAAACAGATCTCTCTGCAGTCTGTAGCACTTCAGCCAACTCCTGCATGTCATCCCCAGCCCCTGAGGAAACAAACCAGCAGGAAAGGAGCAAATATTGTGCATTTGATACAGCTGGTGATCCAACAGGCAAACCAAGCCAAGGCAGGGCTTGTGTGGGTGACACAGTGCCCACCTGTGATCAAGCTGCCAGGTGATGTGGTGCTGTTCTGATCAACCTGTCGCCATCCAAACCCCACAAACATACATTCTCACAACATGGAGCCCACACAAATCAGCCAGCACGCCAGGGATGCCCACCCAGGTCAGTGCAGGCTGGCACTGCTTCACAGCTAAATGCCATACACACAGCTGGTTGTGCCACCATAACTCTGCCCACTCTACAGGGTCATGCCTAAAAAAGAACAGGCAAACCACACCAAGCAGAACGAGAGGGGACAGCAAAATTCAGCACCCCACCTGTCACCAAACAAGACAGACAACACAAGTGGCACTGAACTGCCTTCCACTGTCACCAAAGGGAGCTGAAGTTTTCCTGGCAGACTCAGAGGCACAGCAGCAGGTCAGGGTGCCCAGGTGAGGTGTAAAATGCCAGGCAGGATGCCCTGCAGCCCGTGGAGCTGGTACCCACCGTCGTGCCGTGGTCCAGAGGGCCAGGATCCTCTTCAGCCTGTGCAGGCTGTCCTGCAGCCCGTCCTCCGAGAGCAGGGGGAGCACCTTCACCATCAGGCTGTGCTGGGCACGGGGAGGCAGCACAGGGGCAGGCAGGGAGCAGGCAGGGAGCAGGCAGGGAGCAGCAGCCAGCCCTGCTCACCCTTTTAAGGGGCAGGCAGAGTAATGACAGAGCTGTGCTCCCCAGCAGCCAGCCAGCCATGGCTTGGCAGTAATTGCCCTTGCTGCAGGCACTGAGCTGATGAGACAGGAGGACAGCAGGGCGAGGTGACTAAACCAAGAGGGACAAGGTGACTCGGTACCCCTCAGAAAAGCACTGCTGTCGCTCTGGAGCTAAGGCAGGGCCCTGGGGTTTGGTGATCCTGAGCTGTGGAGCCCAAATAGAGCAGTGCTGCCTCAAGGGCTTGCACAAAGGAGGGATGGTTTATCATCTGATGCTTTTTTCAGAGCCCAGAATGTTCTTAGAACTGTAGAAGCTCCTATTCCAGTGTTGCAGCAGAGTGATGGCTCCTTGGGAAATGGTAATTAAAAGAAACAGAGGCAAAGCCAGCAGTTCTGCCTTCCCTCCTGGTTTCAGTCAGTTCCCTGTGCCACCTCTAATACTCATGAAAGGAGCTCAGAAACCAATTTTACTGCCAGTTTCCCAACCACACCTCTGGGTGCTCTCAGCCCAGCCCTTACACTGGGCACTACAGGCCCTGGTTGGGTAACAGCCTCATCCTTCCTGGCTCAGATTCTGCCTCTTCAGACATTGCCTTTCCTCCCCCAGCAAGAACCAGTCCTGGGAACGTCCTGGGCTTCGCAGTGTGGAGTGACACTGCAGGGCACACTGGGGAAAAGCTGCTGTCACACGTGTCCCTCGCCTCCTTCTCTGCTGCTGCTGCTTCTCCTCTGCCCCAGGGGCAAAGGGAAAGGGATGAAAAAGGAGCAGGAGGGTGAAATTAATAAGGGAACCCCAAAAGAAATGAGAGAAACCACAAAGAAACGCAGAGAAAGGCAGACAAGGGAATCCTTGTGAAGAAAGGTCACCTAACAGAATCACACAGGATAACCTTTCTGTGCATATGTGGTGCCATCCTATCAAAATAACCATTACTTTTCTCATAGAGGGTGCTATCAAACATTGATGAAAAGGTTTTCATTCCTTATTCCTCACTTAGCTTGTACCCATCCACATTAAGTTAAGGAGTGTTTTCCCATAAAGGTATTTTTGCCCTACTGCCCCTGTTTCGGATCCCAGAGGAAGCAGGAATTACTTGACTTGTCATGTGGATAGTGAAGCTGAAATGCTGCTAAATTTTTAGATAAAGATCTTTACAAAGCAAGTGTCTAAATTCATGGCTGAGTTTCCAAAGCACAGGGCTGTTTGCAGCCCCCCTGACTTCAAGGAGTCCTGCTCAGCCATTCACAGTTTTGGAAAAGGAGGGAAAAGATAAGGATCCCTTTTGATGGAAGGCTTGGCCTGTGGGTCAGGACTGGGATGGGATGGGAATCAGGGCGGAGCAGAATGAAGGCACAAGCACATCACGAGTTACTGTCCCCTCCCCACGCAAGAAGGCTGTGTCTTCTCACTGTATCAGTAACAGGAGATCAGACTGCCTTCAGCTTCGTTAATGACGTGCTGAAATCCCACATGCTTTCTTTAAAGAGTCCACAGGCAGCAGGGCAGGGCTCTCCTTTGATCTGCAACCTGCTCCTTCCCGGAGCACTCTGGACATTGAACTCCTCCACAAGTCCCAAAGAGCATCCTCCATACAACAGGAGGACCAGAAGCAAGGCAAGTACCAATGATCGCCCTCCAAACCCAATGTATCCACTCCACATCTCTAATTACAGACAGCCAGGACAGATCCTGTACTGGAGACAGGAATGTTGTTAATTACACAGGGTCACTAGACTGCCAGGTAGCCAATGGCTCTCTCCAATTATCCTGGGCTGGCTGCTCCCTCCTCTTTGGATACATCTGGGGTTTCACAGATAGGACTCACTCAGGAACAGCTCCACTTGGACGAGTTCACCAAAGGCACTGACCCAACACAGAGACTTGGAGGGACACTCAAATTCTGCAGTTTGTGGTAGCTGAGAACCTCCATATTGCCAAAGAAACATGGACATGCTTACAACACAGCCTTTCTTTCACTCAGTTATCCTGCAAGCCAAGGGGTTCACTCAGATGGAAAAACACTCCTTTGTGTTTTGAGAGAGCACAGAGGTTCCTGCCTGACATTCTACCTCCTTCCACCAGCGGTGAAATCCTGATTCTTGGGAGGCCAAATCATAGAATCAGTTGGGTTGGAAGAGACCCCTGAGATGATCAAGTCCAACCCTTAATCCAACCCCACTGTGATTACCAGATCATGGCACTCAGTGCCATGTCCAGTCTCACCT
>JAWWEV010000134.1:1265125-1300677 GCA_035583235.1 Hafferia zeledoni
GACACTGCAGGGCAAGTTGTAATGGCAGTGACACTGCAGGGGAAGCTGTAAGGGCAGTGACACTGCAGGGGAAGCTGTAACAGCAGTGACACTGCAGGGGAAGCTGTAACGGCGGTGACACTGCAGGGCAAGTTGTAATGGCAGTGACACTGCAGGGGAAGCTGTAAGGGCAGTGACACTGCAGGGGAAGCTGTAACAGCAGTGACACTGCAGGGGAAGCTGTAACGGCGGTGACACTGCAGGGCAAGTTGTAATGGCAGTGACACTGCAGGGGAAGCTGTAAGGGCAGTGACACTGCAGGGGAAGCTGCAATGGCAGTGACACTCAACAACAAAAACCTTCTCAACAAGCAAATCTGAGCCCTGCTGAACCCAGCATGGAACACAAGCCCCTCAGAGCAGAGGTGGGTAAGGAACCTGAAATGTGGCAGCATCAGCTCCAAGATGGCCTAAGATTTACACCAGAGCCATTTTCATTAAAAAGATAAGATCCTTCAGAATTCTTAGGCAGCTTATGGTAACTACCAACCCTTGTTCATTCATTCTCTAAGAAAGCCATTTGTTACAAACTCTCATTAGCCCACACACACGGAGGGCTGAGTCAGATGAATGATGTCTGCCTGGTAAGCTCCATGACAGCAGGTATTTTAATGACTTTGAAATTAAAGCAAGATCCTCTTAACGTACCCCTTAACTGTGAAAAAATAACCCTCAGTACTCAGGTCTATTTTAGGCAAAGGTAAAGCACAAATCCAGTGGGGAGGGGCAGAGCTGGGAGTGGAATGGGGTCTCCCATGTGAGCACAAATGGACAGCCTGTGGAGCAGAGGAAGGTGCAAGGAGCAGCTACACCACCTCAGACCAACACAGAACTGCAGCTGCTGGTTTGTCACCAACCACTCTGCAGGACATCAGTTTCCAGAGCTGTTCTCACAGCCAGTGTCACTAATGAAATAAATGGTTTGGGGCTAAGTAACTCCATGCTGTACCCTCACAGGCAGTACACTCTGCCACCAGCCCCACAGGTTTCTGTGGCACCCTTGGGGCTGATGCCACAGGGCACACCTGGAGGTTCCTGCTGCCCCAGGGCCTGGCCCTACCTCTGGCTCTGCTTCTGTGCCAGCAAGCACTTCTGGTTCCCAGCCCATGAGATACAACCAAGCAGGTACCCACCAGCAGGAATTCCAATCCCTGCAGCACCCAGCACACCCAGGGCACTGTTTGGTTACCTGGAAAATGTTGGCTCTTAAGCCCCCCATTCCAGCACCACAGGACTCAGCCTGATCCAAAGCATGGAACCAGGTCATGCAGTTGGCCAAGCCATTTGTACAGAGAGACACAGGGCATTGCAAAGGAGTTGTTCCAGCCTGCCACCTGCTAAACTGAAATTTGGGACTGCTCCTTAACACCCAGCACAGCTGACACTGCTGGACCAGTGGCCATTATCTGCCTGTCCCTGAGAGGCTCTGACAAAAGTGGGACAAGGAACAAAGCACCTTTCACCCCAGAGCACATTGTGGGTCACAAGGTCGTAAGACACAGCCCAAATTAACATTCTGCCTGCTGCTAAAAGGTTCAGGGGCCTGGAAAATACCACTCTGCTCCTGTCCCAGGCCAGTGGTGGGAAGAACAAACACAAGTGTGGGCAACACTTGGCAGGTCAGGCGTGCAAGCTTTACCCCTTGAGCAATCCAGCAATCCTCCCTGTCTGCCCAGTGCCACTGCAGCCATCAGGGAGGGGTGCCCGTGGAAACCTGCCCAAGGAGGAGAGCCCTTAGCCATGGAGACTGTGCTGAGGCATGCATGGCAGCATTTTAGCAGCCACTTCTCCCGTTGGGACTTTTCCATGTTTCCCTTTGTGTTTTCCTTTCTTTTCCTGTAGTATTTATCCTTGCCAGTGAGGCAAAAGCCCTTGGAAAGGTTTCCACGCATGTTGCAGGCTGGATGTGCTGGGTAGCAATGTCATCATAGAATCACTTAGGTTGGAAAAGACCTCCAAGATAATTGAGTCCAACTTGTAACTGATCCCCTCTTTGTCAACGTCCAGCCCTTTTTTGAACACTTGCAGGGGCTCCACCACTTCCCTGAGCAGCCTGTTCCAATGTTTAACCACCCTTTCAGTGAAGGAATTCCTCCTGATGTCTGGGCTCAGGCTGTTCAGTTCTGTTCAGGCTGCACCAGCGCTCCTGGGGTCAGCCCAGCCCCTCCTGCTGCCTCCCTGAACAGCACAGGGAGGAGAGCTTTTCCTTCCCTGCTTCCAGCAAAAGTCATGTCTAAGCTTTTAGTGACTTGCTGGACTTGTGCATGTAAATCACACAATGAACAGAACACCCAAAAGACAAATGGACAATTGACAGAGCAAACCCCAACTCCCAACTGTTTGCTACTGCTTTTTTCCCTGCACAGATGTCTCACTTTGGTTTCCACACCCAGCCACACCCACTCCCAGCCCCATGGCTCGGGATTTATCTTGGACTGCAAACAAACCAAGACATAAAGGCAGGTAGAAAGCTGTTTCCCTGGGTCTCCTCTGCAGCAGACCTGCTTTATGGTACCTCCTTTATGGCTCCTTGTCATGTGTTCCTCATTCCTGGTGAGCCCTGTGACAGCAGAACCCTCAGGGACAGGCAAACACCGGCATCACAAGGGTAAAGGTGATTTTCAGCACAGAGCCTGAGCTAAGTGGCAACACTTTCAGGCTGTTGGGATGGCAGAGAGCAGCCCAGAGTCCCATGGACTCTCACACTCATGCAGAGCTACAGGCACCTGGGGAGCTGTTTATTATCCTACTTTCAGTACCACCATAAAGAATGACCCACTGAGGGAGAGGGGAAGCAGCAAGGCCAAGGCTTGGGCCTATGAGCAGAGCCAAGCCCTTGACAGGAGGGAGAATGATGAAGAATCTGTTTCTCTTTTTAGCTTCCAAAGGCTCATTGTTGAGCGACTGTGGCTGAGGAAGGAGATATTTTCTTTTCTAAGAAGCAGTTTCTCACCATCTACTTAAGTAGGAAAATCTGGGCTGTGGTTACAGCAGCCAAAAGTACAAAGACATTCCTCTGAAAATTAGGGAGGAGGACCTTATATTTGTCCTTTTAATTGCCATTTCATACCTCCAGCAGTGCAATGCATTTTGCAAAGTGGTCTGGACATGGTAGTTAAGCCTCCCAACATCCCTCACCTTAGGAAGGACTGTCACCTGCCTGCTGGGACACAGAAATGGAAATGCACAGCAGTAAACATCTTGCCTCTCATCCCACAGTGAGTATGAACGACACCCAGGCATCCTGGCCCTCTAATATTTGTACACCTACTCATCAGAACTTACATGGTGTAACTACAGGCCTTTATTTTAATGTGGTCTATGAGGAAAGAACTACACTGCTGGTTTTTTAACAGCACATATTAATTATTCTTTCCTTAATCCTCCAAGGGGATGAACAGTGAGGAATAATAGCTGCCTAACTCCCAAATTTAAATGTTAAGTGCTGACAGTTTGTGTTTTCCTTTGCCCCTAAACATTCCCCTTGAGGCTTGTTGTGTCTTTGCAGAGCAGGAGATGTTCACATAGACTGTACACAGGTCTTATTGAAGGGCTCCATTTCAGACACACCAAAATGCCTCCTTGTCCTCCACAGTGCAGAAATGAACCACGAAAAGATGATGGCTTGGTCCTGGGTAGGTGGATCTGAACTGATGCTTCTCCTCAGCCACTCACTCAGGCCAGGCCTAACCTTCATACTCTGGCATAAAAGGCAGCACAGACCTTCTTAAAACAATCCAGGGAATTCTATCCCTTCTCCACAGACACAACCACCTCTGCTTCCTGATAAACTGGCACCTCACTGCAGTTTGTGCTTATGTTTGAAACATACTCAGAGCTGAAGTTGCTGGGATTTGTTTCTAGAGGGGTAAGGTCACTCTCTGCCTCAGCTCCAGGCCTGGAGCAACATCACTTGCTCATGTCCTTAATGATATCACAAGGCTCGTGCCTTCAAAAGACTCCTTAACAGCAGCAGGAAAAAGAAATGCCTGGGAGGTTCCCAAAACTCCTGTCTGAAAGCTTAATAGGTTGATTTATGAGTCTGGGTCTCTAAGTAAATGTTCAGTTAGGATTTTGTGGAGGGCTGGTGATCATTTCCTGCTTTGTCAGCTTTATTAAACGGAGCAGCCGCTGCTGCCCTGCCAGAAACAAGGCCCTTTGATAAGAATAACTTGAAAAACAAGAGCAGTTCAAGCTCCAATAGCACCAATTCATCATTAAGCCCAAACTCTTTTTCATGAGGTCCTTTGAAAAAAGCCTATGCCAGGTAAGGAAGACAGAGCTGAACAATGTGGAATCAAAGTGCTTGGATCCTGAACAAAACACAGACAGTGCTGCTTGCACTTGGCTGGGGAGAAGGCCAGTTCTCATCTGCCAGTGTGCAGGAAGGACAAGGCAGGGGGATTTCTCAGGAAAAGGGTCAGTTCTTACCTTCCAGTGTGCAGGAAGGACAAGGCAGGGGGATTTCTCAGGAAAAACTCAGTTCTTACCTTCCAGTGTGCAGGAAGGACAAGGCAGGGGGATTTCTCAAGGTGTGCTCACAGCTGAGGACACACATCAGGCACTTCTGAGGGTTTAGCCCCTGGGAGAGGCCAAATGCCTCGTGCTCTGTGAATTCACAGCTCTATTTCCAGAGTGTGGGCACATGGGAGGCCCACCCTGTGATGGGACACTCCTGGTAAGGCAAAGGACAGAGGGCCATGAGCTCTACCTGGTTAAAGGGAGGGCTGGGAAGTGTCACACCTGACCCCGGGGGGGTTTTGTGCAAGGTCTTTTGGCACCAAAGCTGTTGTTTGAAATGTCCCAGGGAACCTCAAGCACCCAGGAGTCCACCAGCATCATCCAAGAGGCACTTAGGTGTGCAAATAAAGGAGCTGAGCACTCTGTACAGGAACAAACGTCAGCTGTGATAAGGATTCGGGCTGGTCACACACAGGGGAGTGGCCACACACACCCGTGCTGGGAACCAAAGAACTTGAAAGGGTTTAAGGGCACTATCCTCTTGCATTAGGTGGCAGTTCCAAGGTGGGTGATCCAAGCCTAAAGCAACTCGAATCTGCCATAATCCAGGGAGTTTTGGTTTGGATATGCTGGATGCACATGTGGGTCTTTGGGAAATGCCTCATGGTGACTTTTAAGCTTGGAATTTTCATGTTTAGTGCTCATCATGCTGAGATGACCAGGCCAATATGTGGCCTCCAAAAACCAGAAGTGAAATTAGGCAAGTGCTCCTTTATAACTGCCTGAAAAAGCTGCACACCCAACCAATTCAGGAATAAAAACCACAGCTGAAGTGATGCCAAGAGAACATATGGAATACAAAAAGATACAGACCCTGAAGCACCACAGGCAGAACAGATGTGAAAAAGGCATGGGAAAAGGTACAGCTGGTGAGCTGTGGCCAACCTTTCCAAAGACAAATCACTGTAACTACATAAAAACCCCAACTCTTTCTCTGATGCTCAAGTATCCAAGAGACAAAAATGACACAAGAGACAAAACACCAGGTTAACAGGAACACTGTTTACACTGGGTCATTCATATGTTGATAAAATACTACAAACCTTCAAAGTTATTTGTATTTTAGATGGTCCTGTCATGCAAATTCAGTGAAAACATTTTTCAGGGCCTGCCCCAACCATAGGTAGTCCAAGATTAACGAGCTCCTGTGTCAGGAAGAAACAAAGCCAACCAGGGACTTGGGAAAGGAGGTACCAAGTGTTATCCAAAGGTGCCCCATGATGACATCAAGGTATCACACAGCCTTCCATTCCTCACCTGGGCTCTGCTGTGAAGGCAGAAGTTCAGTACCAAAGGAGAACATGCCTTGGGGTGCCACTATGTGTCACTGCAGTATCTGACACAGACTGAGAGCTTCAGGAGCAAGGATTAGACACTTTCTTTGCTAAGTCCAGAGCAGAAAAAACAGCTGGAGACACCCACCTATTCTTAGAGTTCCCCTAAGCCCCTCCAAGCTCAGAGCACCCATCGTGCTTTGGAAAAGCCAAGCTCTCACTCAGGATTTCCTGGCTGCACCTGGAAGGCCCCATCACACAGCTCTCCTCAAGGTGCTCCAGGGGAACTGGAAAAGCAGCAGCAAAGAAATGGCAACATGAAATCAAAAGCTGAGAATTATTCACACTGAATTGTCTCCCTCCATTTGTCACTCCCAACCTCCCGCTCCAGCAAAGCAGAGTCAAAAACTGCCCTGGAAACAAACCCCTCCTTTTCTTCTCTAAAGACTAGAAGTCTTTTTATATTTAAATGAAAATCTGTCAAACTAATTATGTGAATATGTAATGGTCTCATTTTGCACTCATTAGGGAACATGGTAATGGCCATAAACTCCTCTGACGGACATGGATGTGTGAACACCAATGTCTGGTAGCGTCCCATAACCTTCAGGCTGGACCAAGGCTTTTGTCTTTGGGTTAGACCTCTTGAGGCAAACAAAAGCCTTGGGATTGCTTCAATGAGATGCCAAGTGCTGCGTTACAGCAGCGCGACGGGCACGGTCCCTGATCCCTGTGCACACACACGCACACAGAGCCCGGGGAGCAGGACGGTGCCCACCGGGACAGCGCCGTGTCCCCGTGTCGCGGGGACGCCCTGCAATGTCCCGCAGCGTGTACGATTTTCTGCTTCAGGACAGACGGGCAGGGCAGCACAGCTGCCCCCGTGGGTTGCTCTGAGAGTCCTGGCAGGAGAACTCCACGGGGATGTGGCATTCTTGGCATTTTTCTGTGCTTTGGATAGCCATAGACAAAAGGAGGAAAAAGAAATAAAGAAATATGGAAAAGCAGCACTGAAATAAATGTGTGTATGTTATAGCTCATTTATAATTCACACTCTTTTTCACTCCTCTGTCTGATGATGGGTAAGTTCTGAAATAAAACTGGATTGGAATCAGAACAGATCCCAGTTTGAGTTAAACAGATGCAGGGAAAAAACCAGCATCAAGGACCATCTAATGCATCCATGCATGGATCAAGGATCTTGTTCTACATTGCAACAGCTTTCAAGTAGAGAACGGAGCAAAGGAATAACCTGATGCTACAGTACAGTTAAACTGAGTCAGAGTCTGTGTCTGCTCAGTGCAGCTCAGAACATCCCTCCACAGCTGGCTCTTGCTCTTGGTTTTTTCCAGCTGGGCCAGAAAAACCAACAGCCTGTAGTTCAAGCTGGCAACTCACAGTCCCCTGTCCCCAAGTGCTAAGAGAGAGTTCCTGGGGAGGGAGAAGAGACTAAAGATGAAGGGAGCACTGCAGAAGCCATAGGAATACCCACAGTGGCTCACTGAATAAATAAACATGACTAGAGACACCAAGTGCTTGATTTTAATGGCTGTTTTCTCCACCTCACTCCCCTGCTTTTTCTTGGGCCATTTACTGGGAAGGACAGTGGTGAGAGCATGGCTGTGGCTGAGTAAGCCCCTGATTAAAGCCTAAATCTCTGGTTGCAGAAGCATTGCCATTTTCCCCGAGTGAGATCAAAAGTAAAAGATAAAACTTATGAGGAGGTGAAAGGCTAATGGCTCCTGAAAATAGTTTGGTGGTGATAGGGCTGAGATTATTTCTTCGAACAACATTTCTCTCATTAAAAGCAGGTAGGTATCAGATTTTAATGACTTGTTTTGTCCCATCTGGGTAGGGCCAGAAAGACTTTACTCCCCTGTTCTCCACAGCCGTCTCGCAGCAGAAATGCTTGACCTGCCTTCTTATCACAGTTAACTGATACCTGTGCTTGAAAGCAGCATTTTTACCTTTCCCTACAACCTTAGGCAAATATACCTGGTTCTCAGAGAGCTGACAGGAAGGCAAATCCCCTACTGCAAACTGACAGCTGTCAAGTGATAATAAATACCTGTAACAGGGAGAGTTTTATCCCCCCTCCATGTACCTATCAGCTTTCACTGAAATTATACCCCTGCTCCCTGTGATCAAGCCACTGTAGCTGCGTGCCCAGCTTCAAACACAGCCCTGAGCACTGGGGGGAAACTGCTGCTTTTCCTCCCCTCTCTCCTTGCATGACACCTCTTAAAAAAGGCAGGAAACCTCTGAGGTTTGTTTCACTCTGGCAGTTCCCTGACTTCCTCTTGTCCGTGGGAGCTTCTCCACTTATTTCAGGATTTATTGCAGGTTGACAGGCACAGGAAATGCTAAGGAAATACTACTGAAACCAATATACTGTTTGGGAAAGTTAAATAGCCCCTAACTTCTGGATGTCTCACCTCAAACCTCTTGAAACTGCTCATGTAAATTTACAACTCTCAATTCCTTGTTTTAAAGTAATTAAAACACTTGAAACCAATCCACCTTGCTGAGTCACAGCCAAGGGTTGAGCAATTGCCTCAAAGGAATGAGGCCTCAGCTGCTTGACAGCAGCAAAAATGTGAAGGTGTGGGGGGAAGAGAAATCTGCATTTCAGAAGGCAATGTTCAGGAGACAGGAAGGAGTAGAACCATTCTGACAGACAGACAGACAGGCAGTTCCTGTCCCTGCAGCATTAACCCTTCCCAGTGCCATGCTGTGTCACACTGGTGTCCTTAAGAGACAGAATTCTTATGTGGCAAAACCTTCCCTGCAATAAAAGCTGGCATGTTCCAGTGACACCAGTGATGCTGAGCTACCAGTAACCCCCGAGAATCCAGTCCCACCACCTCAGGATGCAGCAAAGCCCTTGGCGAGGACAGAAGAGCTCAGGCTGGAGGAAAGGGATGGGCACAACAAACCAGTACATTGGGATTATTTACACCAGTTAACGCCTTGGCATTAAGGCAGAAGTGGTTTCTGTTAAGAAGACAATCAGGTGGCTCCACATGCACTGGAGGCTTCACTGACCTTACGGCAAACACAGATTTTGGCAATTAACAACAAATTCCACACACAGGCTCACGTTCCGGCGCAGAAAGGAAAAAACCTCCCCAAACCAAACACAACCTGAGCTCTAGGAGACTCTTTTTCCCTTCAGCAGCCTCTCTGCAGAGCAGGAATCCCAGTCCCGTTCCCGCTTATTCATGAGTGTGCAGGGAAGAGCGCCGCGAAGAATGTCTTATGACAAAAAAAAGCAGCAGCAGCCCCATTCCTGAGCCGCTGTTGCCATGGGCCCGCGGGGCTCACAACAGATGGCAGCGAGAGCCATCCCGAGCCCGGCTCTGAAGCTGTCCACTCAAGCATGCCATGTGCATTCCCCGCATTCCTCCGGGCCCGAGCGCCCGGTCCAGTCCAGGGCTCTGCATCCTCCTGCTCGCTGACAAAGGAGGCAGCAGCCTGCGGGACAGCGGTGGCAGGGGAAGGCTGGGCTGGGGCAGCGCATCCTCTTTGCTGCAAGGGGACATCACGGCAGCCCAAACACCGCTCAAAGCCAAGGTCACGGCCAGAAAGGATTCCTTGTGTAACAGCTGAAAAAGTGTGAGAGAAAGTGAGCAGGGAGAAAACAGATGGACTAGGAGAAGTAGCAGGTGGTGGAAAGCATGATTGAAGCAGCAGAGATGTCCAGGTGTGTGGCACGGGGACACCAAAAGCAGCAGCCATGGACTCCAGGGACCAAAGCCAGGCTAAGGAACAGTCAACAGGCTGGACAACAAATCGTAGCGTTCTGGTCACCTACACCCAAACAACAGCCGGGCTGGCTCTGCAGTCAGCAATGGAATGTGATTTGCCTGTCGCTTGCTGATCACACAGAACGGGGTTCTTAGGGGCTGATTTGCATTTGGCTGCTGGAGTCGCTGGGTTTTCCCTTTTTTTGCGGGGGTGGGTGTTACAACGAGGCTGGAGACAAAGCAGCAGATGCTGTGGGCTGACCACGAGGCGCAGGGCTGGCCATCCTCATTGTGTGGAGCTGCTGGGAAATGTGCTCCCTGCTCCTCCACCCAGATCTGTCCCAGCTCTCCTCCAGGGCTGGGACTCTCCTGACCCTCCTAAACGCTGGCCTTCCAAAGGACCGGGGGATAAAGCTATTTTCTGGTTTGTTTTTCTTCTGCTGCAGACAAGGCACAAGCTTTAGGTTGGAGAAAAGAGTCTGACTTTTGCTAAAAGCTGTTTGGGCGACTGTGTGTGCAGTCTTTTCTGTGCAGGCATGCAGGAAATTCTCCCTCCCTCTCACACACACAATGGTTTAGATTTGGTATTTATGAGCTTAAGTTAGAAATAAAGGAGGAATGAAGTTTCCAGGTGGCTCTTTCTTTCTTTAATCTTTCCTATGTTTCTCCCTCTCCCTCCCCGCCTTTTCTATCAGTCTTTAATCAAATTCCTGCTGTTACTTTTACTGAACAAAGGAGATGCTGGCACAGCCCTGAAGTGCCTCTGTACATGAGTTGCCCTCTAACAGCCAAGTTGCTACGATTTATTGCTAAATGGTCCCTGCAGGCTGTAATTTATGTAAGGCAGAAAGAAATGTCCAGGCTTTGGCAACTGAGGTAAATGCTAATATCTGGTAATTCTTCAGCCACTTGGGGTTCTCTGTGGTGTTGCCTTTAGCCCTTTGAAGGCATTCAAAAGACTTCTCTTTAACAGACTATAAAACAGACCAGAGAAGACAGTAACATCACTCCAAGATGATTTTTTCAATTTGCTTGAAGGGGGAGACCACCAAATTTAACTCAGGCATCTCTTCAGATTCCAGGTGGGAGGTTCCTCCCATCAGTGCACTCTGGGAACATGCCCACCCGTGTAGGCCTCAGGCCATGCCACAGGGTGGTGAGATCTGTGCTGTAACACATGCTGAGGGTCAGCTCCACTGCCTCAGGAATTATGCTGGCTGGTTTTGCCCCAATACTCCACTAGCAACACTTCAACTGGCTTTGACCTGCACTGCCAACTTTCCCTAACCAGACTGGATCACTACAGCATAGAAAAAACACAGTTACAAAAATTCCACCAGGTTTGGCCCATAGTCAAAGATAAACAACACCAAACAAACTAAAAGTTAAAAATATTCTAATAGCAGTGAAGCAGGTAATCAGTTTAAAGTTTCATTCATGGGTTTACTAAAGGAGTTCATGTCTCAGGAGATAATCAAAACTGAAGTTCCATGACCTTAGTTTTATGATTCATGACCAATCTAAGAGGGTGGAGAGGTGTGTGTTTGATACAGAGCAGGTCTCCAAGGAAAGTAAATCTGTGCAGGCCCACACTGGAGCCACGCTGATTGCCAGCACTGGAGCTGTACTACCTGCCATCTCTTATCAATCAGCCTCTCTCCCATTGTCCCTCTGCTCCCTGCCATGTTCCCGTATTAATCAAACAGGAGCATATCCCGGATTGCAGGGCTGGTCCATGTCTGTTAAACAGTGACACACAGCACTGGCCTGGGCTGACACACACTTTAAATGACTCTGTTTATAAAAGCTGAAGGCCAGAAAGAGTGCCACGTCCTTGAGCAGAGATCCTTCCAGACCATAAACTGTAAAATGCACCCTACCAACCAATGCATGGACATGAATTACATCCTCTGCTCACCAAGACCCAGAACCCCCAGTGCAGGGCATTATCAGTACCCTTGGACACCACGGGTGGGAATGAATGGCCTTAGAGATGATGCTATGGAAGTTCTCCCAAGTTCAGCTCTCCCAAGTTCAGCTGTCCCATCAGCTTCTGGCACTTTTGTTGCCTGAAGTCTGAGAGATTTACTCACTTTGCTCAACAGCTTCCCAGTGACAGAACCAGAGCCCTGGCACAGCACTGGCTCCTGGCTTAAAACAGCAGCTGGAAAATCCCCCACTACAGGGGCGGCATCACGGCCTGAACACTCATTTGCTCTGAAGTTTATGATGCTCGTGACGTTCAGGACCAAGAGAGTGCCGAGGTGTCCTGCCCTCCCTCTGTGGTGCGGTCCGGCCGCCGCCAGCGGCACGAAGCTCCCCCGTGCCAGGGGAGAGGCCACTTACCTTTGGAGACACCAGCCCGCGGCTCAGGCATTCCCATCCCGGCGCCCGAGGCAGCCTGGCATGTGGCGAGCAGGGAATGGCACTGCGAGCTCGGAACGGGGAGAAACGGGCGCACAGCACTGAAGATACCGAGGTGCAGATACAGGTGCGGCGCAGAGAGGCACCTCGGCGCTAATCCCGCCGTAAAAAGCAGGAGGGCTGCTCGGCAGAGGCAGCTCAGATTACTGCCCTCCTCCCCAGCAGTCGTCAGCAGGCCTGACGGACAGGAGCAGAGACCGTGAGCAAAGGGGGAATTTGCTGAGTGAAAGTGCCAGTCAGCTCTGTCGCGACTCCCCGCAGACTGGGGCTTGGCCCCTCTGTAATTAACACTGGGCTTGGCGGGGAGAGAGGAGGAAAGACACGACATTGAAGAAAGAAGCGTTCCCAGCCAGGCAGGAATTCTCGTTCGTTTCTCTCAAAATTCGCCCCTCAAACTGCATTTGAAAGATGCCATTGGGAGCAAGGGTGGGGGCTAAAAATCTCGCAGTAGGGGGGAGATGTAGCAGGGACTTTGGTTCCTAAATTAGGGCTCAGCAATTTGGCTGAAAAGGATGCCCACAAAGTGCTTCCCTTCTGCCACCCATCAGCTCTGGGGGTCCCACTGCCTCTGCACCAAAGCATTGGCCTGAAAATGCACCTTAAGTACATCTGCAGGCATAACCCACCTGAGAATGTACCTTATGTACATCTGCAGGCATAACCCACCTGAGAATGTACCTTAAGCACATCTGCAGGCATAACCCACCTAAAAATGTTTTACATACGTGCACTGAAGATCAGCCCTGTCTCCCTTCTAATGCCAAAGTCAAACAGGCAGGAAGATGAAGAAGGGGGATTGGGAAAAAGCAAGTTCTACATTCTAGAGCTGTTGGTGTAGCCACTGTTTTGTGCAGGTGCACATGTGAATGCTTTGCCCACCTGTGTTTGGGAGTGAGTGAGGCTGCCTTGTGCTGCACACAGGAAGGGCTGTGCATATAAAAGACCATTTGATACTGTCTGTGCAGTGTCTGCTCCTCATTGTCCCTTTGACTGAGGTATTCCACTTATGCAGCCATAAGGGAGAAACAATACCAAGGGATTTGGGTGACCTGTACAAGTCCATTCATAAAAGAACATAAGAGAGTCAGAGTGATCACTACACCCTGACATCTGTTTTGCTGAAGTAAACCCAGGCAAACACAATTTATATCTACAGGATTATGTTAGTGTTCATTAACCTTTCCTGACCCCACGCTCCTTTCAGAGGAAACCTTGGATCAAGCAGGAAAGGCAAGGAAAAGATTCTGAGAAATGGTTTTATATTAGTAGCTGAGCAACTAAATATTTAACCTGGCTGTGTATGTGTGTGCAACAATGGCACACAACCAACCAGCCCCCTGTAAATCAATATTTATGGTCAGCTCCTGGAATTAAAGCCATGCAACTGCAGCTCTTTGCAGCAGAGATGATGGAAGGCAGCTGTTCTCAGTTTCCCCCTGCAGCTGCCCTGTGGAGGTGTCACCCTGCACTCCCCTGCACCTGGACAGGTAACCAGAACCCCACTCCAGCCCAGGGATTTGCCCTGTGCACTAAAGGTCAGCCCAGACACCATCCCAGGTAGTGAACAAGGCGTGGAGTGCTTGGAGAACACATGCTTGTTTGTCTGAGCATTCATACTGTTGTGATCTGATCCAGCTCCAACCTAATCCTCAGGAAATTCCAAAAGAAGGAGCTTCACACCCTAAAGAGCACTTTGTACAGCACTGGCAGAGATTTTCCAGCTTTTCCAGAGTCACTTGCTGACAAATCCAACCCCAGGTTGATTATTGCCTGGAAAAGGCAAACTAATCCACAGGGCCGGGGGGAAAGGAACAGCTAACATGGAGCAGCAGTGGCTGGAATTCCCTGGGTTCCTAATGCAGCTTCAGGTGAGGGGTCAGTCTGTAACATCCTAGAGAGGATAACACAACATGGTGGCTGGCACTCATTTTTTACCAAGGCATTTTCCTACCATCCCCATCAGTGGCCTAAACCTTTTTTTTGTTCCCAAAAATCTTATCTAGATCTTCCTCGTGTTTCCTGCTCCCTGTGGGAAATTTCCTAAAGGCCTGGCAGTCCTGAGCTGTAGATAATTAAATTCTAGACAGTAAGGATTTGCCAGTGACTTCAAAATTAAGCTCTGTTCACCCCTCAGCTGCCTGTCCCGTGACCCTTCCTAGTGTGGCAGGAACTGCAAACATTTAGATGAATGCATGGAAATATCCTCTATGAAAATACTGATGCTTGAGATATTAAAGACTTACCAGCTTGATCCAACACACAAGGAAAATTTAAAGCCTTTCCTTACCTGGGTACAGGGTGTACAGACCTCAGAAACCCTGATGGGCTTTGGCTGGACACACTCACTGGCATCACACGAGGAGCTGTAGACTCCAAGCAAAGCCTCATGTTTTTGGAGTGTGAAAAAGATGCACTTTAAAAGAGCTGAGACACAAGGAGACACGACCAAGACATGAAGCTGTGGAGTTCACAACACACACAGAGCAGTGCTCACAAGACCACCCTGCCAGCCCTCTAATGCCAGCGTGGGCCTCTAAGCTGTCAGTCCTAAGAATTCCCTGTGCACCAAACCTTCCTGTCTCCTGTTATCATCACTGAGCACAAAGTAACTGTGCCACAGAGCAGCACTCTGGGAGTGCAGGGTGTGAGCCAACGCCAGCTCCAATTAATTTCATTCACAAAACTTGGATTTATTCGATGCAATTTTTTGGCACGCTGTCAAATACGACACAAAATTACATTAGTGTCATAAGAGGAAAGGATTAGTGGGCAGAGTTCTCTGAAGAATTGTGCTGGCACTTGTCTTTTTGTACAGATGCCAGCAGCTTCCCCTCTCTCCAGGAACAGCCCATTTTCTGCTGGTCAATGAGGGAAGTCGCTGCTCAGTGAGGGTCTGAGCCAAAGCCCTTTGGAGTCTGTGGGAACCTTTCCACCCATTTCCATGGGCTTGAATCGGCCCTGAGCCACAGATGTCAGTGGTCCTGACATCTTCCTCCCACACTTCCACACCTCCATAGGGGCATTTATCAGCTGGAGGGGAAGACTTTTTTCCTTTACTTTTTCTGAAGCCTTAGTTGTAGCAAATTGCTGCCAAAAGAACAACTTTGTAGCTATGGCGTAGGTGTGAGTGTTCAGGATGTCTGGGTTTAATCCCTGATCTTGCCCCAGAGGTCTTTAAATGAGGTGATTGGAACCAGACCTGCCTGAAAGCAGAACACTGGCCATGGGAGGCCCAGGTGGCCCAGCACCTTCCCCCTGCCACCACCTGGAGCCACATGTGTCAGGGAAAGGATCAGAGCAGAACAAATAGACCCGCCTGTCCAATGTGCTCCCAGCCCCAGCAGTTTCCATCGCTCAGGCAAGGGGGCCCAGGGACAGGGATGTGCCAAGAGACTGAGCTGAACAACCCAAGTGATGGAGGGAATCCGTAGGGAAGCATGAAAACGAACATGCAGATTACGGTTATAGCCAAGGATAAACTTAATCCTTTCCTTTTGTACAGTTTTTAGCACTTTAGTAAAAGGAGGATAATGTTTTCTATCCCCACTCCTCCTTTATTTGACTTGTATTTCTAGTCTAAGGTTCTTTGAGACAGAAAAGAATTGCAGGAGCTGCTAAGCCTGAGGCAGACACGGAATCAACTGCCTTGAATACTGATCTGTGGTAGAATATTGTAGATACCACATAAATAACATTTGGTGGCTGCTCATGTCAGAGTGGTTGGATCTATGGTAAGAACACACATGTTGTGCACCTTGGAAGAAGCAGCTGTGCTGTAAACCACTGCCCCTGTGAGATTCAGCCTTGGTGCAACTCCCTGTCTCTGTGTGACCATCAGGGCCCCTCACACCCCACTCTGTACTGGCCTGAGCCCTAAAAACAGTACCCTGAAAGACTCTGCAGGGCTCCTGCATAGCAGCGTTGGCAGAACAAGGGTTTAAAACACTGGTAATTCTCTGCAGAACATTGTTAGCTGCTGTTCCACCAGCAAATTTTAATAGAGCTTTGCATTAATTAACCAAGGCCGAGGCTGGATCCCTTCACAGTGTACTGTCCCCTCAATGAGAATGACTTGGTGTGTTCACCTCTGCCCTCCCTGCACCAGGCAAAGGTGGGTGACACAGCAAGTCTGAGCAATGGCCTCTGGAGACCTTGGCTCAGCCCCCGTTCGTGCCAGAAGGGGTGTGTGGAGCTGTCCCCATGGCTGTGGGTCCCTTTGGTGTGACACCACCATGCCTGGCTGAGCTAATTGCTGCTGTTACAGACACGGTGAGTGCCCAACCATGTAAACAGTGTGACGCTCCCGCACCATTCCTGCTTACTGACCTGTGCAAAAGGCTATTTTTGGCAACTGCTGGAGGCCACTGTGGTGGCAGTGCCCACACTCTGAGCCTTATCAGCTGATCCAAGCATGCACAACACAATGAGATCAGACTGATACCACTGAAAAGGGTCTTGTTTATAACTGCACCCAACTCTGCTTAGATACTGAAGCTGGAGAGGAAGCAACAAATAAAAAACCCCCAAGTTGGAAAAGATAAACTGTCTTTCATAAGGAAACAGGCAAGTCTGATTTCCTTTGTAGCTTTAGCTTTCAAACAGCTTTTCCTGCAGCTGGTTAAAGATCAACAGAATATCCAAACCCTCTTGGGCAGTTTGCTGAGGACAGTAGGGCAACCTCCCGCTACAGAATCCAAGGAACTGGTCTCTCCAGTTTCCCCCAGTGATTCACACCTACTGTTCCCAAATGGTCAGACCCTGAGCAAAAAGATCTCCCCAGAATCAGCCTGAGGATTCCTCAGGCTCGCTGGAACTGGTTCAGCTCATGCAGACATTTGTCAGCAGCAGTGACACAGGCACACTGAGGCATTCCCTGGGATGCAGAGCAGATCTGGCTCCAGCAGAGTGCAGTGTGAGTACCAAGCTCCCTCACAGCACACCAGTTGCAGGCCTGAGGTGTACAGGAATGAACAAACACACACATATCTGAGGTTATTGTATTAGAAATGAATGGGCAAAACAAGCCCAGGGAGCCAGGAAGGAATGGCAAAAAGACAGGAACTGGCTTTAGGAGTAGCCTTTGAAATAAGTGAGATATGAGCAGCCCCGTTAAAGAAACAGAGAAAGCCGAACATTTGAAAACTCTCATTGGGCTCCAGAGCTGGGGATGAGACAAACAAAATGCAGCTGGAGAGCATCCATGGAGAATTATTCAATGATTGTCTCCCAAATAAGGATCCTCTTAGGGACTGGGCACAGCATTTATTGAACACCAGGGCTCGTTTGGTCATTCTCTGCCTCTGCCCTACTATAAGTCCATGAGCAAGGAAGCAGAAAGTACATCAATTCACACCTTCACGTGTCTCTCCTCCCACAGTTCCTCCCTGAGGACACCAGGACATTTGCTCAGGAGAGAAATCCAGACTATGGTCCTCATGTACTAACTACTCTGGTGCTGGTTGTTTATTTCAAACCACTCAAATTGATTAATATTAAATATCCTCGTGAGATGGGTAATTTTTCTATTAATTTTAGCCTTTCCTCTCATACTGAATTTTCCCTTCACTGAAACCATTCCCACTCTCCCTCCTTTGCACTGATCAATCAGACTGCAGCTGATGAAGGCTGATGATGATGCATCAGTGCTGGGCTTTGCAGATGACATTCCAAGGGAAATAGCACATCATTGCATCAGGAGTGGTAAGACCTGCAAGGTGTTGCAACATCCAGTTTTGCTTAGTAACACAAGTCTGGGCTCACTCTGCTGCCACTAAAAGCTTACCCTGTGCCCTAAAATAAAAGCCAAGGTGAAACAGAGATCTGAGGAGTGTGAGTTTGTGTCATCCCTAAGGATGTCATCCCTCAGGTCAGGCAGTTCTTACACGGCTGGTAGTTAGAGCAAACAACCCTAATCCACTCCATTGAATCATCATGGCTGGTTTACACAAACCAGCATCACAAGCACTCCAAAAAGAATTTATTTTGCCCACAGAGGAGTCAGAATGTCACATTTTTGGGGACTTTTGCTGCCTTCATGCCAGCACTGCAGGGTCAGCTGGGTCTGGGTCAAATTACCCAAACTGAAGGCTGGGCTCTTAGCTCTTAATTGGGATTTTGCACTTCTAACTTTATGGATTATCACTGAGCTTTAATTGTGCATGAAGGGCCTAAAGTACCTTGGCAAGGGTTCAGTGTGTGAATGTAACACCTCTCAAAGTTAATGGGCTTGATCCTTCTAGTGGTGATGAAATGAAACCATAGAAGGCTCCCAACCCAATTTTCTTCCTTTTTTGCTAAGTGTGGAAATTCAAGACAGAGCATGCCAAAAAGTGGTACCAGCTGCCACCTGACTGGCACAGCAAAACCTGTTTGGACATGGCCACAGTGAAAAACATACAGAAAACATCTCCATTATGGTTTAAAAAACCCAAACAACACAAATTCCAGACCCAAACATTTCTGATTCAAAGTTCTCTATCACTCACCTGCAGAACACCAAACAGCAGCTCCAAATCTTGCTGAGGCCAGTGGAAATCTTTCTGCTGTCACAGCAACAGTGACAACACTCAGCATATGAGGCAAGAGCTATGTACAGAACTGCCACCTTTCCACAGAGAGCCCTGAGCACTGGGGAGCAAGATGGGACTGCTCATCCATCACTGACCAGGAATTCTGGAGTGTCATGTGCAAGAGAATGGGGTAAGGATTTCACAGGCTTGGACACACCAGTGACAAAGGAGCGCTAGAAATGTTGGCTGTAAGGAACAGATGTTTGCCCTTGGCTCATGGCTGTGTGCTCAAAACAAGGCTTGTGCCAAAGGCTTTGAGCTGGAGCTGTGGGGAATGCTGGCATGGCCTGTGGGGCAGGAGGGAGGCAGGGAAGGAGTGTGGATCTTGCCTACCTGCGGACAACGAGCTTCAGCTTCTTGTAGGAGCCTTTCACCAGCGAGATGGCCTCTCTCCTGGAGCTGCTCAGTTCCACCTCGTTGATGTTCACCACTTCATCACCAGCCTGCAGCTTGGAAGGCAGCGAGTCTGCCTTCCCTCCCTCTTCCACCTGCACAGGGAACAGAGGACACAGAGCTGAGCCTGTGTTTCTGTTGGAGGAATTAGGTCCACCAGCCCCAAACTGTGCTCCCAGATTAAGAACCCTGGTCTCCCTTTGCCAGCCAGCTTGCTCCAAGGTCTGTGCTTGCCATCCCTGTGTTTCATATTAGATGGAAGCCTGGAATCAGCAGCCAATTGTTTTGAATGAGCCCGGAAAGTCTTTGGTGTTTGGAAGCAGTAAACACCAATCCAATGGCCATGGAACAGCTGATAAAAGCATCCAGGCACCAGCCCAAAGGTAAAGCTGGGATTAGAAGGGCTTGGATGTGATTTTTTATTTCAGGCTCCTCTTGGTGATCCATGTGCCTGCTGAACACCAGCTGCAGCAGCAAAGAGGTGCACTCAGGTGCAGGTGGTTAATGCTGGGCAGTGCCTCTGGAGGGCTTTCCAGCTGGGGATGGAGAGAAAGCAGACAATGATTTGAATTTGATGTGAAAGGAAGCAGCCTGCTCAAGGCTATGCAGTGGCAAGGCTAGAAGGAGAATCCTAGGGCACTTCCCTCTGCTTGGAATGGCCCATCATGCACATGTGACTCCCCATCAGTGTGTTGGCAGAAATACATCGAGTCTGCAAAGTCAGGGACAAGGCAGAGGACAAGAAAATGTGACCTAGGACCAATGAATCCCAGCAGTCTCTCTGCAAAGGTGTATTGGCATAGCAGAGGGCCCTTGCAAATCCTGATTTTTGGGAGACTCAGGAATACCACTGATTCCAAGTGCAACTGATAATCCCTTTGCTCACAAAACTTGCCACCACAGAGCCTGATATTCAAAGCACTGGCAGCCCCTGCTCAGCAGAAGCTGTGCCCTACACTAGGATTGTCCTGGGACCCACACTTGAGTGTAACATCTCCTGGCACATCCCAAGGACAGCCTCTTCCTCCAGGCCTTCCCAGACAGCCTGCCGAGACAGAGGAATGTCTCTGGGCTGGGTTCAGCCCCTGCCCCAGGCAGGAAGGGCTGCTCTTGGCATGGGTGCCATGCTGGGGGCACTCCAATTGCAGACATACTTGTGGAAGTGGCTTTCATTTCAAGTCATGCCAAGCAGTGTGTGACTGAGCCGTGCCCCAGACATGTAACTCAGCACATGCAGACACAGCTCCCAGGTTTTTACCAGGACATTAGTTTCAGTGTTGAATGGTGATTTCTCACAGGCAAAGCCTGTCTGTTCCTCTGAACAATAGAGTTCCAGCCTGTGTTCCTTCTGAAACATAAAATCCGACTTCCCCAAACATCAGCCAATAAATTCTCCAAACCCCCTACAAAGGCAGGTAAAAATCATTGTCATTCATCCTACCAGGAACTCATTGCACTGATGAATGAGTTTTTTCTTTTCTTCTTAAGAATGGATAAAACCACAGGAATGAGCCTTCCTATAAAGAGCCTTATGTCACAGTCACCAGGAAGGGTGAGAGATGAAACATTAGCCCTTGCTGCCAGTATAAATAAATAACAAATGAAAAATGCAGTATTGCTGCAGTTTATTGCTGCTGTAAAGGAGAACAGGTGGGTGTCATTTCAGAGAAATACAATAGTGGGGTACCAGGGGTTAGATTAGCTCGTGATATAGTCAACAGAAGGGATTTTTTGTTTGTTTTTGTTTTATGTTACAGCACATATAATGGAGAAAAGGCCTTCTTGGAAGAGTATCTCCTGTAACCAGTGCCAGCTACTTCAAAGGCTGAGATACTCATCAGAAGCATTGCTATTAACTTGTGCCTATATGAACCCTGGCCTGAAAAAAATCAACTGAATTGTGATCTGTGCTTTATCCTCTAATAATTCCAATTGCATTTATATATTCAAAATTTTTCACCCCACAGCAGCACAGTTTTAAGGTTCTCTTTGCAACCACGTGGGCTTGGCCTTCCCTTTTCCTCCTCTTTTCGAGCGAAAATGGACATTTGGATTCTTCCACCTTCACCTTTATTAATAATGTGAAATCAAAGACTTTAAGGAAAGACTAAACCTTGCAATCCCTGAGATAAGGCTGCTGACATTATCAACAGCTCTGAAAGAAATCTTTCTCCAAATCCTGATGGATTCCAGCTTGTCCCTATGCCAAGGGCTCTTCAAGTGCAGCCACAGCACCAGAGTAAAGGGTGCCCTGGAGGAAAGTTGGCCAACAGGAGTACAGAGCCCTCTGCAAGTGATTCCAGAGGCTGGGAGGGAATTGCTTTGCTCCTGAGTATTCAAACTCTCCAGAGCAAGAGCTAAACCAGACACAATTCCTGCCATTAGAAGCTTTTGATGGCAGCATTGAAACTGTATTATTTATGGATTTGGAGAGAATAGAAATTGAGATGTGGATTTGTGTTTTGTTGTTGACACAGTTCTCTCATCTATTACTAACCTGTCAGCCTTCTCATCTGTCATCTGTTCTGCTGGGGTTACCTGGATGCAAATCCTTAAAGTTCCTGCAGGAAAACATTCACAACAGGCCTGTGACATGGCCTGTAGTTCAGAGAGGCAAAAAGACTCTCAAGTTCCCACCAAAAGCCCAGAAGCAATGCCCTGTCTCCCAGAGCAAAGCTCAAATGCTCCACATTCATTCTTCCTCTTTGAATGCCTCTGAAAATATTTGTGTTTAAGGAGTGGTGATATTTCATGGGAAGGATTGGGTGATTTAAACAAAACAAGCTGCACTATTAACACAAAGCTCTATCTCTGCCTGGTGTAACAATTATCAACAAAGCAAACAACCTTCACCATCCAGGCAGGCTATTTAAATGAACACCTGCTCCACTGGAGGAGGCTGCACAAAGCAAGCCCTGCTGGAGGGGTTCAATCAGCCACAGCATTGCCAAAATCCCCCTCAGCAGCCGCTTGTGACAAGAATGTAATGGCTGGGAGTTACAGGACCTGGTGCAAGAGGTCAGTCCAAAGCCAGGAAGGCCTCCTGTGGTTTATTTCAGCTGAGGAAAACAAGGTGAAATGCAGGCAGCAAAGCTTGTGGGTGTAGGATTGTCACTCCTCCACCAGGAGCAAGAGGAGCCAGCCAGGCCTGAAGGTTTTCCCTTTTGGCTGAGTGAAGCCAACTGCTCTGCCAAGGTCAGTTATGAGAGGTGGCTCTGGCAAGCACAGGGTGGAGGAATACCTAAAAATCAGTCTGGCTTTGAACCTCTGGGGCTGGATCCAATGTCTTACTGCAGGAGCTGTGAGTAGAACCAGCTGTCTGGGCACTGCCACATGGGGACAGCAACCCCTCTCCTTGGAATCTGCAGGAGCAAAACATGTCAGTAGCACAGAGACTCTTGTTTTCCATGCCTGTTTCCCACCTGTGAAAGGGACACAATTGTTCTGCCTTGCTCTGTCCTGTCTACTTAATGTGTACACTTTACATGGGTGGTGAGGATCCAAATTTTGGCTCTAATTCCAAGGGAATAAAACACCTTGTTTTGCCTCTGTGAAGTAACTGGTTTATTTTAAAGTACTGGAAAGATTTCAGAGCACTGCTAACCCTCCAGAACTGTGGTGTTTAACTTGTTCTTCCACTTCTTTCCACTGCAAATCCCTAGGGGTTAAAAACCCTGGGGAGAGTCTGTGCCAATTAGAATCATGCCAAGTATCCCTTTGCAGACAGAGGGTGTTCTACCACCCATTGACAGGATGGTTCCCACTTCCTGTGAAATCCCATCAAACTTCTGGGATTTCAGCATCTCCCCCACACCTCTTTACCCATCCAGCTGATTCTTTTAGGTTCTCAGGAGAGGACAAGGAGCTCCCTGCCAAGCTGGCCTCTCCTGAAATACACCCACTCCAAAAGGCCTCCACAGTCTCCTCAGGCTGCAGCAAACTCAGGTCCTTCTGGGAGATTGTCTTTTTCTGCACTGAAACCTTCCATGCCCCCTGTCCTTTCCTGAAAATCCCAAAGGCCACCCCTGCTCCTGCTCTGCATGAACACCTCAAACTGTTTTTGCATTAGAGGAGGCTTCTTGTCATTCAACAGGAATGATCCTGCAGGAGACTTTGAACCCATCTGTTTCCCCCTTTTTTGGCTTACTGTAAAAGGAAGAAGTTGGTTAAGCAGATCTCCAAGGATACATAAGACCCACTACTTTTGTTTGGTTCACTATGGTTACTGTAGGTTTGGAGAATGTTGCCTCACTGAGAGCCTGTCCGGATTATTTTAAAGAAGTTTCCCTTATTTATGCCTCTTTTTCCTTTCTTTGAGTAGCTTTTGTAACAACAAATTCTCTGTAACTCCTGAGATGGATTATTCCATCTCTGTGTCCTTCCTGTCACTATTACATGTGATTCCTACTCTGCCAACCCACTTGCTCAAGGTGTCACACGGCCACACCAGACCACAACAGAGCAAGGCACACAAATTTGCCTTGCTCAGAAAACTTGTTGCCTAATTAATTTAGACTTTATGGTCGAGATTTTTAAGCCTCTGTGGAGTTCAGGATGGCTCTCAAACCTGAAAACAAAGTTGCAGAGCTGCTGGATGACTCCAAAGAACACGCTGCTCCCCCGGTTCAGCCTCAGTGCCGTGTCACAATCTGGGGGCAGCGAGTGCAGCAGACAGGAGTTCTTCCCCAGTGTCCCCAGGCTCAGTGTCAGCGTGGCAGAGCAGTTAAAACATTTCAATCACAAAGTATTTAAGTCAAAGGTCTCCTCCTGGAGCCCTGTCTCTGCTGGGTTTCCCCATCCCTGGTGCAGACACGCATCCTGAGAGAATTCAGCTGCTGACATTTACTCCAAGCCAAGCAAAGAGTTTCCAAATTAGTTATGGTTTTATGCTGTAGGGGAGCAAGGAAGGCAGTTTTTTACATAGTGCTCTGGATTGTTCTGCAGTAACTTTTCTGCTCACCAGAACAAAGCATAGCAATGGAGAGACCAATTTATTCCAGGTAATCATACAAGGGTCACACTGAATGAATTCACTTTGAGAGGCTGAATTTTATTCAGTGAAAGAACAAGTTAAACACCACAGTTTTGAAGGGTTAGCAGCGCTCTGAAATCTTTCCAATACTTTAAAATAAATCTGTTATTTAACAGAGGCAAACCAAGGTGTTTTGTCCCACAGTCAGGCTGAAATGTGGATGATGTGGAAACCAGGAGTGTAGGCAGTTTACCAGAGCACCAGTGCAGACAGAGGCTCCCTGAAGGACCAAGATCTTTAGCAGCAGACACCAAAGCCAAGTGACTGTGGGCACCAAAGCAGCAATCCAGCTGCAGAACTGCCAGTGGGACCTGTGCAGGGTGGATGCAGGTTACTGACAAGTGACAAGGATTCAAGGTCATTCCTAGGACTACCCTGCAGGCTCCAACACTTCCACACCTTTCCATTTCCTATGTGGTTGTTTCCTGTCCTGGGAGCAGGGTTAATCTCAGCAGTCAGCCCCTCAGCAACAAGTGGGGAGAGGTGAATGGAAAACAGATAGCTGGCTTCAGCTCCAAGAGATAAGGAGACATGCCTGGATGAGTTAGCATCTGACTCCTCTTGGGGACTCTAAATTCCTAAGCCAGGGGAGGAAAGAAGGCTTAGCTCTTAAGATAATTTCCCACCTTCTTAAGCAAAAACCTGTTAGGCTCCCACAGAGATTTCGACAATTATAAGAGGAAGGGGCAGGGAAAATCAAGTCAACTAATGCACAGAGAAAGAAGGGCCTATGATGCAGCTTTGAGTCAGGCCTTCAAGAAGCCTGCAGGATCTTTTCTGTATCAGGGGGCAAAGCTAACAATAAATGTTCTCCACCCTCCCCATGCATACAAGGCAAGGAACTAATCTGTGTTTGCTGTGGTAACGCCTAGAGCCGTATCAGGTCCCTCTTTTGGAGGCAGGTGCTCCCCCTTGCCCACGTTCACACCTGAGGCACCGCTTTCTCCTGCTCCTCATCTCTCTGCTGCTGCATCCCAGCAGTGTGTCCTGCCCGCACGGCACGCCCTGCCCGTGCCCCTGCGAATCACAGAGCCTTCCTCCTTTGTGCGCTGTTTGGCTCCCGCAAACAATCCATTCCAAGCATGCCACGGAGGGTACAGCACCAGGTGACACAAATACAGGCGCCTGGAGCGTGTTAACTTGATCCCTGTTTGGTCTGCGGTGATTATCGGCCCGTATCAGCTCCAGGGGCTGCACCAACTCCCTCCCTGTCCATCTGTTGTAGCTGATACACCCGCACCTCTGCAGAGCACACAAAGCCGGGGCTGCACACGGCTGAGGGTTAACATTTGCTTTGCAATGGGAGAGTTAAAAATAGCTGCTTGCCGAAGAGACTGCTGGACAGGTGTTCTGCTCTGTCCCAAACACACCCAAGGAGCCCTTTTTCTCACCCTGCTTTGCCGTCCTGCCCCCAGCCTCACAGTCCTTTCTCACATTTCTCACAATTTCAATAATTAAACACCCAGTTCCTATGACATTTAGACAGTGAGCCCATTAGCCACAAACCTCATGAAATTCAGTCAGTGACATCAGCTGCTCCCTAATCCTTTCCACAGGCCCCCACACACCATCTCCAAACAGCCCTTCTTGGTGGCTGCAATATATCCCTCAACCTGTGGGATGTCGTGGACCAACATTCAGTTATTTCTTTAATCTCCCTCCCATCTGTTCTAAAAACAAGATTCAAACTTGCCTTTCAATCCTTTTTATGTAGCACTGCCTTGTGCCCTTCTTTACACAATGATTTTTGTATTATTTGCTGTTATGACCAATATTGCCACACCCCCCAGAGGTTGTACCTTGGCAGGGTGACCAACTGTCAGGAGATTTCCTTTGGATTGCCTCTTTTTGGGGCAACTGGAAAATACTCCCACATTAGAAAACAAGGCCAAGGCACCTGAGGTCGGTTTGGAGGAGAAAGAAGACAATCAACAACTCCCAAAGTACAGTTGTTGAGGGTTTTTTTCACCACATGATTAGGCAGTGAACTTCCTGCCTTGGAATATTGCTTACATAAAGTCAAAGAACCGTCAAGAAAATCTGTCCTGCAATCAGGTAATTCCATGAATTAGATAAACCTAAAGCTATGGGATTTTCTGGCTGCTGGAACAGGTAGTGCTTATCTCTCCTGGAGACAGATCCCTGGCCCCAGCATGGCCAGTTACTGCTTTTGATGTTTGCCATTTCTCTTTCCTTTATTTCCCTTCCCCAGTATTAACACTTCAATTATACCTGTCATAAACAGCAATAATGATAGTAATGACAACAGTAGTAATGATCCACAAAAACTTTCCTTCCATTAGCTAATTTGACCTTTCAACACCATGGGAAGACAGCAGGAAGTATTGTTCCTAAATGAGAGAGGAATCAAAACAGAAGCCATGTTTATGTAACTTTTCCAGGGGCACAGAAGGAGCCACACGGCAGTGCTGGAGTCGCACTCCCTGCTCTGACTGATGTCACGCTGCGCTGGTGCCAAAGGAGATTCCCCACCTTTAACACCTCATCCATGTCTCCAGCACTGAGACATTTCCTCTCAGGGTAATGGTCCCTTTCCTGCAACCAACAGGAACTGCTCTTGGATGTCCTTCCATCGTTATTTCTGGTTCCCCACTTGTCTCCACAGTTTTCATTCCCCTCTATCCGCTGTGGTTGTCCTGTCCCTCGTGGTGCTATCATTTATCATTTCCCTTCTTCCTCATGCTCCTCCTTCCCCCCTGAGCCCACTAATACAAACTAACAGCCACGAGACAGTCTATATCTCAGAGGAAAAAAGCAGATGATGCAGCAGATGAACGGACTGAAGCTCTTGCCAAGGATTCAATAGCTGCTGAAAGGATTTAGGTATTCACTCCCCTCTCATTTCAGTGAGAATCAGACATCCAAAACTTTTAGGCACTCTTCAAAAATCGAAGCTTAGAGCAGCCAAGAGCAATGAAACCTCAGCTGAACACCAGGAGACACGTCCTCCATGGCGTGGGAGCACTGCTGGCACCCCCAGGGGATGAGAAGGCCACGCTAAAGGACTCCCCAGAAGGGGCTGGGCTAGTTCCTCCCAGCATGGCAGCTCAGTGCCTCTTGACTCTCTGCCAGCTCACACACCCTCTGCAACTCTTCTTGGACCAGATCGTGGCTCAGAGTGACAGTGCCAGGACAAAAGAGGAATTTCATGGTCCAAGCCACTGTCATCACATCACACTTGGCAAACCCTTTCTTTATTCCCCTACCCTTCTGGAGTTATTAAAAAGTCTTCTCAAGTGAATTTAGTGCCCATGAAAATGCCAGGCTCACAGCCCTGGAGATTCCTTTTCCTTGCCCACAGATCATCTTGTCCCCCTTCCCTCCCTGCCTACTTCTCCCCTTCTCCTTTTGTCTGCAAGAAAGACTCAGAGATCCTCAGAGGTGCTCAGCTCCACGGATCCAAGTGCAGCAGCTATTTTAAAAATAGCATTTGCGTGTACCAGGCTATCCACACGGAAAAAAGCGTGGGGATTGAGGAGCCTGTTCTTGCTCCTGCCGTGGGGATGCCTTGAAGGGCTTCGTGGTCTTACTGGGAGCGGCAGCAGTGAAGTCTGCGAGGGCGATACCCATCTCTGGTCGCGATCCTTCTCCTCTGCTGCCCTCTCGCGGCAGCTCGACATTAGGGGACACCTGCTTTTCCATGGAATTCTTCAATGGAAGTAATAATTATCAGTTACTACTGTTGTTGTGAAGATAGAGCCGTGGCTGCGCTTAAGCCACAGGGGTGTCCGAAAGGTTCAAAGGCAGATGCTTGAATAAATCCTATCGTGTGGAAAAGAATAAACGGTTAAAGAGTGGTATTTACTATATTTCTCAAATATTGAAAACCCAGGCAGATGTACCAGGGAATGCTGCAGCCCCTGAAATCCCCTGCCCACGTGGCAGCATTTCACAGCAACTCGGGAACTTCCTTACTGATTCTATACTGCACATGTGGACATTTGTGGTGCCAGAACTGCCAGGGTGTGAGAGGAAAGACATTTGTTCTCTTCTGCCTTAAAAAAATCCCTTCAGAAGTGGGTGACAGGGACAAGAGCTCCCTAAAGCCACTCCCACAGTCACACACAGCACCCACCCCTCTGAAGCAGCCACATCTTGCTTGGAGCTGTCTTATCCAGATCTTCTTTTAGGGAGGGGAATATTTACACCTTCATTTCCAAGCTGATTCATTTATCAAGCCAAACACTTTTTGGGAAAACTCTTTCTAGGTGCAGTAGGCACAGGACTGAATTCAGCTGCAGTCCAGGTGTGGCAGATCCAGGTTCTCAGAGCTGTCAGGTGCCATCAGTGGAGATGGATGAGGCAAACATGCCTGTGACAACACCAGGCACTCTGCCCACTGCCCTCCTCCTTCCTGTGGCTCTGGCTGCTTTGTGGAAGCTTGGACTTACAATTTCCCTGCATCTCAAGGGTGACCTTTCCAGAGGAAGGGTTTCAAATTCTTGTTCTGCTGTATGTGGCAGGGAAAAGTCCCCACAAGCATCTCAAACACAAACTGAACACATGCACTCCCTTCCTGACTTGGTCCCGTTTCCTGGTTTCTCACAGTTCTCTCCATTATTTTTTTGCTGCTCTTGTGTTACCAGAAATGTCATTGAAAATAAACTGACAGGACAAACAGCCACCAGATTCCCACTGACCAGGGCGATGTGAAACGACATGTTTGGCTCTGGGCAGCGAAAGGCCCTTGATCTCAGGGAAGGTCTGGATTACAAAGGCACATTTTCCATACTCCAGTTTTATCCCTAACCTAGAGCAGCACACAGAATGTGCCCTGACTGCTGCATCATGAGAAGCCCTTTTGACTCGCTGCTCTCCTCTCTTCTTGCACATAGTGCCAGGCCCTGGAGGTATCACCATTACACACACAAGGTGATGGATGAATCTGGGTACAAGGAGCACTTTATATCCAAATATTGCACAACATTTTCTGTTTTCTTAGCTTCAGTCTTAAGCACTGGAAAATCCTAGTCCTGCTTCACGCTGTTTACACAACGCACTGGAAACTTTACTTTTATGTCTTGGGGAGGAGAAAGGAAGGGAGCAGGAATGACTAGAAAGGAAGGGAATGTGCCTGCTAAAGCCAGTGGTTACACAGTGGCTACAGCATTTCTTTAATCGCCGTGGCTCCAGGGGATAAGGCAGCAGGCACATGTTTTTATAAGCAGAATTATACATTAATGAAAATCCCAGGACATTCCTGTAAGAGCAGAGGCATTAGTGGCAGCTGGGCTGCTGGCCAAATTCCAGTGGAGGTAACTGCATTGTGTTTCCCTACGGTCTCCCTGCCACTCCAATGAATGTGGGCGATTGTTCCAGCTCCAAGCAGCATCCCTGGGATGTGCAGTTCTCTGGGATAACATTCTCACTCGAGGAATCTTTGTGGAATTTAAAAATAGGTCCTGTGAGTGATGCCAATGTCCTTTCTGGCAAACAAATTTGCAACAACAGCTTTGAGTCAAACAGGCTGCAGAAAACTTGAGGATTGCGTAAAAGTTCCAAGAGGAAAGAACAAAAAGTACCCTCGAAACCTCAGGGCAGAAATGCTGTGGAAGACACTGCTTGGGTTGTTTGGAATTAGTTTAATTAATATCCTTCCAGGGACTTGACCACACAGTGCTAAATTCAGTATGTGCCTTTTCCATTTCAGAGGATTTGGATGAAGCCTTTACAGCAGGGATTGTTCAGAGAAAAACCCCCACTGTAAGAGGGCCTGGATTGGGTTTTTCCTCTGCTAGGGCTACAGATGGCCAGTGGCAACCCTTCCTCCAGGCTTCCAAATTTTTCAAGATACTCATAGGGAGTGTCTTTATCCAAGTATGTTAAAACCAGGTACTGTCCAGTTTGTATCAAATCAGTCTGTGCTGAACATGTGAAAAGCTTGGATGAGCTTTAAACACTTCAGCTCCTGTTCAAAGTCCTGGCAGGAGAAGAGCAAAACCACAGGGAAATGGCACAACAGACCTTAAGGCTGCAAGTCTGAGTTTCCAGCTGTCCCAGCAGAGACTTTTGGGAACGCTAATATTGAACTGCTGCTGTTTGCTCTCACCCTTGCCAACACAATAATTAAAAATGTACAGCGCTGGCCCTTTGAAAAGCTGCACAGAGCACCAGTTACAGTAAAATCCCAGCATCTGTTCCTCAAGCTGACTCAGGAGCAGAGCCAGCAGAGCCTCTTTTTGTTGAATCTCCCTTTTGCTGACAGGACAGACCCCCCGATTGAACAAAGCCTTAGCAGTTTGATTCTCTCCTGCAGTTTGGCCTGTACTGAGGTGAGGATTAATGCCTTCATCACATGGAGAGCCAAACCATGGAGTATGAAAACAGCACAGCGATGCTGGTGGCTTTTTGGCCGTTCCTGTTGGATCCCAGAGGTCCCGATGGACATTACAGCTGCCTGTGTATGCGTGCAGAGAGTTAAACAGCACGCAGAGCACAGACAGGGATGGAGCCTCTTTCCTCTCCTTGCCACTAGAACTGTCGCCATTTGTCACAAGACCTGCCTTCATTCCGGGTGCGGGGCAGCTGATTTCAATCGCGATAAAACACATGGCCAGCACAGGCCAGGCGTGGCTCGCGGAGGAGCCCAGGTGGCCGCGGCCGAGGTGCGATCCCGAGCCGAGCTGTTTGCCGCTCCCCATCCCTGTGGAACCCGGCTCGTCCCTCGCTGTCCGCGCTGATTAAGGGCGCAGGGGCTGAAGGAGCAGCATGAAGTACTTAGCTAATTACACTGCCCGAGCCCTTTTGTCCTGCTGCCGCTGGATCGCCTCAATTGATTCTTTCACTCCCTAAACAGCTTTGCGGGCTGTGTGCCTGCGCAGAATAAGGTCTTTTGTCATAGTTTAATGAACAAAAATGTTTTAAATCCTCTCCTTCTCCCTCCGCTCCAAGTAGCAGCAAGGGTAACCCTGCGACAAGGACAGCAGAATGTGGCTGATCCGTGTCTGTCAGCCACTTTCCTGGATGTGATGGCACATGCACTCCTCTCCTGCCACAAACATCCTCCTCCTCCTCCCAGGCTGTGCGAGTTTACAACCTTCCAACATCAGCTATCCAGGCTATCCAAGATATTTATTATCATCTCCACGGGCTACTCGGAATTTAAGCCTTGGAGACTTCAAAAATACAGCTAAACCCAGTTAAATTCAGCATGATAACACAGGTTCATGGGCAATTAAGTCCTGCATAAACCCATCTGAAACTATTTGTTGGGGGGGAGATTAAAATAAAGATCCTACCTTCTGTTTAAAATTTTAATCTTTTACCTTTAGCATCCAACCACTGGTGATGATGTGGGTTTTTGTAGTTAAACTGAAAACACTTAATATTCAGTTTAAAATCAGCACTGTTGGGATTGGCAGCGTCTCACTGAAGCTCTCCACAAAATGTCCCCTAGTCAGTTAATCTAATAAACTTCCCCATATAATGAACACTTTCTCAGCATTGTCCAGAGTCGTTAATCCTGGCACAGCCTCCCAAAGTACAAGTAGTAAAACACGGATGTCACGACCGAGCTCTGAGCTGACTGTGTTGTGCTCTACGTGCCTGTTCTCCAGAGCTGGTTATTTTTCAGCTGGCTGAGTTTTAGATGTAAATTAAAGTGATTAATAAATGAAAAGGCTCTTATCATCCATTCCTGTGCTCACAGCATATGCTTCATCACTTCGTGGTCAAAACTCTTCATTTGGGTAAGAAGGGCAAACCCCATTTCTTGTCGTGGGGAAGGAGAGAACACCTTGGGACTAACAAGCAGGCGTTAACCCACCGTGAGCAGAAAATAAAGGCGTGCTGCTCTTTTGAGGCTGCTGTTTACCCTGAATGGGCTCCACGTCAGACCTGTCCCCTTTGAGTTGCAGTAAGCTGGTTGGAGTGCCAGCCTGGCGTGTCTGAAACGCTAATTGTCTTGTTTCCATTTCACACATCGTCATCATCATCACAGTAACACTTCGGGAGCTGGGAGATGAAGGCCACTTAGACTGTAAGGCAGACTGAAATACAGCCAGACAACCTGCAGGTTTAGTGCCACTTCAAATATGGCTTTTCCCTGACCCAATAAAAAATTAGGACTCTGGCAAAACTGCAACCCTATGCTTTGGTTTAAAAAATATTCCTTAAAACAAGGGCTTTTGCCTGAGTGCTCACCATATATTTAGGTGTCTGCTTGTACCTCATGGCATCAGAAATGCTTCTTTTTCACTGAGGAAGTACAGAGAAGAAATCCATGTGTTTTAAGATGATCTGGCATTGTCCAGCTCCATTCCCTCAGCAGAAGGTTTAGAGGCTGGTCACTATTTCCTGTGTGCAGGGAACTAAAGCCATGGAGCACACAGAGTTCCTGAGTCTTTCCCTTGTGACAGAGCACTATCCCAGCAGTCATTAGTTGTGTACCCTGGGGACACATCATTCACTCCACTGAAAGGAAAACACGGGCCAATTTCTCAGCTGAGATCCTGGTGTTGCTCCAGTAGAATAAGGGTGTTGATTTACACCAGCTAAAGCACTGGCCTGTGGAAATGATTGCTCCATGAATTATATTTGATGGATTTGATGAATCAGGGAGCTTTCTTGAGTGATAAAGGAGATGAAATTGAACCAGGATCTAAGAAAAAGGTCATGTGGCTATTCAGCTCATATACATTTTTCTTCAGAGCTCAAAGAAAAAGGGTATCATACTTTATTTCCTCTCTGTCTATCAAAGGCCCCCTCCCACAGATCCAGCACTGCTCCCACTTCTTCTCTCATCAACAGCTAATTCCAAATCCAGCTGTGGCCTGGAAAACCCAGGGGAGGTGTGAAGCAAAGCTCTACAGGCAGGAGAGAGATTATTTCCCCTGCTGCTGGGAGAGAAGCTGCTCAGATGAAAAGTGCTGTCCTTTGATGCCATAGCACAGATTTGGGATATTGGCCAACTCCCCAGAGCTGTCCTTGGATGACTTTGCTGCTGTCTCTCCATTTCTCCAGGCATATTCTGTGCTCCTCCATCCCCCTCAAACAGCCAGAACCAAACTGAGATGGTGATGTACCTGTTGCTGGTCCAACTCCTCAGCTGTGCTCTGTCCCACAGCTGCTGTGATTCCTGAGGAGGGTTCACCAGTGTTTTGCCTCACACTGTCTATGAATCACAGGTTATTGAAAAAACACCCCTTGCTGCCACAGGCACTGCACAAAGCCATGGTTAAACACAGAAAGTTTGTCATGGCAGAGCTGAAAATTTTATTTCACCCTCAACAACCTCAGCTGAGGCTTTTCTGGCCCCAAAACAACAGTGAGGCAAGGAGGTCACAAGTGGGGACCAGAAGAGAGAGCAGACTGCAAGCAGCAGCTCCTTGGCCCTCTGGCAGGGCCCCTGCTCTTCAACCACACAGCTTTCCTCAGTGCCCAGGAATTCAAGTGCCCAAAACCACAGTGGAGAAGGGATCAGGCCTGTAAGCTGGTTTCACTTTTATTCTTTGCTCCCAGTCTGCCCCAGTTCCCACGCAGGGTTTGGAGTATCGATCATCCCACAGCACAAGCCCCCAAAGCACAATGGCTCTGTGGTTAATGAGGCCCAGCCACTCCACCCACCTCGCTCCAGCCCTTGGGGTGAGAAAGTTAAGTGCTCCTGTACCAGCTCAAGTGACTGCTCACCATTTCCTCAATATTTCATCTCTTTGTGTTGTGTAGTTTGCCTTCTGCTGAGCTAATGTTTATTTTTCCAGAGGGAGGATATTGTGGTAAACTGATACCAGACCAGCAGTGTGGGAAGTGAGATTTCATCTCCTGTACTTCAGTACCTCATCCAGGAAGCCAAAAGAGAGCCAACCTAAGAGCTTTCTTTGTCCCTAAGTGGGAGGACACCTTGTTACTAGTGCAATGGTGATGGCTGTTGCTCCTTGATGCTTGCCAAGTCTCTCTCACCAGGGGTGTGCCATGATTTAGAGTCTATGATTTTTTTCTGATGCACATTCAGTGTGAGAGCCCCTTGGGCACATCAGCATCTTCTGCTGTTGTCTGGGTGTTGGCACACCAAGATCTCTGGGAACATGATTCCTCCTGTTTGCTCATCTTAGTTGCAGCCTTAAGCATGTTTTACTTTACTGACATAAGAAATATTAGAGAAAACAATGGGATTTTGGAGCTGAGAACAGACTAGGCCCCACTGGTGTGTTTGTAGACCTCTGCCACCCAAAACTGTGGAAGAAAAATGCCCTTTAACTTTTGCAGTTGTGAGCAATGGTTGTTTAAGGTTAATATAACTCTCTAAGAACAGTTTCTATTCTAATCTTGCTGACTAATCTTTCTTTCTCCTAAAGTTTTAATCTTGCTTAAGGAATAAATGTGTGATATTGTGCTAGAAAAGCCAATCAACTGCTCAGGCTCTGGCTGGGAAGCAATGTGAGTTCCCCTTTGTACAAGCTCTTCTCAAACCTGATTGTTTCCCCAGTGTCAAATTCCACGGATTTTAGCAGCTGAATGGGTACAAAATTTGACATGGTCAGAAACGTGTGCTTATAAAAACTTATTACCACTGAATAGCTGGTGCATTCTTGGTGCACTCATGTGCAAACTGCACTGGGGGGAGCTGCTGGCAGCACCTCTGGGCCTCATTAGCACACACACAGGCACACATCCCATCCCCAGCACCGTGTTCCGTGGGCAGGAGATGCAGGAGGCCAGTGTGGAGACAGCCAGCACCCAGCTGTCCTCAGTTAACCTCAGCCTAATGCCACAACTGGGCCAAGGCAGCTCTCCAGGGCGACAACTCACGTGCTGGGAATTACAGCAGAAACACCAGGTCTCTTGAACTTGTAGCTGGCACTGCTGTGGGCTGCTCGAGGGTTCTGCGGGGCACTGGCACACAGGTGGGTCCTGCCTCCATGCCATACACCACCAGGAGGATAAAATCCAGCACGGGGTGCTGAGATGCCAAACACAGTGCACGGCACAGCCAGAGACAGAACTAAGTGGCTGAGGTGAAGGTCGTGCAAAACTGGGCAAAAAATGGCAAACCATGTGACAAAGTGTCAGATGTCCAGCCTTGGGAGAGCTACAGGACTGTTGGGATGGCTGTGTCACTGTAACCCAATGCCATGGCACTGACACAAATGGAGCACACACGGGTCAACCTATCACGGAATCACAGAGGGGTTCGGGTTTGGGCTGGAAAGGACCATAAAGATCATGGGCAGGGACACCTTCCACAGGACCAGGAACACCTTCCCTGGGACCAGGGACATCTTCCATGGGACCAGAGATGCCTTCCCTGGGACCAGGGACACCTTCCACAGGACCAGGGACACCTTCCCTGGGACCAGGCACATCTTCCATGGGACCAGAGATGCCTTCCCCTGGACCAGGGACACCTTCCACTGGACCAGGGACACCTTCCATGGGACCAGAGATGCCTTCCCTTGGACCAGGGACACCTTCCCCGGGACCAGGGACACTTTCCCTGGGACCAGGGACATCTTCCATGGAACCAGAGATGCCTTCCCCTGGACCAGGGACACCTTCCACTGGACCAGGTTGCTCCAGGCCCTGTCCAGCCTGGCCTT
>JAWWEV010000134.1:1307588-1318523 GCA_035583235.1 Hafferia zeledoni
CTAACCCTGCCCTGACACTGGGGAAGTCCTGTCACTGGTCAGATAGTTCCTGCACAATAGATCCAAACTGGATTCACGCTCCACAGTTTGGAGCTTCATCACAGGATTCTGAAGGCAAACACCAAGGAAATTGATGATGGGTTTTCTTCCTATGCCTTGGGCTCCCAAAAAGCACGGGAAAGGTTGATTTCACAAGCCATCATCTATTCTGCACAAACACTGATTTAAAGAGTGCATTCCCTAGGACAGTGTAAACCTTAATTCTAGTTATGCTGCTACAGCCAAGTGAACAAAGGCACATGGCATTTTTCTGTCTAATCTTTCATGTAAGCTAAAGCCAGGGCAGGATTTATGAAGGCTCCATTTCCTGGCCCCAAGGATTACATGTTTAATCACACAGGATTCCTCTCTGTCAAGATATTTCTTCTCTTACACCGTTTTGTGACTCTGAGGGACATGACACTCTCTAACTCCTGTGCCTGCAATGCAGGGGTGGAGACCTGGTCTTTCATGTGGATTTGGGACAAAACTTCACAGCCTGGTGAGGAAGAAACTCTAAAGCATGACTGGTCAGCCGGAGACTGACCCTGTCCCCACCCCTTCTCAGCACAGAGGGATGATTTTTCTCATTATTTCCTTACACATGCATGTTCATGGAAGTGGTATCACAAAGTTGTCTGTGCACCTTGGGATTCATGTGGTAAGGACACGCAAGGTGTTGCCTGTAGCTGGTGGTGATGCAGCCCAGCCCAGCCCAGCTGGCAGTGCCCCCTCAGCAGTGTGAGAGCTGCCCCTGCCCCTGCTGGTGCCCAGCAAGGCCCTGCTCACGTCAGGCAGTCGCTTGTCTGCAGTGCCCAATTCAGTGCTGTGGGAGTGAACACAAGTGTTTTTGTGCAGCCTGGTGGAGGGGCTGACACAGAAGCCTTCTGATGCTGCAGCTCCCTGGCTTTGTGAAAAGGTGGGCAATCCTGTGCCTGGTGCTGGCAGCAGCAGCCTTTGGGAGGCCTTGATGGGAGCCCTGGGAAAGCAGCAGGAGTGGTTGGGGAGGGACTGTGCTTCCTGAGAAAGCTGCAGTGCCAGTTCCCCAGTTCCTTGCCTGCAGCATCCCAGTGCCCGTGCTGTCTGGGATCAGGCAGCTGCCTGTAAGCTGATGTGGTTAAACAGTCAGAGATCAGCACTCAGGCTGTTCTCATACACTATACTTCTGTTCTTCCACAAGAAAAGCCACATTTGTAAGGTCACAACATCCATATCTCTGGCCCTAAATGCATAACCAGTGCAGAGACTGCTCTGCAAGGAGTGAGCATAACAATGGCTTAGAAAGGGAAACCTTCACCAGTCCACTCACAGGATATGGGAAGACAAAGAATGAAAAGGGGTATTTTTTTTAACTTTAACAACAGAGAAGCCCCAGCTATTCTTTGGCAGTGGGGAGAAAAATAAAGTCCATACAGACAAGAACAAAAGTGGAAATGTTCGAAGAAAAAATAAAAAGAAATTTAGAAAATAATCACAGGAGAAGTCACTGTGCTCTGGCTCAGTTTCATGTCCTCATGCCCAGGCCAATAAGTCTCTTGTGACACTGCCAACTTCAGGGAAGTGTCTCTAACGTGAGCACTGGCTGTGGTTTTTGTGCCTGCAGCCCCACAAAAAGGGTAACAGTTCCTAAACTGCCATTTGTCACACCAAGGGATATGGGGAACAGATGCAAAGCAACTTGGCCTGTCAGTGCATAAGGTAATTGAGTTTTGTTTATGGGCACTCCAGACATTCCAGTGGGGAAATCAGTGGGCTCCTGGTACTGGGGGAACACTGATTGCCAGTTTTGATCAGAGACAGGGAGAGCGGTGGAACAATTCTCATTGTGCTCTGTGAGCCCCCTCGAGGGAGGTGAACAAACCACCACAACCAAAAATACCAGAGGAGCAGCGCAGGCAGGGGAGGGTGGTGGGAGTCAGCTGGATCCAGCTCCTGCAAGCCCTGACTGCTGTTCATTGCATCAGAGCCTGGATCAGGCTCCTGACGAGGTTTAAACACCTTACAAGAATTCCAGATTATTTCTCAGGCTCTGCCCCAAACTGTTCCTATTATTATTAAACTTTTATTGCTTCCTACATCCCTGCTGAGAGGTAAACCTCAGAGTTTGGCACAAAGTCCCTGGAAATGCCCTGCTCTTTTGAGTGAAGGGAACCCATGAACTCCAGCACAGCATGTGAAAAGTGTTCCCACACAGCCACTATCCTGGATCCCAGAGAGAGAACTCTTTGGATGCTTTAATTCCTAGGCAAGAGAAACAACTTCTTTGTTAGCATTGTCAACATGAAGCTCAAAATAAAAGGGCATTTCAGAGGCCTACAACAGCTAGAACTATTCCAAAGGTGTGTGTGTAGCAAGGAGAAAGAGACTGTAGAAATACCTCACCTGGCTCCAAAATGGTTGAGATTAGTTAGCATGAATTACCAGAAGTTAAAAATTTTTAAGGAACATTGAGAGGGAATGAACAGTCCTGTAACCAGGTTGCCTTTACTGCCCAGGATACTCAGGGCTTTCATTTTTGCAATACCAGACCAGGAATCCCACACGTGATCCTAAAGCACCATGGCCCAACAGGCAGCTCCAGGAGACAAAGGAAACTTCCTTATATTCCCAAGATGGCTCAGTCCTGCCCCAGGACACTCAACACCCCGAGTTCCTATTTTTCTGACACATTGTCAGCATTTCCAAATTTCTTTCCATTGAAAATTAGTATGTTCTTTTAAATGGCCTGTAGAGCCAGAACTATATTATAATTCTACAGCTTCATGTGATGAGTTGTTACAGTTAGTCCAGAAACAAAATAGAGAAGAGTTGACCAGAGGGAACATCATAGCACCTTCCCACATGAGTGGATGTTATAAATTTATGGTCTGCTCTGACCTCCAGCAAAATAAATTATGAAGAGACCTGCATTGAGGACTTACCTGCCATGAAGCTGTTTCAGAAGAGCTTTGTCCTTTCACAGGGAAAAAAGAACAGGAGGAGCATAAAGAGGTCATGTGTTTTAACCACCAGAATTCATGTCAGCTGCACAACCAACACTTCTGCCAAGTTGAGTTAGGCTGGGTTGCACGATGAGCTGAGCACATGGCTGAGCCAGCAAAGCTTTACCAGTGTGTTTAACTGGGAGTTTGCCCCTCTGTGCACTCAGCCACACACCCTCCCCTCAAAATGAGCCTGTCCTGCTGCACAGGGCACAGCAGTGTGTCTGTACAGCAACAGGAGGTGGACTGAAAGGCTCTGGATAACTCCTTCTTATTTTGAAGGCAATGCTAAAAATATACATATATATATATAAAGTTAAAGCTCTGGTAGCTGGATCTCTAAACAAGCACTTTCTACCAGCTGAGGTTACAGGTCTGGTTTTTGCACTTACACTCCCAAATGTTGCTTCCCTTGCTTTTGGGTAAATTCTTGGCATGTTATTGGTGGAAAACTGTGTCTTTCCAAGGAGCTACAGAAGACTGTGAGAACCAGTTTTTGTGCATGTGGGCCTTTTGTGAATTCACTCCTCTTGCTTTTGAACTTCTGTCACAGCCTTTGGTCTGCAGATGAGACACAATCCTCGTGGGTCCCACATGAGCAGCAGTTCCAGGTGGCTAGAAAGAAGTATTGTATTCAAACAGATCTGTTATCTGTCTACTATCTGATAACAATACATCAGTGTTACTTTGTTTTAAGTCGTGGTGCAAGCTCTCATGGGCACCAGCTTGGTTATTTGCTGAAATGTACAATTTTATTTACACTCAGGCCATTCAACACCACTCTGTCAGTGCCAACAGACAGTTAAGTGCACATAATGTATTTGCAAACAGAATGGGGAGCTGAAACAGAAATAAAACTTCTTAATTATGAATAATTAAAAACCTGGCATCCACATTTTCTGATATTTTATGCAATGTTATTTGGAGCTGTGATTGGATCATTCCCCATGTGTGCCTGCGTGGTCTTTAGTGGTCCCTTTCAACCCCAAACATTCCAGGGTTCTCTAAGCACTCTTGTACAGAATTTAACCTGTAACATAGTTCAGTTTATCATTTCCCCACAATTCCTCATCACTTCACAGCACAATCAGGTGAAGAATAGTGAATTAGCTAAATGACTAAAATGCAATTAATTCTGAAGGGCACGTAGTGAATCGAAGCACAGGAGGAATTTCTCAGCTGCAACTGGAAACCAGGAAACTGGAGCTGCCTGGATTCCAGAGAGCACAGCTTTCACATGCAGCCATTCTCCAGCTCTGCATCACCATGCATGAATGGAACACTGAAATGCTGACACTGATAGCACAAACCAAGCACGGACTACAAGGGGGAAAAAAGGAAAACCCAACCAAAAAAACCCCCAGCCCATTTTCATAGTGTTGTTTCAGGGAAGGCAGGCACAAGTCATACAGCTCCCAGTGGCTCTATGCACACTCCAGGCATGTTTGACATTAAGGGGCCTGGTTGTTGTGGAAACCAAATCCCATAGATTAATTAATGTTCAGCAGCCAGAGCCATCTCTCGTCCACTCCGTCCCCCTGCCCCCAATTAAAAAAAAAGGGGAAAAAGGGGGATGGTGGTGCTTTTTGCATCACAGAGGAATGTTAAAGCAAAAAGAAACTGTCCTCACAAGTGCAGAACACTACCAGTAACACCACAGCCTGGTTTAGTCCCTCAAGTTTAAAAAATGAAAATTATAACACCATTTCAGTGGGGCTATTTTGCTGCCTGTGGCTCTGCAAGAAAGATATTATGTGAAATGTCTCAAACCCCTTTACGATGAAAGGACTCTGATGGAAGTCCCCTTTTTTACTTTCAACATGTAAATGCACTAATCACAGCTAATTTATTTCAGTGACTGACAGTCTTCATGGGAATGTGTTTGCACAGGGAGCTGCAATTGGATTTGAGACTAGAAAGTACCACATGGAGGACACAAAACAACTATGGTTATGATCCACTGGAGGCAACATTTCAGAGTTACCTAAATCCTATTTTCAGAGCAGTTTTAGGGGCATAGGTCAAACAGATTTTAGATATTCCTAGATTCAATTTGAGGCTTTTGAAAATCTGTTGTCTTGAGCATCTGCATCTTGAGGTACGTGGGTACTTGTATCAGACCAGTTCTGACGAGAATGAGGAATTCCTTCTCCCATTTTTCCCCCCTCAAAATATCCCTGTGAGCTCTGCTACCAGTTGCCAATACTCAACCATGAAATAATAAAAATCTTGAAGGTGTACCACACATGATAGTAAGTTGAGAGTACGTAGGGAGAGCAAACCACTAACACAGCACAATATATACACTTACCCAATAGGTCCAAGTATTTACAACACTGTTTCACATGTACATTTCTAATTAGCCAACCTGTGATGTAAAACAGTCACTTTCTTCTCCCTTGAGGAGTAGTGGAGTTGGACCAAGGGTTGGACTTGGTGATCTTGGAGGTCTTTTCCAACCCAATCGATTCTATGATTACTCAGATATGCCATGAGTTGTTGGCACAAGATCACCCCGTGAGTCTCCTACTCCCTCCCATTCAGAGCAGGGAAATAAACACAGCCAATTTTTGCAAGCCAAGATACTTCCTGCGGGACAAACCTGTGCTTGGATAGTTAACGCCGAGACAAACACACAGCTCCTGCGCAAACCTGCTCAACACTTGTAAAACCCAAGCCAGCTACAGAGTATCGGACATTTCAGTGTTAACTTTCAGTGTCAACTGGCACAGCTCTCGCCCTGCGAGTCGGCCAGCGCTCGCAGCTTGTTTGCCCCACACGGAAACCCCGACCAGTACCTTTGAGATGATTAATGGCTCTCCGTGCTCCAGCCCTCCTTTCAGCGTGAATCCCCATGGGGCTCCTCCGTGCAGCAGCGCCTCCAGGTAGATGTACCGTCCCTTGTGGGTGATGCTGCACTCTGAGGGGGAGATGCTGGGGTTAATATTGTCCAACATCCTCATCGCTCCTCATCACAGACTCAGGCACACGCAAACCCCGCTCAGGCAATCACAGAACGACCGAGTTGGGAACGAAACTCCCCAGCAGCCCCACCGCAAGTCATCCCTGAATGCGTGAAACAAGAGGAGTCTGAGATGGGGAGTTTTCCTTCGGATCTAGAGTCCAAGGTGAGGGGTTAAAAACATTCCCATTCCCAAGCACGCTGCTTCTCCCTCAGGACTGCGATGTTTCCCTGGCGCCTCGGCTCTGTGCTTTCCCCATTGCCAGGTGCTCTGGGCATCACAGCCTTGGAAAGATTCCTCTTCCTGTCTTCGGTAGATCAAACTTGTGCTTTTAAAGATGGGGGGGAAGAAACAACAAAAAAAGAAAAGAACAGCAGAAGTTTATAGATTTAAAAGCCCCTGGGCAGCAAATTGCCAAAATCCAAACGAATGCTTCATTTGTGATTGATTATCAGTCTTTTCTTCCTTTCTGCCGGCGATTTACCATTACAATGGCCTTTTTGCCTCAGCCCACTGCACTAAAAGAATGGAAGCTTCTTCTCCCTCTCGAGCTCTCAGTTACTCTGTTCGCTTACTTCACAATTTTCTGACTTGTCCAACAACAAAAAAAAAAAACACCCAAAACAGGCTGGGGGAGGAGAAGAGAGAAAGTCCATTCCTAAAACCCTTAAGAGGGGTTTAAAATGTGAAATAACCCCATACTTATTGGATTAAAAAGGGAGGAAAAGGCTATCAGGAAAACTAGAGAAGCAGGTGGAATGAATCCTTTGGGAAAAACGTTAAGATGAAAACTGAACTCTTTCCATTGTCGGTGCTGTCCCCGATGAGCTGCCGGAGCTGCAGCAGCTCCTGCTGCTCTGAGGGAGGCTGAGGAAGTGAGGGGGAGAGAGAGAGCTGGATCAAGGCGGGTGAGGCAGCGCTGCCCAATTGTGCACACCAAGCATGCAATTATAAAATGCACTGTGCATTATAAAATGCTGGGGCTCCCCCTTTTATTGTGCCCCCGGAAACCACCATCTTTCTATTGTGCTTGCCAAGGAATTGTAACAATCCAAACTGCCAGTTGCTGAAAGCACAATGGGCCTGTTCCAAATCAGCTCAGTGGAGCACTGCTAATAATTCTGCTCTCATAAAGCACTTTTCCTCCCCATGGAGCCCAACACCTTCCACAGACAAACTTCTTTTCTCCATTTACATGGCCAGAAAAGGTCAGTGCTTTCCCAATACATGGAATAAGAAATAACACTAATAACTTGGGATACTTTGTTAATGCAGGCACTTGAGTGCTGTAGAACGTATCCACCTGGGTGCATCTGTTCTTGCAGAAATGCACACAGGCTTAGGGATTTGACTCATTGTGTAACATGCATCTCTGAAGGTGTTCAAAACCTTCCCTGATTTTTAATGAGACCTGGAACAGAAGAATAGAGAGAGGAGCCCAGAGCCCACTCCTTTTCCTGCTGGCATAGCTGAGGAAACACATAGTAGTGCCTCTGCCTCTAAGGCACCTGAATTTTTGATTTTACTCTGCCTGGGATGTGCATTATTTCTCCATTGGGGTGTTGTGATCTTGTGTTAACAAAACCTTAATAAACTGGGGAGGGAAAAGCTTTGGAGCTGGGCCTCTAAACCCAGGAATCTTTGCATTAGTTCTGCTGCCCCATTCCCATTCCCTTGAAGATGCTACAGGTTGCCAGATCCTTCTATTTGCCCCATATGTCCCAGCATTCCCAATAGCCATGAAGAGGAATGCAGAGAAGAGGCCCCTTGCTTTATTTTTCAGGGTAGATGATCCTCAATCCTCGCTTACCCTGAGCTTTGTCCCCTGCACTTCCCTCCCAGGGGCTGAGTTTTCATGGGCCTCAGACCCTGGTCAGGCTCAGGGGTTGCTATTATCCACAACTCACCCTTAGCCTGACTCAAATCAGATTGCTGTGTCTTACACTCCTAATGTTTCACTGTAACAACCCTCATTCCAAGGCACCACAAAGAGCGATTGATTCCCATCCCCTCCACAGCCCTTCCAGAGACAGGCAAAGGCTCCAGGAGCTCTCCTGGGGCCGTCCCTCCTCCTGTCCGTGGCCAGCAGGACTAGTTAAGGCTGTGGAAGGACACACCAGCCTGTTAACCAGCCAAGGTACTTGTTTGGATTACACCAATTTCCCCTGCAAAATGCTGGTCACTACACCTGTCTGCAGACACCACATTTCCAGTAAGCAGACATGGTAAGTCCCATGTTTGATTATTAAATTATCAAAGAATTTCTGAGGTACAGTTTTTCTGCTCCTCCAGCACTGGGATTAAGTTCAGGTGCTGAATCCAACATCATTTTTGCCAAGAACTCCATTAAATTTGTCACCATGACAAGCACATAATTTTCATCCCTTCCAAGAAACAGATTTCAGTGCTGAACACAATTAAAGCAAAATCATCATTCACCTGCAAAACAATCCAAAGTATTAAATACAAACCTTTTTTTTGTTTTGTTTAATCTTGCCTCTGGCAAAAGCCTCAAATAGCTTGAGTACCTTTTTGCTACTCAAAAGGAATTCTTTTAGGAGGAGTTCCTGTCAGGACAGGGCTGAGATACTTTCTGTGAGGGTCAGCAGAAGAGACTTGAGCTCAGAAAAATTCTTTCCACACAGAACAATATATTTGAATTGAAATTTTGCACAGTTGCAGGGTAAGAGAAAATCAGTTTGAAATAGTCATATCCAAACTCTTTCATTCAAGGATTCCACTGCTAAAGCGAGAGAAATTACCACTGATTTCACTTTTCAGAGTTCATTTATCATCAATACAGGCACTGCCTCCTTGCTGGCAGCTGCTCTGACTTTTCCTAAGTACCTTCAAATAGACAGCGTTTCCTTGCGAGTGAAGTTCAGTGGACCAACACTGCCCCCGTTGGCTGAAATAGTGGCAATGCAGGCTGATCGATTTAATTGCAAACATTTCGTTAGTTAACACACATTTGCTACGCTTTCCCCGTTCAAAAATGAAGCAGAATCTTTCCTGAGTATTCAGAGTGGTGTTACTGTTCATTCCTGGGTCCCTGAGCTGGCAATTTATTAATTCAGATTAAAAGTAAGAAAGGAAGTTCAGCTTTTAAATTTTGTACATATCTCTTACTCTCTTTTTGGCAGGGGAATTAAACCTTGGGCTTAGTTTAAATCCACCTGCTGCTTAGCTGTGTCTGGTAAGTTCAGAGGAAGCAAATTCATAACTTATCTCTAAAGAGGAGTTTCATAAAATAATGTGGATCCTCATACCTTTCACAAACACAGCCAATGGGTGACTGGCTCAGGGTCATACAGGCAGCATGAAAGGGTTGGAAAACGAAAGGAGTGCTTATTTTTCCTTACTCACTGGTTTTCTCACAGAACTTCTCTTTTTCTTCTGCACAGGGCTCTGTGTAAGCCGAGGAGCATCAGGAATTTTAAATAATAGGCACCCTTCAGGCACCAGTGGGCTCAGCTTCTTCCTCTCCCCCGGCGTCCTGAGGCCATTCACCTAAATCTGCAGGAGGACAGAACAAAACACGAGTGTCAGAAGATTCTCCTGGGTCAGCTCAGGATCCCTTCAGAAGTGATCCATTCCCTCTTGGGGTAACAATTCTTCTGAAGGTTTATTATATAAAAAAATGAGAAATCAATAAACAGAAAATACAGGTTTCCTATGCTTGCCTCCCATCAGCTGAGGGGACTGTAACACATCCTTCCCCTCAGCGCTGGAGAACGTCTGTCTGGCAGCTAAAAGAAGAAATTCAGGCCACAGAATAAGCTTGTTTTGCTGGACAGGGATGAGGTAAAAATATGAAAAATCAGACAAAGAAAGGGAAAGAGAGAGATCTGAGACTGCAGGGAAAGAACAAAGCTGAGAAACAGAAGTAAGCTGCAAAATCAGTGACTCTGCACCCTTTTTGTGTTGGAAAAGGCACTTGCCTTTGAAGTCTGAAAAGAAAGAATTTTCTCTGGAGCACATAAAAGAGTCTCTCCATGTAATATTTGCCTCCAGCACAAAACAGCTCAGGGCCCCTCAGTTCCTCAAAGCAACTCCAAAGCAACAAGCCAAGGTGAGGAACAGATCCATCCCTGTAAGGAGGGCACAAGTGCTGCCACAACTGCAGGAGGTGAATTCAGGGCATCTGAACTCACAACTGGCTTTCTCTCTGCACCTGAATTTGTGTCTATCTGATGGCATCACCCCACTGAAAACAGAGTTCGAATCAGGAACCAGGAACCAAAACAAGAGTCATCACAGTGCAACACCCAAACCTTACAATGTTCCCACCCCAAACAGGATGATTACTAAACAGTTCAAGCCACAATTAAAGCCTTTAAACAATTCTGAAATGGATGGTGGGGATGGGCCAGGTATTTTAGGAGAAATAAACTGGCATAAATTACTCCAGTCCCTTCCTCTGAAGTTCTATCCCCCTGCACACCCCTCTGGGGAGAGTGGATTATTTTAAACACAAGAAGGTTATATTTGCATCTTGCTGGCAAACCTGTGGTGATTTCAGATTTTTTTTTTTTCTCAGAGGTATCCCCAAATAGGAGGAAAGTTATTCAGGAATTTGATCCTACGAGAGTCACTCTGTCCCCAGGTTCTAACTGCAGTTTCAGGAGTGGCAGGGACAAGCAGCAAAGATATTGGGGTGCTTTAGACCAGGACTCCCAGGAAATAGGGGGCAAAAAAGTCACCTGCAGCCAGGACAGGTGGTGTTCCCAGAAAACACCTTGCCAGGGCCCTGAGGGGGAAAAGATCATTGAATCACAGAATGGGTTGGGTTGGAAAAGACCTCCGAGATCATCAAGTCCAACCATTGGTCCGACTCCAGACCCTTTACCAGATCATGGCACTCAGTGCCACGGTCAAGCTCAGCTGAAAAACCTCCAGGGATGGGGAATCCACCCCCTCTCTGGGCAGCCCATTCCAATGCCTGAGCACTC
>JAWWEV010000134.1:1326007-1357100 GCA_035583235.1 Hafferia zeledoni
CTGAGCACTCTCTCTGCAAAGAATTTTTTCCTGATCTCCAACTTCAGTTTCCCCTGGCAGAGCTTGAGCCCATCGTGCCCCCTTGTCCTATTGCTGAGTGCCTGGGAAGGAAAGCATCATGATGGTCATTTCTGTGCTGATAGCAGGGGATTAATAACACCATCTGTGATTAATAACAGCATCTGTGATTAATTTCCTGAGAGAGCAGGAAAGAGTGTAGCCCCCCCATTAATTTCTGCCTCTGTGTCCTCCCTGCCAGGCAGCCCAGCAGTTTGCAGAGTGCCAGGGCACAGTGCAGTGCCAGGAGCAGCAGCTGATGCATCTCAGGCTGCAGCACACTCTGGATATCAAGGTGAGCAGCGTGGGCCTCGTGTCAGGGGCATTTGCTGGGTGTCCTGACTTCAGCTTTAACTCCATTGCAAAGAACTCTGAACAGTTTGTCTTGTGAAACCTTTTATTTTTCACACGGAATTCCTCATTGCTGCACACGTCATGTCCAGAAATTCAGGTTTTTGAAGTGCTATTTACAGTCAGGGCAACCAAAAAGTAGATTTAGCCCAACCTCTGTCTTTACTTTTGTGAGATGATTAGAGGGTATTACTTATTTTTGCCTTAATTATAACCATGAGCTACTCAATGCCAAGTTCATGGGTTCAATCCCCTGTGTGGGCCACTGACTTAAGAGTTGGACTCGATGATCCTTGTGGGTCCCTTCCAACTCAGAACAGTCTGGGATTCTGTGCTTCAGGCTGCAATGAGACTGTTTCTATAAATGAGTGGTACATTGAAAACAGTACTTTTATCATTAGCAATTGCCATTAATTTTAGTGACCAGCCCCAGCTGCTGGTTTTGAGGGAGAAACAAAATGCTACATTCAAAATGTGAATACAAAAAGTGCTTCAGAGGAGGAATGACCCAGGTGGGGCCCCTCTGCTGTGTTTCCACAGGAGCTGCAGGGCCCAGGCTACTCCTCAGCTGCTGCTTTGGGCAGGGGGAGGCCCGTGGTGCCCCTGCCCCACCTGCCCCCTGCCCTCCTTGCCCCTGGCCAGCCCTGCCCCTCAGGTGAGCCCCTGCCCAGGAAACCAGCACGTTCCAGAGGGTGAGAACAGCATGGAATTTCTGAAGGGGAGGGCATCTGCTTGGGGTGTCCAGGTGGGAACTCTTAACTCCAAAGGTGGAATAGTTTTCTGTAGCTTCCTGTGGCCTTTCCTTTTGTAAAACCCAACCAATTAAAATGCTGTAGGAGTTTGTTTTTAGTTCTATCACCAGTAACATTTATAAGCTATTTACATTGGTTTTCACTCTTTTTTTTGCTAGTCCTCTGCTTGCTGTAAATCACTTACATTTGACAGTGAAAATAGCCTTGTACATAGTTCTTGATAAATTTAATCATCTGATGGATGTTTGGATCTTTCTCCATGCTCCCCTTCCCTGATTTTGACCAGTTTTATCCACATCCTTGTCCTTCCTTTTGGTTTTGTACATCTACCTTTAGATTTAAATTAAATTCTAGCATTGCTCAGATTTTTCTTTATAGGAAAAGTCCACTCAAATCTCTTATACACACACAAAAAAATTTGCTATTTTCTGTGTAGATTTTGTAAAAATCTCCAAAAGAGACCTGATGGATCTCCCACAGGCATTTTCATGAATTTTTCCCTCAGAATCTGCAGGAGACTACAAGGTACTACAGATATTTTTCAGTAATATTTTCTGGTTTACTTTCTGGTGTGGTGGCAAACATTTACATGGAGGAACAAAGCACAGTTGCCTTATGTGAATTCCCTGTAGCATCAGGCACTCCCACTCTCTTTGCTTTGAGTTAATCCATTTACACTGTCAGGGTGAAGGAGGGAAAAGGAAGGATTTTTAATGTAGTACCACGATGAGGACTGAACAGGTTGCAGAAGCACTTGAATCAAAGCCTGCTTTAATCTTCCTGGTTCCTGCATTGTTAGTTATTACTGTACAAAATGAAGCAGCTCCAACACCTGAGACAGCCAAGTGACAGTCTGGTTTCTTAGCTGGAATGTGGGAAAAGTGGATTTGGCCTGACCTGGTGTCACTTTGCCCCATTATGAAGCTGAGCATTTGTTCCCCACATAAGCCCTGCTGAAACCAGTGTGTTCCCAGAGAAAATGATTTCTCTTTTTCCAATGAAAATGTGGTAGCAAAATGTTTCCAGCCAGTTCCATCCCCAGGTGAGTTGGAGCAGTGCTTTGAACATATCAGCTTAAAAAGGAGAAGACAACTGTAAAACATGTGCCTCTGGATGAGCAGAGCTAAGAACTGACATACAAAGTGCCTTTGTAAAGACTTTGTAACTCACTGGTTTTATTTCAGATGCTTTCCAAGCTGGGCATTTTGAAGGAAGAACCAGTGCAGGATTTAAAGAAGATTCTTCAGGAATTAACCAGCTCAGACAGTGCCACTCTCTCTGTGGATCTCAGTGACAAGGAGGGGAGAAAATCACCTTTAGCACCCCTGAGGAATGCAGGGTAAGAGTGATAGGTTTGTTTCTGCTCTGTGCTGGGTACCTGCAGTGCCCTCTCAAACTGGGACCTGGCTCTTCATCTGCCTCAGGGGAACTACAGGATGTGTTTTGGCAAGAAAGGTGGGTTTGCACATAAACCTGAGATAATCTGAAAGCTCCCAAAGCTTCTTTTGGTTCCTCAGCTGCTTCAGGTGGTAGGGAAATAAATGGTGACTACACCATTTGCCTTTAGTGCTTGCTTTTTGGTGTTTTAGCTTTAGTTTTGGACTCCTTTCTTCTCCTGCCTTGTGTAAATGTCCCCTCTTGCATTGCTGTGGCAGGCAGATATTTTTTTTACCAAACACAGGATGATGACAGTGGTACATGAAGTTGAAAAATCAATGCAGCACAAATTCTGGTGTTTCTAATCCAGAACATAAGGTTATTTCATAAAGAAAAATATAAATCATTGACTTTGATTAGGATCAAATCTAAACTATTGCTATTGCAAGCATGGTGGAAAAGGATGTTTTAGGACAATGAGAAGTGCTTTCACTTAGCTGAGTAACCTGCTTCTTGCAGTACTCATTGGAGAGGCAGTTTCTAAGGCTGTTTTAATACACCCTCAGTCCTGTTTGTGTTGTTTTATTCATACTTCTAAAAGCTTCCTGGGAATTACAGAACAAACCTGTGGTGTTGCTTTCATCCCTCCAAGAAAGAGCTCTGAAACTTAATTACATTATTTGCTTTTAATTTCCATGTATAACAGCTGGAGATGGCACATGGGAGCTTCATGTTCTCACTGTGGCTGAAAACTTGGCTTAATCCTTCCAGCATGCAAGTTTTGCCCCTGTTTTGCTTCTTGCAGGGATCTTTCCTGCTCACACACTGCAGAACTTCAGTCCCAAGATGTTTCCCTGCCCTTCACAACTCCTGGTAAGTTCTCACTGGCTGCCTTTGTGCCATATTGATGTCAAAGTGCCACACTGCAGAATGTTACAGCAAAATGTAGTCTAAATACAGGATATTTTCTTAGGACACAGAACAAAGTATCTGTTGCACTTACTCCAAAATCTGTATCTTGTTGCAAAGGAGCTCCTTGGAGGCTGATACCAGCACACCCAAAATGGGTAACTTCCACCTTAGTCTGGTGTAATTAGCATGGCTAATATTGTCACACTTTTCAAACTTAAATTCAGGCTCTTTAACTCTGGGTATTTGGATATGGATGTGCTTTTGAGAGGAATCAGCTCGTTGCAAAGCTGGTTTCCTTCTAAGTACTGAGTGGTCAGGCCCTTTTCAGCTGTGGTGACATGGATTTAGTGATCTAAACAGAGATAGAAGGATATGGCTTTGAGCAGAAGGGTTTGAAGCCTCAGCCACCTGCTGGGCTTTTTGCCCATTCTGTGAAATTTCTGTGAAAATTGCCAGCAGACACTGATATATTTTAATGGTTCTCTGTTAGAATTTAACCCACTCTGCTTTGGAGATAGGCCAGAATCCCTCTGTTTATTGTGAGGAGTAACTGCTGTGGGTACTCTTTATACATTTGAGCATTAAAGAAAATCTCCTGGGTTGTTACTGTCAGCCTTCCAGCAAACCCCCTGCAGCATCCAGGGATTTTTCCTTGCCCAAAACTGCTGCAAGGAGTGGTTTTTTTTTAACATAGAAGCCTTGACAAGTAGTTGAGCAAGGGGAATTTGTCATGAGCTCCAAGTCAGGACAGGGAGTCCTGGGTGGGAATATTCCCAGCAGGCTGTGTGCTCACTGCTCTTTGCTTGGATATCTCCTAGGAAGTGCATCCCTCTGCTCAGCAGCTCCTTGTTCCACCTCCTCCCCCAGGAAAGTCCCTTGGGAGGAGAGGGACAGAGCAAAATCTCCCGTGCACTTGCTGTTAACCACTGGCCTTGCCTGCAGGGCCTCACCAGAGGAATGTTGGCTCCCCCCAGGAGTGCTGGCTCTGCAGGGGGAGCAGCCACAGCCCCCCAGACAGGTACACCCAGTCCCATTTCCTCATCCAAGAGCTTTCCTGCCAGTGCCTTTCCTTCTCCTGCTTTTCTTCAAAAAGGTTTATTCTGTGAGAAAGGAATTGTGAGTAAAACGTAGCACCCAATTAATGTATTACACAGAGGGAAGATAAATGACACAATCCCCCCCTGAATTTAAGGCCTGGTAAATTGTTTTATTGAGGTAAAGAGACTCTAAAGGTGCTTGAAATCAATAATTGCATAGTTGTGGTTCCTGTAGCACATTTAGTAAAGTTTCTGGGGTTTACTGAAAATACTGGTGTAAATCTTAATTTCTGTGAACTTGGATTGAAATGGAATGTTTAGATAATTTAGAGTGGCCTTTAAATTTTTTTTTTTTTAATTATTGTTGTCATTATTATTATTAACATTTTTTTCCCTAACTTCTCAGCCCATGGAAATGGCCAATCACACCCCAAGGAGGCCACAGAACAAGATGGAAAGCCTGGAAAACCTGGTGGAATCCTTACAGATAAAAAAACAAGGTGCCAGAATTCACCAAAATGTTCCTATTTCACTGAAAAACCCCACACTCCCCAGAAACTCTCCACTTTTACATCTTTTACTAGCACAAACTAGTTTTCTGAGCAGTAGCCACTTCCCCATTATCCTCCTTCCAGATTAATCAGATTAACTGCACAATGCCCCTTAACTCTAATGAGCTTCAAGATCCTTGACATGTCAAACATGGCAGCTGCTCAGGGCTGTCCTCCTGTGCTGTCATGGCCAATTAAAGGGAATTTTTAACAAGCTGCTGACACTTCCATGGAAACTGCAAGATCCTCTTGACTCCCAAAACATAGTTCCATGAGCTCCTGAGATGGCAGGATGCCAAGTAAGATGGCATTTCTTTTCTAGGCACTTTTTCATTGTTGCACATTTCTGTTGCCTCCCCCTTGCCCCTTTAAGTCCTTGTTTGCATGGGTTTGGGAAGTCATCATTCCCCCACATCACAGAGTCTGTGTGTGTCAGGGATGTACAAGTGGCCTGATGGAGGTAAAACTAGTCCAGTTATTTTTATGAGTCAGAAAGCTGAGTGTTCTCCTTTTTATTCTTTGCCATGCATTAATATCCTTGGTGGATTTTTCTATATTCACATAAAGAATTGCAAACTGAAGCTGCATTTTTAAGGGCTTGATCAGCTGTGGGAGGATATTGGGAAGCTTCAGGTGGCTGCACCTGAGGCCTCAGGCTTTGGAACATGAGTTGGTGTTCAGCTAATCCCTTCTTGCTGCTATTTTCAGCCACATCCCCAGTGACCAGAACTCGGGAGGTGAAGACAAAGAAATCCAAGGAAAAGGAGAAAAAGCTCTCCCAGGTGAAGACTCCTCTACATTAGTGAGTGCTTTTACCTTGTGCTTAAAAGATGTCAGAATTTTTAAAGATTAATAATAAAGGTTCTTCCAGGTTTTTTAAAATCTTGTTTATAGTTTTTACTTTTTAGTGAGCAGGGAGGACAGAGGAGTAGAAATACATCCAAGTGAAATAAAAACCTTGGCCTTGGACACTCCCAGGGATGGGGCAGCCACAGCTTCTCTGGGCACCCTCTGCCAGGGCCTGCCCACCCTCACAGAGAAAAATTTCTACTGTATATCTACCCTAAATTCTCCCTCTTTCAGTTTGCATTTCATCCTATACCATGATTCCTTTAAGCAGAATGGACTCATCAAGTTTTGGTTGGAATCTTGTATGGGGAGAAGAAATTAGTGAGTTCTTCCTAAACTGTCCTCAGTTATTGCTGACAGTATTTGCATTCAGGCAATTTCTTTTTATATTTCCTAACAATTTTTCCACTGTTTCTGATCAGTTTTGTCACAGTGTTGCAAACTCAGTCAAAATATTAATAAAGGCGTCTCCTCTTTCTTGGGAATGGGATGTAATAAAAAGGAAAGGATCATTTTAGATGGCTCGTGTATCACAGTCTGCACTTGCTGTACACATTAGACAAGTCTACCCAAATTTTCCTCAGAAGAGGGTCAGGTGTGGAGAATCAGAGCCTCAGCAGGCTGGGAAAGGTCACAACTCTCAGTTGTGTTCAAGGAGCCAAGCTAAGAAGAGTTGCAGAGGCTGCATCCCTGTGCCAAGGGCAGGGAGCAGGTGGGGAGGGCAGAGAGGCAGAGCTCAGGGGGGCACACCTGCCAAGCAAAAAGGCAGTGAATATCCTTTTGCTGGAATCCAGCAGGGCTGGGAACAGGGCTGGGCTTCCTCCCTGTGCCAGCAGCAGGCACAGGGCTGGCCTGGGGAGGCAGCAGGAGCAGCTGCACATCCTGCACTCTGCAGCCCTCACAGCACTTTGTTATCCCATGTCATGCAGGTGGATGGCACAGCCTCACTGCCAGGAAAAGCTTGTCCCAGATGGCAGCCAAGCCCTAGGAGAGAAAACCCAATGCCAGGCTAATCTGTGGAGAGACTCCCAACAGTAAGTTCAGCTCCCAGAGAGAAGGTGAGACGGGCATGGGGTTTGCAAAGCAAACAAGTTGCCATGCAGGGTTCTGTGGGGGTTTGAAGTGGTTCATGCCCAGCCCCTCAGGCTGCACAGCACACCAGCCAGCTGCAGAATTCAGCATTTGGACACCAGACTGCTGCCCAGACAGCAGCACATTGCATTCCTCCCAAAAACTAATCAAACTGGCTAATGTCACAAGTTTGTTGTGAGGACTCTGTGGCTGCAGGCCTGGCTGAGCTGTGAGTGAGGCAGTTCATTATTTGCTTGGAGATCTCCAGAGGCTGTTAGACCCACCCAGGAATGACAAGAAGTTGTTTCTCACATGTAGCTGCACAAGTCTCACAGCCAGGATGTTGTATTAAACAGGTATTAGCCATTCCACCATCATTTTTATGCAGCAAGGCAACTTGGTTTAAATCTACCTTGATGCTTGAGTGAATATATTGTTCAATAATGAGAGAACATCTCTGTGAACTTGGAGAAAATACTAATCAGAAACACTGAAATCCAGACTTTTTTCTTTCACCATACCCATAATATTTAATTTATGTAGTATAGGCCCTGCTGGGCAAGCAGGGGTGTGAATGGCATAATAATTTAGGGGTGGTAGCAAAAGTTCAGTGCAGGGCTTTGTAGAAACCACACTTGATCATTCAGCAAGATGAGGACTGTGAGTTGTCTGTGGGATCAAAGCACAGGGTGTTTAATTAAAAAATAAGTTGCTCTCAGTTTGAGAGACGTCTGTTTGACATGTTCATCCCTGCATTAGGGAATCTATTCTAGTGTAGGCTAAGTGGCTTTCTAGTGAATAACTTAATCTAATAGCACAGCTAATCTCCTCAGACAAGCCTCAAATGTGTGTATAAATATGCTCAAATGGCAGTGACAGCAACAAGTATTTTTTAAGTTGATGGTATCTCACTATTTGAAGAGCCTGCATTAATAGGGAAGAGATTTGTAAGCACCTTGAAAGGACACATTTTGCTTTGACTTCAGTGATTTCAAAGATCAGCTTCTATTTCAGCTGCACCTCTGTATGTCAGGCCTATTGTCAACTTCAGATGGTTGTTAGGAAGGCCAAGTGCAAAGAATGCGACTGAGGTTGTTTTACATGAGAAATTGAAAATCAGTGTTTGTGCTGAAAACTCAAATTTGTGCTGAAAACAAAAGAAACAACCAAAAAACAAATAGAAGTTTAAGTATTTGCTAACAATACTGTGGTACTGTTCTTCAGTAGGCAGCATATGCCACCTGACTCTGTTCCAGCCAGAACCCTATTCCCTGGCCATCCCAGCATTCCAGGGTTTTTCCAAAGCCAGCTCCCACCCTTGACAAAGTAATTCATTAAGCCCAGACAGTCCTCTCTGACCTTTGCTCTCCTCTCAGCAGGAGAGGAGCTGTCTGCCAAGCCTTTCATTCGAGCCCACGTGAGTGCTGGACAGTAAAGGGGGTAGAGGAAGAACTATTTTGGGGTTCAACCTTTTGTTATTCCCAAGAGTGCAGGCCACCTTTCAGCAATTCCTTAGCACTGACATTCCAGGTCAAGCAGCTCACTTGGGTCCCGGTTACCAAAATGAGTCAGGTCACTGGTCAGCTGGTAACAGGATGTTGATCTGAGAGTGTTTATTGTTTACTTAACACATTACATTAATTAAAACACTTAGGTTCCTATTACAGTGCTGGTAACCACACTTCCCAGAATGCTTCCCAAGCCATTGGTACCAAGGTGCATCCCACAGCCCCACTCAAAGCAGCACACACTCAAGTCCAGGGTCCAGATTTACCTGGACAGGCAGGTGCTTGGGACGCTGCTCCTGCCTTCTCAGCCTGCCTTGTATCTCTTCAGCACCCGTTCTGAGGTGATTTTTCAAGTTGCCACGTGATTTCCTAAGGGGGATGGCAGAGCTGTGCTGCTCACAGCCGGGTTCTGTACGGGATTGCCAGAGCTCTGCGCTCCAGAGGGTCTCCTACTGCAGCAGGGGAGCCCCCCCTAAGGTTTAGGGGCTCGGTGACTCATCTAGGCAGGTCTGCCACTGGATCAGCAGCTTCCAACACCCCGTTAATGGTATCCCCACCACTGATGAACAATTTGATCTTCGTGTTCAGTCACTAGGGTCCTGTTACCGCATTCTTCCCAGCGTCTGACCTTGCCGTCCTCCACCAAGATAAACTTCCACTCCAGTCTGGTGTCTGCGGGCAGACTGATGCACTCGGACCAGAAGCCATCCTTGTCACACTTGAGGGGGACGTAGCTGTGCCACTGGCCCAGACACTCGTGGTCCCCGGTGACCCCGATGAGCTGAGCCGCAGAGTGTGTGATGTAGTGCACCCGGAAAGCCACGTGGATGTTCTGGAACATGGGGGGCACGGCTGCAACTCTCTTGGCCCTCAGGTCCCCATCGCAGCAGTCTCCTTGTTCCCACTCCCTGCTGTCCGAGTCTTCCATGCTGCCATCCTTGCCAGCCTCCCCCTCGACCAGGTGCTCAGAAACAACTTCCCACTCTTCATGGTCCAAGTCCCTGCTCTCAGCTGGCTGGCCCGGCTGCTCCTCACTTCTGTCCTTACAGACCTCCTCAGAGGGGCCCGCCAAGTTCATCACGCACCATCCATCACTTGCCTGTCCCACCTGGGCTCCCACGTCCCCTTCCTGCCTGCCGGCCGTATCCTCTGGATGCTCCGGGGCGTCGGTGGCATCCTGCTTCGGGATCAGCCGCTCCGCCTCCGCAGGCTCACTCGGGACATGGTTCATCTCTTCCCTTGGCATACCCGCCGGATCCTCTCCTGCCTTTGCAGTGGCAGCCGTGCCCCCCGCGCTGGCCTCAGCATCCCCTGCAGGTGACATTTGGGGACGATAGTCAAGCCGGGGAGCTGCAACCCGCAGGTCTCCCAGGCTCGGCCGCCGCTCCGCGGTACCTGCGCCCTCCGCCGCTCCTCTCTCCGGCCGTGGCCCCTCTCGCCCGTCGCTGCCGCCGTACCAGAACCAGGCGACGATGGTGGCCAGGAGCGCCACGAGCAGCGCGGGCCACAGCCCCGCGCCCAGCCAGCCCCACGCACGGGGCTCCGCGGGCGGGCCGCGCTCTCGGGCCATGGCCGGGACTGGAGCGAGCGGGGCCGCCCCCGGCAGCGCCTTAAACAGCGCCCCGGCCCCGGGGAGGAGCCGCCGCGGGGCGGGCGGGGCTGTGCCCGCGGCGGGGCGGGACGGGGGCGCTCCCAAAGTAGGGAGGAACTCTGAAAGCCGGGGGAAACTCCAAAAGTCGGGGTAAATCCCGAAAGTCGGGAGAAACTCCAAAACTCGGAAGACACTCCAAAAGTCGGGAGGAAACTCCGAAAGTCGGGGTAAATTCCGAAAGTCGGGAGGAACTCCAAAAATCTGGAGGAACTCCTAAAGTCGGGGGGAACTCCAAAAGTCGGGAGGAAACTCCAAAAGTCAGGGGAAACTCCGAAAGTCGGGAGGAACTCCAAAAGTCGGGAGAAGCTTAAAGGCTTCGCGCACACCCCCCCTTTCCTGCCTCCTCTCCCTGTTTTCCCCTCACTCACTCCGCTCTGCACTGCTGCCAGTTAAGGCATTGCAAAACTGAGGGGAGGTGACATGTAGAAGGTGAGGACTGAACGCGGGAGGTTCTGTGCTGTTTCGTACCTGAAACGAAGCACTGGAGCTCCGGCAGCTGCAGGTTATGAAGTTTCATGGAATCACAGAATTGGTAGGGTTGGAAAGGACCTCTGGAGATGATGTAGCCCAAGGCAGGGTCACCCTGAGCAGGTTTAATTCCAGCAGTGCTGGTGGCCTTAGATGCTTTAACAGGGGCTTGTTGAGGATGACTGAATTCCTGGTACTTTTAATGCTTGTGGTGATGAAAATCCAGGCTTGCTATCCCTGAGAAATGAGATGAATTCACTACTAATCTTGTAACTTCTGCATCACACTCTAATGACTAAAACTGGATTCCTTTACATTGCCCTGCTCTCCTGGCTTCTGTATTATGCTTAGGAAGCTTTTTGGACTACCAGGACTTCAGAGTCCATTAGTGAAGAGGATATTTGATGTTTATTTTAATTTAGCTTCATTTTACTTGGCTTGAAGTGATGATGCCAATCTGTATTTCAAAATTAAGAGGTTATACAGATAAATCCGAATAGGAACCCAAGAAATTTAGTAAGATGCAACTTGGGACTTTGTGTTTTGAGTTGTAGTTCTGGAGTGCCAAACTGTAAAAATGTTTATGACACCAGAGATTAATTAACACCAGGGCAGGAGTTAGGGGAGGCAGTTCTACTCAGTTCTGATTGCTGCCTTTTTTAATCCATCCTCTTTATCTGACCAAAGGTGTTGCCATGACTAGATCTCTAAAGCCCACTGATGAGATTTTACCCACTATCTCATTAGAAAAGAGAGTGGCTAAGTGGATGTCCCAATAAGTCTGTTTCCAGTGTGTGAACTTTTTAATCTTTCAGTGCCACTTAGAGCAGTGCCACCTCAGCTTAGCAGGACAGCAAATGTCACTCCAATTTATAGAAGCACAAGTGTGCAGCCTCCGTGGGGCAGTTCCTGCCTAATCTGGAATAGGGTGTGCAGATGCACAGAGTTCTCATGGTCTGAATGTTTTTCCTTGCTTTGCTTACCACAGGAACTCAGGCACCATCTCCAAAGGGCTCCTCCAGCAAAGGGCTGAGCTGCTGCCTAAGTCCAAGTGTCTATTTTGGTCCTGGCACACACTAAACGTGCACTGCTCACATCTCCTGCCCAGCACTGCAGGAGAGGGAAGGGCTGAGGAGCCTGGACCTGCCTGGGCTCTTTCTCAGTGACTGTGGGTTTGGGTGCACTCTCTTTTATCACTCTCAGTGCTTCAAGGTGCAGCTCAGCCTTGCTACTTAAAGCAGCCCCTTGGCTGTGATGAGTTTTGCTAAATGCTGAAACTCTGTGTCGTGGGTGGTATTTTTGCAGCTTACTTATCTTCCTTTTTTCTAGCCTTCAAAACAGAGCCAGTGCCCTGCTCTGGGTGTCTCCACCTTGCTCAGCTGGGATTTCCAGTCAGGGCTGGTCTGTAAGTAGTATGTGTGCACTACAATTTAAACTTCCCAGTCACCTCCCTGCAGCAGAGCAGGCAGAACACATTAATTATTGTAGCATTACACTAAAAGAGCATCATTCTGCCAGCCCTCAGCATGGATGAAGAGGTAGTGCTTGGAGCTGCCAACCCCACATGTCTTTCCTAAATACATTTATGCTGGATGTAACTAGTTTCAGTCATGGCTGTAACAGTGATACCCTCTCCAGGTAGCAGCCAGGTTGTTGGCTTTGGAGCTCCTCTTAGGATGCCTGTAATTTATTTTTTTTATTTCCTTTTCCTTTTTTGGTAAATCCTGAGGCTGAAGTTCCTGAATTTCTGATCACTCCTCAGGTGATAAGAAGCAGAGGTGCTGGGCAGGAGAGAATGAGAAGAGTCACTCAGGGACTGAGGTTCCTGTTCTTAGGCAAACACATGGATTGTTGCAGACAGTAACTTACCCCTGGCTTTGGTCCCTTCCTCTCTAGGAATTCATGAAATGCTCACATCCCATAGAACATGAAGTCCTCCTCCTCCCAAGAGAATTTCCAAAGCAGATTAACAAAAATACTCCAAAATGTATCTTGGGGTTTTTTTTAAAAGCTTTTGCTGGAACCAAACAAGGTGCCAGTACAATAAAGGGGCAAGGAGACACTTTCTCCAGGTCTCAAGGACACAATTCTATTGGTAATGAATTCAGTTTTTGTTCCTGCAGTCCTTGGTTTGGAGGGCAGTGTGCTGTGCCCACCGAGGCTCCCCTGCCCACTGTGTGTGCAGTGGGTGGGATGGCATTTGCTGGGCTGTGTTTGGAAAAGCTGCACATGACTCTGTGGAATTCCCAGCTGACTGTCCCAAGTTCAGGAGCCTCAAACCCGAAGCCTTTTCACATTTCAGAACCTAAACAGGAGGGCAGATATTTACTCTCCCAGCTCTATAAACAGCTCTGCAGCCAGGGCTGTTGTCAGGAAGGGCTCGCCCACGGGCACTGTCCCAGAGGAGCTCTCGGAACGTTGTCCTGTCAGCTGTGCCCTCTAGTGTGGTGACAGGGAATGTCCACTGAGAAGTATCCCACTATCCTGGCTCTGACGGCTGGGGATGCTGTTTAGGGAGCACCTTTGAGCCTGCCCACTGGCTGATCCCATGGAGAGAGCTGCTCTTAATCAAGCCTTGTATGTGTACAGTGCTTCCTCCAGTTTTACAGCAGAACAAGTGGAAACCCTGAGATGAGCTCAGTTGGTTAAAACTTGGTTGTAATAATGCCAAGGCCATGGGTTCAATCCCCTGTGTGGGCCACTGACTTAAGAGTTGGACTCGATGATCCCTGTGGGTCCCTTCCAACTCAGAATAGTCTGGGATTCTCTCACTAGTCTGTGAAACATGAGTAAGTAAGAAAGAAATGCAGACTGGGGAGCCCTGTTATTCCCTGTGGATTTGGTGTCATGGCATCTGGAAGAGCTTATGCTAAAGCAGCCTTTGCTAGGGAGCCAGGCTGCAATCTAAAGTTCAAGACTCTGCTGCTGTGGAGGTTTTTCTGGCAGTTGTTTGACACTTTCTGTGTTGGGCCCCCACCCAAGCAGGTAGAAGAATGGGAAGGGCAAAGTATTCCTATACTGGGAAGAACCCATGGCCCTGAGTGCCATTCTGTCCCATCCCTTTGCCATCCTCTTTGGGATACCTTGGCTGTGAGCACTGGGCACTGTGCAGCTCTGCACAGCAGTCAGCAGGTGGCACAGCAGGAGTAGGGCTGGCAGGAAAAGCTCTTCCTTTCCCAGCAGAGGGGAGATGCTTTCTCTCAGGTGCTGTTAGCTTTTTGAAGAGTGGTTTGCAGTGATCACACCCACATCCAGACCTGCTTTCCATCAGCAGCCATTAAAACCTGGAAGGCAGCTAAAAGGGACCTCAGGAGTCCTCTTTAGGCCTGGTGTCATTCTTTCAGGTCAGTGACCAAACCTTGACAGAGATGTCATCCCCAGAGGATTTACCCAGGTCTGAGAAGGGTTATCTTATGGTGGTCATTGTCCCCAGGATAAGATGCTTCCTATATTTTTTTGCACAACCAGGATATTGCTGATACTTAAATTGTACCAAAATCCCTGTATCCTTCCCAAGCTGATCTCCTGCCAGGCTGGTTGTTCCTCATTTGCTGTTTGTTCTGCTTGGAGAAGTCAGTTGACCCTGTTCTTGTTTTCCAGGCTTTGTCCAGCATGTCAGGATCCATTTGAATCCATTGGAAGCCCTTCAGCATCTTTGGGGTGTTTTCCAGGGGCTCATCTGCAAATTGAATAGAAAGCAGGCTGATTTCCCATGAATTTTCAAGGACATACCTTGTGATTCTGAGTTTGTTCTGCTGTTTTTCCATATTCTAATGCATTTTGTCCTCACTCAGTGTCTCCAATGGTCCAATGCCATTCTCTCACAGGAATTTGAATTGGAATTCCTTCTTGGGTTTGAGGTAGAGCCTATTGATTGTGACTCTAATACCAAGGAATGACAGCTTGCCCCACATCCCTTTTCCTCAGAGATTTGTTTCCTATGAGCCTTTATTTGCTGGCTTTTTCTGGTCATTACTCACTGTCTGTGCAAGTCACACTTTCTCTTTTGTTGTTCTCCATTCTGCTTTTCCCTGGCTGGTACACATTCCATGTGCCCTTTAAGGATTGTGGATGCTTGTTATCTCCTCCCAGGCACAAAACAGAGCATGATATATTTGGATAAACTGGGAAATATCAATTATCTCAAGGTCATTTCAGACCTCATTCCATAGGTCAGAGAAAGTGAGTAATAAATAAGATTTTCCAGCAAAATCCTTCTGGCAGACTCCCATGGTTGTCTTGCATCCTGGAGACATTTTGCTTTGATTTCCATGTTGATTTTTACATTGTCAGACACAAAATTAAGTTCTAAATTCCCTGAATCAGCTTTTTTCTTGTTTCCTGACTGCTTATGAGGATTCTTGTGAAAGGATTCTCCCAAGGCTGTAAGCTCTGAGAGTAGTGTTTATTTTCCTGACCTGAGTTTGATGACATATTTGATGTTTTAATATTAATTTTATTATTTTTTAAATTATATATCTGATATTACATATTTTGCCTCCCAGAAATACAAATCCAGGGATATAAATAAGGCAGCAACAGGAACCCTAATATGGTTTTGCTGCCACCAAATCTGTGCGTCCTGCTCTGCAACTGTTCCCACCAGTTCCCCTTTGCTGAGTGAAATGTGAGAGGGAGGAGGTCATTGCTCACTCAGTCATGTGCTGCCTTGGTCTGATGACAGGAGAAAGTCCTTTTCCATCCAGTCATGCTGCAGGAAAGGGCAGGGAATGAGCCAGCACTCCGTGCAGTGACTCCATCCTGAGACCCGGCCACACGCTGCAACCAACCGGGCAGGCAGATCTTTGGCTTCCCCACAGTGTTCCCTTTGGAGTCAGGGGGCACAGCTGGGCTCCCCAAGGTACTGCAGACTGTGCTGAAGGTTAAGGTTCCCCTCCCAGGGCCCAGCTCTGCCTGTGGGTACTAAATACTGGCAGACACAACCAAGTGCAGTGTGGCACTGGGGCTGGAGCATCTGGCAGGGAATGGGGACAGCTGAGCTGGATTCTGGGGGAGCCGTGGGCCTGGAAATAGCAAAAGGGTGCTGGGTTCTTTGCCTGCCTTCTCAGCAGATTGAGAACAGGTTCCACAGGCTTCCTCCCACGATTAGACCCCTAGGAGCCCCTTCATTCCTTTAGCTCTTTGCACATCATTCTCCTTCTCCTTCTCCTTCTCCATCCTTCTCCTGCCCTGGTCCCTTAAAATCTTCACCTCTGGCACATTTCCAGGGAAGCTGGTGCCTGTCCTGCCCCCAGGCAGTGCTGCCCTGCCCCGGGCTGGGGCTGAGGGCTGTCCCACACACAGCCCCGTTGTCTGAGCTGGCAGGCAGGAGCTGTTTGTGTCCAGGCTGACACACAAAGCATTTGTTTTCCAGCAGCTGCCACCGACTGCCCGGGAGCAGGACTAGGGATAAAGATGACTCATTGTGCCCTCATTTCTGGGCCTGCCAAGTGTGCATTTAAGTGCAGTAGACATTGGGAATCAAGGAGAAACTCCCAGTGTGAGCCTTTCTGGTCTTTCCCCATCTGTGCCAGCGAGTTTGGTGCACTTTAAGGACAGAGCCCACAGGGCCTGGGGAGAGTCCCGAGAGCTCAGCCGTGCTGTTCTGGTGCCACTGGCGCTGCCTGCTGAGAAACACTGACACTGCAGAGCTGTAATCAGCGTTGGTGCATCGCCTGGGGGGATCCTGATGTGCTGCAGGCAGGCAGAGCCAGGCATTGCAGCTTCCAGTACAGGGCTTGTGTCAGGAGTGGGGCAGGACATGAGGCAGGCTCAGAACAGCAGGCACTGATTGCAGGTCTGCAGCCTCTCCCAAATGCAGTTAGTGAAAATCCCTGGAGCAAGACTTCCACCTTTCCTCCATAAAATAGTGTGGAGACATACTGTGCCTGCAGGATTTAATGCATTCCAAGTGCCAGAATCTGCTCCTGAACTCTTCCAGGTCAATAAGCAGCAGAGCTATGCTAACAAAGGGGAAGAACAAGACTCCTGGGAGTCTGTCCTATCATATTCCATCCTTCATGGAGTGACATTCATGTGGGATGTGGCTCACAGGTAAGGGAAATGTGTGCCATTGGTTTGCTAATTTTAAATGTGCTCTCACTAGTACAGTTCGCTTAAAATGAGGTGTGGGTTGTCAGGCTGAGTCCCAGGTGGGGCAAATAAATGGAACAGGTCCCTCTCTCTCTGCTCCATCCCTTTGGGATGGTTTGGATCAAGGGCTGGAGTGTTCATCCCCTGCTGTGGGATTTGGGCCTTGAAGTCCCACTGACAGCCCTAGACTGTCATCCTCCCTTTTTTAGGGGCTATACATGTCATACTGTGGGAAAACCCACATGATGACCATTCATTCTGATTGAATGAGAGGTTCTTCATAATTTCTGGCATGTTCAGAGTTATCAGGAGAGTTTTTCAAGGCTGCAGGGTAAAGTCTCTGCTCTCCAGTGTCTCACATTGATGGGAAAGTGTCTGACTAATGAAGCACCTGACCTGCATGACTAACCTGACCCTGTTAGCCAGGTGTGTCAGAAACCTGCCACCTCCTTAAGGCTCTCCCTACAGAAAGGTCAGAGTTACATTTTTATGGTGAGTCAGGCTTTGTTGGCTTTCTGTTTCTAATCAATAATGAGGGACAGGGGTTTTATAAGACAAGAGGGAACCCAATCCTTGACTGGTTTTGCATTTCTCCAGGTTGATTTTTTTTTGCTGGGAGCAGCATGGACACTTATCAGCTGTGCTTTTGGTTCCTCCCTGGCTGCTCCCACACTGTGCTTGTCCCTTGGTGTGCAGAGGGTGTTCCCAACAGTCCAGGGCTGTTTGTGGTGCTCAGCAGCAGCAGGACAAGTAAACCTGGTTGGTGCTGGAGCTGCCTCAGGGCTGTACAGAAAACTGAGGGCTTGGAGAGGTTGTGTCAGTCTCCGTGGGCAGTGCTCAAGAGCATCAGACCAAGCAATTAAAAGACAGTGTTCTTCCTGCTGCAATCTGCATAAAGCCTGAATTAAGGGAGTCCAACTCTGGCAGTAGGAGCTTCACTGATTAGATGGGCTTGGCACTGCAAGGGAGGCCTTGGGTAGGTTGTTTAGACTGTGCTACTTGCCAGAGTTTCCCATTCAGCCCAGTGCATGCCCTGCCTTCCTTTCCCAGCAAGATCTCTGTGTCACAGCCCCTAGTGACATTGTCCAACCCCAAAATGTATTCCCTTCCCCCCTGCCATCCCACAGCGTGGTTCCTTGGCCATGCCCAGCCCCAGAGTGCCCTGGTTTCAGCTCTGTGCCAGTGCTGAAAACGAGGTGTTCTAACTGTGGGGTTCAAGGTGAGGTTTGGAGGGAAGTGGAGCTGAGTGAGGGGAGGAATCTGGGTGAAAGGAGCAGTGGGGAAAAGATGGCCTGCAGTGACACCTGGTCCAGCTCAGACACAGAGTTTGGCACCCTGAGTCACTGGGCTCCGTGTGCAGGAGCAGCTGGTGAGTCAGGGGAGCAGCAAGTGAAACCAGGAGTAGCTGATGGGTGTGACTGGCTGCCTGTGCTCATTCTGGCATAGCTCAGGTTATGAGGAATATGGTTGTGTGTGTGTGCAGTTTTCAAATGTGCCACAAGATCTGTATCACAATTATGGGGTGGGTGTGTGTGGGTTACAACCCATGAGGGCTGTGTCAAAACCAGGAGAGTCAAGCAGGCCTGCTGATATTCTCATAATAGTTAAAAGCACTAATTCCCTCAGCAGAAAGATGAAGTGCTGTAGGCAAATCTCTCCTCTCCTGAGATGTCCCTGTCCCAAATCTGACAGTCAAGCAGTGTTTAACCCAAGAGCAAAGGCTGCTCTTACACAAGCCCCAGCTCTTCTCCCAGCCCTCTCTGAGGTCGCTGATGATCCTGGTAATTGCAGCCTAGCACTGCCCCATAGTGAGCTGCTTTCCTGCCAGCAGTTAATTTGCACCGTGTGGGAAGAGTAAATTAAAGCTTGAGACAGTGGAATGCGATCTCTGCCCACTTAGAAACCTTTGAGAAATGTCTCAACTCTCAGCTGAAATCAGGGTCTTAGAATTAGGTTATTATTTCATTAATTAAGCACAGAGTACTAGAAACATACCCAGTGTGTGTGAGTTCACTGATGACAAGGATGTGTGTTAGCAAAGCCTCTGAAAGCTTTTCCCTGTGTGTTGCTGCTGCACCTGGCTGTTTCCCAAGAGCTGCTCCTCCAAGCCTGGGAATCTGCTGCATGGAAAGCCTGGGCTGCTGTGCCCCTTGGTCCATGCTGTGGAGCTGCAGCCAGCACAGGCTTTTTGTCAGAAAAAGGGGAATGTTAAGGAGCTGCAAGTTACCTGTCCTATGTTTTATGTTCTGTGGAAGAGCTGGACTGAGGTGAGAGGCACAGATGGGAGCAGACTGCAAAATCCTGCAGCAGCAGGGCACGAGTGGACAAGTCTACCCAAACTGTAGATAAGGCAGAAACTGGTAGAGAATTTATTAAGTAAAGCACTTTTCTAGTTACAGCTGCATTCTCAGAGCTGAGATGAACCCACCCTTCTGTTTCATGTCTCTGTGTGCCTTCAGGTCACAGCTCCCAGAGGAAGCAGTGCAGGACCTGGATCCAGTCAGACGTGGTGTGAACAGGTCTGTCAGCAGGCAGGTGATTGTAGCCCCAAATCCTGAATTAAGGACAGGCACCATTCCTGTCTGGGGTGGTGAAGACCAGAGATCCATGAAGTGACATGGATACACGCAGAGAGACAAGGAAAAGCACCCCACCCCTCCTGGGTGCTGTTCCAGCCCTTTATTGTGGCCAGCAACAAACATCTGATAGTCACTAAACCCCAGGAGCAGGATAAAGGATTCCTGGGATCTGTTCTGATTTGTCTGATACTGTGCTGTGTGATTTCCTAATTCCTTCCCTGACAAGCCTTTCTCTTCCTTATACAGACCCCAAGGAGCTGAGTAACTGGTGTTGCACACACTGGAGAAGACACTTGACAAGCTCAGTAAGTTTGGCTTTTGCTGTTTCTTTCAAGGTATTCCCAGTGCATGGGGCAGGACTGTTTCATCATGTCTGTGCTTTCCAGAAGGTGGGCCTTGTCTGCCTCTTTCCCTTGGACTGTCATCATGAGTTTGGAAAGGGAACATGTGCCTCTGCTTGTTTCAGGGACCTGGAATTGTGACACAGGGCTGTGCCTTGAGCCAGCAGTGCCCCCACTGCATTTCTGGGATGCATTTAGAGGTGGAGCTGCTCCTCACAGGAATGTTTTCAATGTGCCATGGCCAGTGAGCACTTCCTTGGCTTCCAAAGGTAATATAATTTGCCAAAATAAAGATAAAAATTCCCACTGAGAAGCTAGAAAACCTGCATGGAGAAGGGATGTGGTTCTATGCGTTACATGGGGAGATGTTTATAGAAAAAGAAACCAAAATACTGAATTAAGCAAAGCTGAAATTCTGCAGATGCCTTTACTTAATCTATGATTATTCATGCCAGGGTTCAGCTAAAAGAGTTTCAATGATCCCATGATCTGCAAGGATCCTCTACCTGTTCCAGTAGCAAACTGAATTTACTCTTTGAAAAACCAAAATATCTCCCAAATAAGATAGAATTTCCTAAATATTCCTGCCTTTCTTTTTGATTTTCCAGGGCTTTGGTGCTCAGATCAACCAGCATGTTCTTTAACATCACGAATACAAAAATGCTTCATGGCTGTGGAAAGCAATTCTGGTAAAAATGGCTTTGCATAAGTAAGGAATTGCTGTGTATTCCTGTTGTTGTATATTCCCATCCTCCTGTATCTGTCTCTGATTTAGGGACAACAGAGCAGACGTTGGAGTGTGGGCATGAGGAGCTCCTCACTGGAAAACAGAAATCCTGGAGCAGTTCAAGTTCCTGAGGTGAGACCAGAACAGTTTCTCCATTCCACTCTTTCAGCAGCCATGGAAAATGTGTTTCATGTGCTGCTTGTAAAAAATGTCACTGCAGCTGCTCCCCACCAAAGGCCACTATTTTATGGTGGAAGGGAAGGTTTATGGTTTCAGAGGGAGAATTCCCATGGAATATTCCTTCTAAGGGGGGAATTCTATTGCTGTAGTTAAATAAGCCTTTAAAACCAGATTCTAATTATGGACTTGGTTGCTTGTTTTTTGGAGAGTTGATGACTATTTTTTTGAGAGATGATGATGAAACAGGGCTAAGAACACCCCTCTGGAGAAGGAATCTAAATAAAAACAAGCTGCCAGAACAATCCTTTTTTTTTGTTTTTTAACTGCATGGGTGGAACCACAAAAATTCTGATTTTCCAAACAACTGTGAAATGTGACCTCAGAACTCTTCATAAGCAAAAATACCCAAAAGGGCTCATACTGCCATAACACTGGTACTGCAATCACAATGACAGGAAGAAATACTTATAAAGGAAAATGATTTCAGTCCATCCTAGCAGGAAATCCACCTGATGAGCCCTTTGCTGCTGGGGCAAATGCTGGATCAGGGAGCTGACTCATGGCTTGGGAAATGCTCGGGGATGGCACAGGAGCCCAGTGTGCAGGGACTTTCCCTCCCTTTATGCCCTGATGGAAAGGGATTGGCAAAAGCCCCCGGTGCAGGTGTCTTTCCCTCCTGCTGGCAGCGATGGGTGGGAAGGTGCAGCATCCCACTGGCTTTTAAAGAAAGGAGTGTATTGCTTTGATTTATTTCCTAGGAGTGGTTTAACTGTGTTAGTGGCAGCTGAAATGCTTGGGCTATGGCAGAATCCAATCTCTGAGAAGCCTAATTCAGTCCAGAGGCTTCATATCCCCTACAAGTTTCCCCCAGTAATCTGGCTGGAGAGCATTTCCGCGTTTTCCAGAAATCCCTGTGCCGATGCAGCGACCGAGGCTCGCTAGCGGCTCCCATCCCCGGCACACGGGCAGGAAGCAAACCCGGTCACTACGGGATACATCCTGCCTTTCCCGGTGAGCCGGGGAGGCATCCCGCGGGGAGAGCATACCCGAGAGAGCATCCTCCGGCAGAGCATCCCCCAGGGACAGCATCCCGCGGGAGAAGACCCCCCGAAAGAGCATCCCCCGGCAGAACATCCCCCGGGAGAGCATCCCGTGGGAGAGCATCCTCCGACAGAGCATCCCCCCAGGACAACATCCCCCCAGGACAACATCCCCCCAGGACAACATCCCCCCAGGACAACATCCCTCCAGGACAACATCCCTCCAGGACAACATCCCTCCAGGACAACATCCTCCCAGGACAACATCCTCCCAGGACAACATCCCCCGGGAGAGCATCCCCCAGGGAGAACATCCCCCAGGGAGAACATCCCCCGAAAGAACACCCCCCGGAACAGCACCCCCCCAGGACAACACCCCCCGGCAGAGCATCTCCCAGGACAACATCCCCCGAGAGAGCACCCCTGGGAGAGCACCTCCTGGGACAGCATCCCGCGGGAGAGCATCCCCAGGGAGGAGAGCGTTCCCCTGGAGAGCATCCCGCGGGCGCAGAGCATCCCTCGGGCCCCGCGGGGCGGAGGCGGCGGCTCCTCCCGGCGCTGGCAGGCGGGGCTCGGTGTCCGCCCGCCCCCGGAGCCGGAGCCCGGCGGAGCCCGGGCTGTCCCTGCTCGGCGCCAGCAGCCGCAGCAGCAGCAGCCGCAGCCATGAAGTCGCTGTGCCTCGTCACCGTGGGGGTCCTGGCCATGACGCTGCTCATCGCCAGCATCTCCCTGCTGGTCGCGCACGTCTTCCAGACGGTGGTGGATCTGCAGGTGAAGCAGGTGAGCGAGAGCACGGCCGCGGTCCCGCCCTGGTCCTTGTTTACCCGTTTATTCTCTCTGAAAATAGCGCTGCGAGGGTGGGAGGGAGGGAGGGACTGGCTCCCTCCGTGCAGCAGCTGTGGTTGGGTGGGCAGGAGCATCCCCGGGCACTGAACCCCCCTTGCCCAGTGGCCCCCCAGCCCGGGCAGTGAGAGCTGCCTGCCCTGCACCGCCCGGCTGGGCTCGGGATGGAGCTCAGGCTGCACTGGCCCCTGGGCTGAGTGAAAATTGGGTGAATGTGCATAAAAACGAGCTCTCTTGAGGCAGCTTTGCTGACTGAGGGGGCCTCTCCAGAGCAGCAGCACATGGAGGGGAGCAGAGGACACCTAGAGCACCCCTCCTTTTTGCCGTTCCTGTTATGGATTTCTCGCAGCCTGTTCTGCTGCTCCATTTCCAGCTGGCTCTGGAGCACAGCCAGAGGTGCCATGGGCTGTAACACGTGGTGTCTCCCAGGCTGGGTGATGGCAGTGAGGCATTGCACCCTGTTCTGTGCGTGGGGATACCCATCCTGGCCTTGCTGTGGAGGCACAGCCCTGCACTGGTCCTGCTCTGCCCAAGCTTTTGCTCCTTTCCCAGAGTGTCTCTGTGCATTTATCCAGTGGTGCAGTGAGAGGGGTCAGCTCTGTTAGGAACTCCCTGTGTAAATGAACAATTATTTATCTGCTTGTTCTGAGGAATATCATCTTAGCTCTTATTCTGACCGAGGAGCCAGGATTGCTTGGAGAATATCGAACTTGACCAGTGCTGTTGTCTGACTGGTGACCAGATCAGCTGTGATCCCCTAACCTCCTGTTCTTGCCTTTGAGCATTTCCTACCACACAAACTGTGTTGTCTTAACTTGAATCAGTTCGGGTTTAGTGCCATTTTAGGTTGGCAGTGAGCTCACACTTGGAGCCGTGCCTGTGCTCCTGAGCACAGCTCTGCTCAGCTCCATCTCCCAGGCCTCGGCTCCCCTTGGGAAAGGCTCTGCCATCCTGCCGGGAATTAGGTGTGATCCTCCTTACGCGCATTATCTGCCGGCTGCGAGCTCCTTCCCCGGAGCAGCGTTATGCAACGGCGAGTTGGTGTTCCCTCAGCAGGCCTTTCAGTAATGCAGGATAAAGTTTCCACAGCTCAGGCCTTTCCTGCTTGCAGCTCTCTAGCCTGTCTGGATTACTGGGAATGAGGCGTCCCGGTCCCTGCCGGCTCCCTGCTGGCCTTCCCCGGGATCCACACACAGCAGTGCTGAGCAGGCTGCTCTGCACTTGTGCTTGGTCCCACGTGAGCTCTTCCTCATCTGTGTGTAGCCTGGAAAGCTGCTGTCTCTTGTGCGTGTAGCTTAGAAAACCTCGTGCAAACAGACAAATCTCAATGTGCCTCTGAAGTGTGGCAAGAGTTGAGCTTTTGCAAGCAGTTCCTGTGCCTTTGAGGGCTCTCCCAGCCACCCTGGAGCAGAGCTGGTGGCAGGGAAGGGCTGTCTGTACAGCCTCAGGGGCAGCTCAGGTGCAGGACTGTGTTCTGGAGCAGCTGGAGCCCCTGTGTGTGAAACCAGCACCTGTGCATGGCTGAGGATGGCTCTGCTTTCAGCCCCCATCCAGCCAAAGGCAGGATCTTGGATACAGGGGGGTGTGGGAGCAGTGGGGAATCCAACCTGGGGTCAGCTTTTCCTGTTGAAAATCCCTGGGCAGATGTGTAGTGACAAGGACAGTGGGAGCACCTCTCCCAGGAGTTCTTCAAGCCTTGTCAACTTACTCTTTGCTTTATTTGCAGCTTTATTTTCTTTTTTTTTTAATTAAAAGTGCCATCTCAGATCAGATGTCCAATACCTGTTTGTTAGCAGGGCCTAGCACCTGCAACTCCAGAGGATAATGGGAAATAAATCAGCTGCCCCCAGGAGAAAGGCCTTCCCAGCAATGTTGCCTTGTGCTCTCTGTTGGGTGGATGCTTGTGCATTTATTGCAATAAATATGCAGTTCATGAATAGAAACTAATACTTCATATATATATATATGCAAGTCTGAACACTTACCTGTTCATCTTAAAAAAGTTGCAATTAAATTCTGTCATAGATGAACAGATAAAAGTCCATCTTGGAATGAAAATGTTTTAGAGGTCCAGGGGAAAAAGAAAAAAGGAATTTAATTTTCTGTGTAGGTCCCCCAAAATGTTCAGTACCATTTCCCACCATCACTACCAGCAAGTCAGATATAGGTGGGGAAACTCCCTTTTTATTTCCTGTGTGTGAAGAACAGTCAAGACAAGAAAACAGCAGTGACTGAGAGAGCTGCAAGTTCAGGGCTGGCTGATAAGCACAGTGAGCAGGGAGGATGCTTTGGGACACTGGGAATGAGAGTGGCCCCCACTTGGAAACAAGAAGCACTGGTGTCCTCAGAATATCATGTGATAGACCCTAACATCCCTGGTAACACTGGGGGAAAACCACAAGGAAAGAGCCTGCCTTGTTGCATTATTTGCCAGGTTTGGGACTCCATCTGATGCAGCTCTAAAATACATTCATTTCTGTGATGTGCACAGAATTCAGGGGGTTTAATCCTTAGGGGCAGCCAGTCTGCAACTGCAGAGTGCCACCAGCTGGGTTGGCTCTCTCTGCCATTCAGCAACAGAGCTGCCTTCCCAAGCTCCTGCCAGTGAGTTTGAAACAGTCTTCTCTTTATCTAATCCTTCAGAATTAAAGTGTACACGGAGAGAAAACTTCTCCTTGAGTGGGAAGGCCAGGAATGAGCCCTGAGGCAACTGTGGCTGATAAGACCCCACAAAGAGCCAAACAGCGACCAAGAGCTGGCAGCTGTCCAGCCTGCCCTGCTCTGGAGCTTCCACTCACAATATTTGACTTGTTTCCTCGGGAGAATAAAAACAACAAGTGTTGATGAGACCCATTTAATTGCAAATTATTCCCCCCCTCCCCTTCTTCCGCCTACAGGTGATGTGGTTTTCAAAGACAGAGTTTCCTTTGTGCTTATTCCTGGAAGTTCACTCTGTGAGCCAGAGTTCCCTTTATGACCAGTGTTAGTACCATGTGAAAGGCCCTGATTTGGGTGGTGATGATGCTTCATGGTTGGGGTGAATTTTATATCAAGTGGGATGGTAGTAAAATGAGGGGCTGAGAGCTCTGTTACGACAGGAGTGGTTGTGACTTTCTGTGTAACATGTAGGTAGGGGAATCAGTGTTTCATTTCTCAAGTGCTTCTGTTATAAAATACTGATTTACAGCTTTCCTTCTGTAGGGCCACGTTTTGGTGGTCACAGAACACACTGACAGAGTGTGGGGCTGGAGATGCATGTGCTGCCATTGCTGTAGGAAAGTCAGGAATTAAAGGCAGAGAGCAAAGAATCTCTGCCCTATTCCAAGACCTTGGAAAGGTATGAATCCTACCTACACAAAAAAAACTTCCATCACTTGCAGGTGTCCCTCTGAAAAACAGTCTAATTGCTTGGAGACAGAACCTCAGGGAATTCCTCCCTTTCCTGTAAATATCATACAACATCTGCATTAGCAGCTGATCTGTCTGTTCTCTTGTTTCAGGGGACAGTGCTGAAAAATGGCACAGAAACCTTTGAAGCCTGGGAGGACCCTCCCCCCCCAGTCTACATGCAGTTCTACTTTTTTAATGTGACAAATCCTCTGGAAGTGCTCCAAGGTGCTACTCCTCTTGTGGAGGAAATAGGACCATACACCTACAGGTAGGAGGACCCTCTCACTGTTTTCAGGTTCCACCAAAGCTGTTGTGTGTGAGGAAGGCAAAGAGAGGGATCCAGGATGTTTGGGAACCCCTGGCTCTTGATGTGTGAGGGAAGGTTTATCCAGGGGAGCTTTGTCACTCCCCACTTAGCCAGTGACTTCTGTCAGATTTTGGGCCAGGTTTTGCTGGTGTGCTGCTGTTCCTCAGCTGCAGAAGGCAGAGGAAGCTGTTTGCATCCTGGCCTGCTGTCTTGTGAGAGGAAAGAACAGTTGGGTGATGTTTGAGAGTATGGGGAGAGGAGTGTTGCATTAAAGTGTGACTCTTGCTCACTCGGGAATTAGTTCCCAGCCAAAGTTGCACAACCCACATGGGTGAAACGTGGCCAGGAAAGCAGTTGGAGGGTGCTCCTCTTTGGGATCTCCCTCAGCCAACCCTCACTGTAAAACCTGCACTCCACCTGAGCTGCAAAGTGATCAGAATCAGTTGGTATTTGGAGAAAATACTGGGGGGTGAAAGTGAGAGCCTCTGTGGGAGCCTCGGTCTCTGCAGCATCTCCTGCCTTGCAGTTTCTTCCCTCCCACACCTCAGCTCTGTTTCTGCCTCTGCCAACAATCCTCTCCCCTGTCTCCTCTGCATTCCAGTCCTGTGTCCCTTTAGCCCTGGCAAACTCCACGTGGTGCTTTGGCAAAATCCCTGCTGTTACATAAACCACTAGAGCTGGAGAAAAGATCCACAAGCTTCCAAGTTCCCAGGATTTTCCTCAGGTGTGTGTAGAGTAACACTGGTCCTTAGGCAGGTAAATAGGAGCAGCTCCAGGGCTAACAGAGCTGCAGGAGCCCACACAGGCTGGTACTCACTCCCCTTTGCCAGCTTCTTTTCCCATTCCTTAGCTCCAAGCCCCTGCTGTGTGTCCTCTGTGGCTTGGGAAGCTGCAGGTTATCCATGAAGGAGCTCAGCAGGATGGATAGGGCTGGTGGTGAACTGGCTGGGTTGGTCCATGCCCGAGGCAAGGCCCAGCCTAAGCTTGGTTTGCCAGGAGAGCCTTTCCCTGCATCCCACGCCACAGCCCCAGCTCTCCCTGGATTGTTTGTGGGAGGAGGGAAGGGAGGGAGGGAGGGAGGGAGGGAGGCTGCACATTCCAGTTGCTTCTGGCTTGTTTGCTTAGCCTGACATGTGTGGACAGGATTCCCTGGTGCTGTGCTCTGTCTGGCAGAGGAAAGTTAGGAAGTGGAGCTCTCTTTTTCAGCAGATCCTTTAATCCCTGTGGCTGCACAGGCTGCCAGCAGTGGGTGGGGAGGAGAGGAGCCCTGTGGGAGGCAGAGAGGGAATAAATACCCAGCCAGTCTCACACACAGGCCCTGTGTAGCAAAGCATTAAGGATTCCTTTAGGTTTGGCACGTGGCAGAGCACCTAAAATGCCACACCATGAAGCCCATGGCTCTGTGTCCTTCTCAAACAGGGTGGCTGGGAGTGAACTGGGCCAGACAAGCAGAGGAAAAACACCCAGTGAGTGACAGAGAGGAGGTGGGAGGGCTCAGTGGAGGCTCTTCCTGCAGCTCAGTTTTGAGCAGCTGACATTGCAAAGCAGCTGGTGCAGGGGCAGGTCCTGTAACAAAAATATAGTAGTGCTGGTGGGTTTAAATCCTGGAAGTTGAATTGGCAGCTTGTAAAATAACTAATTACAAAGTGCAAGCTGCTTATCTGCCCCAGCCTGCTGAGTCCCAAAGAACACTGGAACATTGTCTGGTCTTGCACACATTTGCAGCTTTGTGTCTTTAATATCTGAGAGCCTCCTGCTTGTATCCCTCATCAGGGAGTGTTATTTTCCTCTCCAGAGCTGGAGATGTGTCTCAGGTTACCCCTGGCCTATTTTAGGAAGGCATTTCACAACTGTCCCCTTTCCATGCCCTCAGTGCCAGCCCTGGGCTATAAAACAGATTGCTGTCCAAATCAGGCTGCAAGTGTTGCCAGAGCAAAATGCTGCTGGGTGGCAGAGATGCTGAGGAGAGAGGGGTGGGCACCCAGTTTGGGTAAGCAAGGTGGGAACTGGTTGGGTTTTAACAGAAATAGTTCTGTGGGCCTTCCCAGTCTGCTTTAAATTTGAAAGGCTGAGCCAGGGTGGCACAGCCAGGGTGACACAGCCAGAGTGGCACAGCCAGGTTGGCATAGCCAGAGTGACACAGCCGGGGTGGCACAGCCGGGGTGGCACAGGCAGGGTGGCACAGCCAGGGTGACACAGCCAGAGTGACACAGCCAAGGTGGCACAGCCAGGGTGGCACAGCCAGGGTGGCACAGTCAGGGTGGCACAGCCAGAGTGACACAGCCAGGTTGGCATAGCCAGAGTGACACAGCCAAAGTGGCACAGCCGGGGTGGCACAGGCAGAGTGGCACAGCCAGAGTGACACAGCCAGGGTGGCACAGCCAAGGTGACACAGCCAAGGTGGCACAGCCAGAGTGACACAGCCAGGGTGGCACAGCCAGGGTGGCACAGCCAGAGTGACACAGCCAGATTGGCACAGCCAGAGTGGCACAGCCAGGGTGACACAGCCAGGATGGCAAAGCCAGAGTGACACAGCCAGAGTGACACAGCCAGGTTGGCACAGCCAGGTTGGCACAGCCAGGGTGGCACAGCCAAGGTGGCACAGCCAGAGTGACACAGCCAGGTTGGCATAGCCAGAGTGGCACAGCCAGAGTGGCACAGCCAGGGTGGCACAGCCAGGGTGACACAGCCAGATTGGCACAGCCAGGGTGGCACAGCCAGGATGGCACAGCCAGGATGGCAAAGCCAGATTGGCACAGCCAGGATGGCACAGCCAGGGTGGCACAGCCTGTCATGAAGCTGCATCCATGGCTGTGGTGCAGCCAGGGTGGAATCTGGGATCTGGACTGAATGCAGAAGAGCAGAGCACGAGGTCTGGCAGAATCACTCGCCCTCACATCTTGTGACTCGATGTTTGCCCGGGCAGCCATGTCAACACCAGCCCCTGGGGTGGATGCAGGCTTAGGAAATGCAGGGGATTTCACTTCTGGTGAGTGCCACAAGCAGCCAGCCCTTTGCCATTTCCCTTTTGGGGTTTGCTGGGGCTGTGTGTGTGGCTCCTGCTGAGCCTGAGCCAGCCTGTCCTGCAGAACCGCAGACTTCTGGCTTGTGGAATGGTAATGGCAATGAAAATGAGCAATGCCTCTGCCATGTGCTTGGGGGTAATTAAGATCTGACTTCCTCATCAGGCCACCAGGTAGCATTTGATGTTTCTTGCCAATGGGACTGGTCTGTCAGCAATCCTGAGCTTTCTTCTGCTGAGTGTTAGGCAGGAACAGCAGTCCCCTCCCAGGCCACGGGGAGTGCACAGCAAAAATTCGGTTGAATTTCTGTCGTGTCCAGGATTCCTGCCTGAGAATTAAAGGAGAAGAACAAAACTCAGGCTTCTACTGTGGTCATGGTCAAGTCCTAGTGCCAAGTGCTTTGAATGCAGCAGAAAGATTTTGAAAGGTTCTTAGGTCAGGGCAGTGAGACTTAGATGGAGCCTGCATCTGGTTGGGAGTGCAGCAAAGAGGCAAAGGTTTCATTTCCAGCTGTACTTCAAGGGAGTCCCATCTATGATGCCTCTAAATCCTTCTGTACCATCCAAAGTTGTTCTCCTTCCTTGGAGGTGTTTGAAGATGAGGCAGAAATGCAAAATGGAATTAACACATGGGGTGGCATTTATGGATCTGACTTGGCTCCCAGTGACACAACAGGGAGTTTGTGTCAGGGAGGGAATCTACTCCCAAAACACTGAAAATCCCACCCTTTCTGTGCTTAAAGCACTACAATAGCCAGAAGTTAATTGCAGTTAATGGTGTGTTTAACTGGATTAGAGAACAGACTCTCTTGTTTTTCAGGGAATACAGGCCAAGAGTCCACGTTCAGTTTTTGGACAACGGGACCAAAGTGTCTGCTCTGAACCCAAAGACTTACGTGTTTGAACCTCATAAGTCAGTTGGAGACCCTGAAATGGACCTGATCAGAACAATAAACATCCCTGCAGTGGTGAGTTCTCCTTCATTCCTGGTGGAAATCACCCTGGAACACTTTAGAAGGAGCAGCTTCTGCCTTCATCCTGTCTCTGCCTTTGTGGTAGGCTGGAGAACAGGAGAGGCAGCCCGTGGTGGGGCAGGTGGTGCTCTCAGGGTTGGGCTGGACTGTTGTGGGGGTTTTATCCCATTCCTCCCTCCCCTCACACCTCTGCAGTGTTAGTTCCTCTCTCTTGTGTTGAGAGCTGGCACCCTCTGCAGAGAGGAGGAGAAATCAGGCTTGCTGGGCTCCTGTGAGTAAGTGAAACCAGGGAGTTAGTGGTGTCAGATGCCCAGGAGGAGCTCTGACTGCTGAATGAGGTTAGGAATGCTTGGGGGGTGTTGTCAAAATTGCAGAAGTTGCCTCCAAATCTGCTTCTCAAACTGAAACAAAACCACAGCAGAGGAGCTTCAGACAGAGCTGGCTGAAAAGGACCTCTCAGAGTACAATGAAAGATGCACCCCTGGACTGTGTAAGGTGAAAGAAAGTGTCCTTGTGGGGAGCAGAGACCATTGTTTTGGTCTCAGGCAGGGACAGCAGGAGAACAAGCAGGTCTGAAGCTGTCACTGCTTCCAGGGGAAATCAGGCTGTACTCAATGCTTGGGTGTGTGACTGAGGTTTTACTCCCCATCCCAGTGCAATTGGCTTCAGTTGCAGGGTACAGTCATTTCTACTTCTTCCCCAGCTTTCCCAAAAATGTCTAATTTTATGAATGACCTACAAAAACGCCCTGTATGTAGCAGCAGACAGGACTCAACTCACTGAAAGTTGCAGACACTGTATTTTCAGTTCCTCCCAGGCATCTCAGTGGTGCTGAGGATTCTCTCTCCCTCAGGTTTTGGGCTGGAATGTAGGAGAAGAACCACAGGTTGGTTAGCCCAGAGGAATGCCCTTCTTTTCATAGAATCATAGGATTGTTTGGGTTGGAAAAGACCTCCAAGATCATCAAGTCCAACCCTTGGTCCAACTCCAGTCCCTTTACCAGATCATGGCAC